>OZ005738.1:35583502-36183502 GCA_963930755.1 Eudasyphora cyanicolor
TTAGTAATTTCTAGCCTGTCTAGGCAAATCCAATGTTGGGATCAAATCAAGTGTAATTTAGGTATCGTATTTAAGGAGCTATAGTCGTTTCAAGGATTTCTAAGAATTGTATTTTCATTTGTTTTTATTTCGGTTTTTAAATCGTTATTGATTTGTCACTTGGATATTCTCCGGGCTCTAGACCATATTTGGTCTAAGATTTTTTTTCAAAAAAATGCATTCTATAATACATAATAGAGTTAAAGATGGACTAGAGCCGGGAGAATATTCCTAAGAATATGTAGATCACAAAGAAGAGATTAATCTTTTCCCTTTAGGTATTTTATTGAAGGAGTTATAGTCATTTTAAGCTCTGCTATGGTATTTTGATTTACAATAAGATTTATTCAATGTTTTTATTTTTATATTTTCATATTTAAAAACGTGTCTAAAACGTAGACGGCCTAGGCAACATTGAAAGTTACTATATAACTGTCTACTTGAGTTATTTGCATTTTTATAAGCTCTGCCTATCTATCGGGCCTTTTTGTCCCACATTTTTTATTTAAATCTTCGTCGTCGAATTTATATTAATCATCAGTTTTATTGTTTATTTACCTTTTTCAAGAAAATGTCATTAATTTTATTTGCATTTCTAGTTTTTGTTTAAATGTTTGGCTGCTGAAAAGGTATGTCGGGTATTTATTGATCTGTATGTCCGTCCGTCTGTCTGTCCGTCCGTTCGTCTGTCTGTCTTTCTCTCTGAGGTTTTGCAGTTTTTTGTTTTGGGTTTGAGTTTCTGATAATAGTCGACATCATTTCTTAGGTTTTTCCCCCCGTTCTTCTTGTTACCGTTTGTTTATATTCTTTTGTTTCTTTTTTTCCTAAAAATTCATTTCAAATGCTTGCCAACCTTCACCGAAAGTGCAAGTGAAATTTATTGGTAGTTTAATAATTTCTCATTTCATTCAAAACGATTTTAAAAGAAAAAAAACGAAAAGAAAAAAGAAGTTAAGCGGAAAATACTTAAACAATAGACATAAAATAAAATTGTTGTTTTTTTGCTCGTCTTCCTCTTTTGTGTAATTAAGTATTATAATAATTAATATTCAGTCAGCTTAGCTGACCTTAAGGCTAAGACAACGACGATGACGACGAGATATGTTTGTGAAACTAATAATTACAGAGTTAGAAAGGCTTTGCTCCGACTGTCTCGGACATTAGGCGGACAGATGAAGATTATGTTGATGATGAGGTGATGATGTAGCCGCCCATAAAGTTACAAAGTTATATGCTTGAAACCTGTCTGTTAGAGGAATTGTCCAGCAGTTGATATTCAACACTTAGGCATCGATTATGGAATAGGGAAATTTATAGTTTTTGGGAAGTTATGGCAGAAAATGAGTCATATTCAAAGATTATATGCATTTGTACGCAGCATCTGCCAAATCGGACGAAACATATATATGGGAGATATAGCTAAATCTGAACAGATTTTTTTCAAATTCGGTAATGTTAGTCCCTGGCACAAGAAACTCTGCCGTTCTAAATTTCACAAGGATTGGATGTAAACTACAGCTTCTAAAGGGAAAATAAAATATAATACATATTTTTGCGCTAAAAAATTGGAATATTTTGCCGTTTTTGCGAAGTAAACTAGTAAGAAAATGTCAGTCGGGTAAACCGACACGTTCCCTTATTTTTAGAGTAATGTAATGTAAACATTGAAAGAAAATTTTTCATTCTATAGCAGAGTTCCACAGGGGATCGTAACAGACAGACGGACGTTGCTTCAATGACTTGAAATTACCTAAAACAGATTTCCGTAGAACATACTTACGACCGAAAGTCATCACTTCAATCTGTTACACCTTTGACCCGTAGCAAATGATATACGAGTATACCCTAATTGCACTAAATTGAGGGTATAATTATTCTATTAACAGCACTGAGCACCTAAACGAAATGCACGTAAGCATAATACCTTCTAAAAAAAGTGAACCAACGTACAAACACGTTTCCCCCAGATGTAGGCAAGGACAAACAACACTTAAGTGCAATGCACTTAAACGAAAAATATTGCAAAACTTAGGAAATTGTTAAAATTCTTAAACAAATACCGATTGTCTTAAAATTACGAGAAAAATTTGAATAACTTCATGAATATGTTTAATTTATTTTTTTTAGAAACATTGATGAATTTTATGCGTATTTTGACTTTTGATAAAGTCCAGAAATTTCGTAAGAAAGTCTTACGAAAAAGTAATGAATTGATCGACTGAAAGGGAATTTGTATGTCAACATATGGGTTCTTTGACATAGTTTCAATAGAAAATTTCCGCAAAATTTATTTTTTATGGGTTCTTTGGCATATTTTCAATAGAAAATTTCCGTAAAATTTATTTTTTTTCTAAAAATTTCAGCAAATTGCATTTATTAGAAAATTTTGTGGAAAATGGATATTCATTTTTGCCTTTCTTATCTTTCAATGCTTTATTTTTTTCTGTTTATCTGTATATTGATTATTATTTGCATTACTACCTATTTTATTATATATTTTACGGCTGCCATTAGCTAAGATTATAAATAAATAAATAAATTATTGAAAATTTTGTCATAACTCGTATTTTTAAAAATGTTATCAAAATTGTTTTTTTTTAAATAGTTAAAAATTGCATTTTGCAATATGGAATATTGAAAAAATTTCATAGAATATTAGAAGATATTGTCAAATTTGCATTCTCTAAAAATTTCTCGGAAATGCTTTCGCATTTAAAATTTCTTTTTGTCTAGAAAATTTTGTCAAAATTCCGTTTTTCTAAAAATTTTTGTCAATATGGCATAAATCTCAAAAATTTATTCAAAATTAAATTTTTCAATAATATTTGAAAATTTTGTCGGAAATGCTTTTGCATTGAAAATTTAGTTTTGTTTAGAAAATGTTGTCAAAATTCCATTTTTCTAGAAAATTTCGTCAATATGGCATAAATCTAGAAAATTTATTCAAAAATTAAATTTTTCAATAATATTTTGTGAAATATAATTATTTCAGAAAATTTCCTTTATTGGCATCAACAAAGTCCCGTCAGTGGCCACTAAACAGGGCCCTTAATACGCTCATCGACCCTTTCAACGTAGATAGTGGACTTGTTCTGGCATTTATGGCCAGATCGATAGCCGAACATCGGTTATAGCGAACTTTTCTTATAATGAACCGTATTTTTGTGAATTTCCCTGTTTTCGTTTGACTTTCTACGGATATAACAAACTTTTTACTAAATTATTTTAAGCCAGCCCTGATAATGTCCAGAGAAGAAACATTATCAATAGAATTCTATGAAGACCTTCGAGAATTAAGAAATTGTTTCAAGAGACAGAAAATAATCAATGAAACCCGGTTTTTATACAGAAAACAAATTTTATTTAAAAAATTCGGATATAAAGGAAATTAAGAAAAACTATCAATTGTTTTATGTTATATTTTAAAATTAACATTCTCCGGATATAACGAACTCTTTTCTAAGTTGTAAAATAATCAATGAAAAACGGTTTTTATAGAGCAAACTAATTTTATATGCAAAATTCGGATATAAAGGAAATTGAAAAAAAAAAGCCAGGGGTTATCGTACTTAATCCGTTTAGTGGCCCTTGTTACGCTCTTCGACCCTTTCAATGCGGTTAGTGGACATTAATCCACTCGTCGAGCTGTACTCTGGGTTAAGGTATTTCATTTATGGCCAGATCGATAGCCGAACATCGGTTATAGCGAACTTTTCTTATATTGAACCGTATTTTTTGTTAATTTCCCTGTTTTCGTTTAACTTTCTACGGATATAACAAACTTTTTACTAAATTATTTTAAGCCAGCCTGATAATGTCCAGAGCAAAAACATTATCAATAGAATTCTATGAAGACCTTCGAGAATTAAGAAATTGTTTCAAGAGACAGAAAATAATCAATGAAACCCGGTTTATATAGAGAAAACAAATTTTATTTAAAAAATTCGGATATAAAGGAAATTAAGAAAAACTAGGAATTGTTTTATGCAATATTTTTAAATTAAGATTCTCCGGATATAACGAACTCTTTTCTAAGTTGTAAAATAATCAACGAAAAACGGTTTTTATAGAGAAAACTAATTTTATATGCAAAATTCGGATATAAAGGAAATTGAAAAAAAAAATAGAAGCCAGGGGTTATCGTACTTAATCCGTTTAGTGGACATTAATCCACTCGTCGAGCTGTACTCTGGGTTAAGGTACCGCATTTATGACCAGATCGATAGCCGAACATCGGTTATAGCGAACTTTTCTTATAATGAACCGTATTTTTTTGTTAATTTCCCTGTTTTCGTTTAACTTTCTACGGATATAACAAACTCTTTACTAAATTATTTTAAGCCAGCCCTGATAATTTCCAGATAAAAAACATTATCGATAGAATTCTATGTAGACCTTCGAGAATTAAGAAATTGTTTCCAGAGCCGGAAATAATCAATGAACCCGGTTTTTATACAGAAAACAAATTTTATTTAAAAAATTCGGATATAAAGGAAATTAAGAAAAACTATCAATTGTTTCATGTTCTATTTTAAAATTAACATTCTCCGGATATAACGAACTCTTTTCTAAGTTGTAAAATAATCAATGAAAAACGGTTTTTATAGAGAAAACTAATTTTATATGCAAAATTCGGATATAAAGGAAATTGAAAAAAAAACGTAGAAACCAGGGGTTATCGTACTTAATCCGTTTAATGGCCCTTGTTACACTCATCGACCCTTTCAATGCGGTTAGTGGACATTAATCCACTCGTCGAGCTGTACTCTGGGTTAAGGTACCGCATTTATGACCAGATCGATAGCCGAACATCGGTTATAGCGAACTTTTCTTATAATGAACCGTATTTTTTGTTAATTTCCCTGTTTTCGTTTATCTTTCTACGGATATAACAAACTTTTTACTAAATTATTTTAAGCCAGCCCTGATAATGACCAGAGAAAAAACATTATCGATAGAATTCTATGAAGACCTTCGAGAATTAAGAAATTGTTTCAAGAGACAGAAAATAATCAATGGAACACGGTTTCTATACAGAAAACAAATTTTATTTAAAAAATTCGGATATAAAGGAAATTAAGAAAAACTATCAACGTTTTATGTTATATTTTAAAAATAACATTCTCCGGATATAACGAACTCTTTTCTAAGTTGTAAAATAATCAATGAAAAACGGTTTTTATAGAGAAAACTAATTTTATATGCAAAATTCGGATATAAAGGAAATTGAAAAAAAATAGAAACCAGGGGTTATCGTACTTAATCCGTTTAATGGCCCTTGTTACACTCATCGACCCTTTCAATGCGGTTAGTGGACATTAATCCACTCGTCGAGCTGTACTCCAGGTTTAGGTACCGAATTAGTGGCCAGATCGATAGCCGAACATCGGTTATAGCGAACTTTTCTTATAATGAACCGTATTTTTGTTAATTTCCCTGTTTTCGTTTAACTTTCTACGGATATAACAAACTTTTTACTAAATTATTTTAAGCCAGCCCTGATAATTTCCAGAGAAAAAACATTATCGATAGAATTCTATGAAGACCTTCGAGAATTAAGAAATTGTTTCAAGAGACAGAAAATAATCAATGAAACCCGGTTTTTATACAGAAAACAAATTTTATTTAAAAAATTCGGATATAAAGGAAATTAAGAAAAACTAGGAATTGTTTTATGTTATATTTAAAAATTAACATTCTCCGGATATAACGAACTCTTTTCTAAGTTGTAAAATAATCAATGAAAAACGGTTTTTATAGAGAAAACTAATTTTATATGCAAAATTCGGATATAAAGGAAATTGAAAAAAAAAATAGAAGCCAGGGGTTATCGTACTTAATCCGTTTAGTGGACATTAATCCACTCGTCGAGCTGTACTCTGGGTTAAGGTATTGCATTTATGGCCAGATCGATAGCCGAATATCGGTTATAGCGAATTTTTCTTATAATGAACATTTTTTTTAATTTTCCTGTTTTCGTTTAACTTTCTACGGATATAACAAACTTTTTACTAAATTATTTTAAGCCAGCCCTGATAATGACCAGAGAAAAAACATTATCGATAGAATTCTATGAAGACCTTCGAGAATTAAGAAATAGGTTCAAGGGAAAGAGAGTAATCAATGAAAACCGGTTTTTATACAGAAAACAAATTTTATTTAAAAAATTCGGATATAAAGGAAATTAAGAAAAACTAGGAATTGTTTTATGTTCTATTTTAAAATTAACTTTCTCTGTATAAAATGAGCTTTTTACTTAATAGTTGTAAGCCAGGCCTGAAAAGGTCCAGATAAAAGCAATATTGAAAAGATTCTTTGAAGAACTTCGAGTATTAAGAAATATATTCAAGAGACTGAAAATAATCAATGAAAACAGTTTTTATAGAGAAAACTAATTTTATTTACAAAATTCGGATATAAAGAAAATTAAAAAAATAGAAATTGTCTTATGTTCTATTTGAAAATTCTATTAATGGGTTTTATTTTTTATTTTTACAGAGTTTTATATATGTATCCCTCGGAGTTTGTTATTGCCCAATTCAACTTTATTTACATTTCGTTTACGTGCACAGTGAATCGGATAAGTGCACTTTAATGCAGATATGTTAATAGGAAACCCTTTTTATACAAAAAAAAAAAAAAAACAAATATTATTTGAAGTATTCGGATATAAAGAAAATTAAGAAACACTAGGAATTGTTTTATGTTCTATTTTAAAATAAAATTTATCCGGATATAGTGAACTCTTTACAAAATTGTTGTAAGCCATTCCTGATAAGGTCCAGAAAAAAACAATATTGAAAAGATTCTTTGAAACCATCGAGAATTAAGAATTATGTTCAAGAGTCTGAAAGTAATCAATGAAAAACGATTTGTATAGAGAACACTAAATTTCTTTGCAAAATTCAGTTATAGAGGAAATTAAAAAAATATAAATTGTCCTATGTTCTATTTGAAAATTTCATTAATGGGTTTATTTTTTATTTTGACAGAGTTTGTTATAACCCAACTCAACTGTATATACATTTCGTTTATGTACAAATAGAGACAGGTGAATGAATCGCATAAATGCACATTTATGCAAGTATGTGAATAGGATAAGTGCACATTTGTGCAGCTAAGTAAATAGTACATTTTGGGGTTTAATATTTTATTTTGATAGCTACATTTTTATAAACCTATGCGAGTTTGCTATAGCAGAACTTATCTATAAATTCATTTCGTTTAATTGCACATAGAAAAAGGTACATTAATCCGATAAGTGCAAATATATGTATGCAGGAATGTGAAGTGCACATTTGCCCTGCTAAGTAAATATCACATTTTTGTGCATTTAAATTAACGTAAGCGAGCTAGATATGCTAAAAATAATGGGCGTTCATATTTTATTTTGCCAGATCTTTGTATACCCCTGGGAGTTTGCTATAACATAACACGACTATATATTCATTTCGTTAAAATGCACATAGAGCAGGTATGTGAATCGGATAAGTGCACATTTACGCAAGTATATAAATCGGACAAGCGCTCATGTGTGCATCAAAGTGAATACCGCATTAGCGAATTTTCACTTAAGTGCTAAAATGCACTTAAGTGAAATTAAGCGAGGCAGAAAATCACATTTACGCAGGTATATAAATCGGACAAACCCTCATGTGTGCAGCTAAGTGAATGCCGCATTAGCGAATTTTCACTTAAGTGCTAAAATGCACTTAAGTGAAATTAATCGAGGAAGCAAATTAAAAAAAAGGGGTTTTAATTTTTAATTTTGAAAAAATATTAGCGAATTTTCACTTAAGTGCTAAAATGCACTTAAGTGAAATTAATCGAGGAAGCAAATTTAAAAAAGGGGTTTTAATTTTTAATTTTGACAGATCTTTATATACCCCTGTTAGGTTCTTATAACCGAACTCAGCTGTATACCCATTTCGTTTACGTGCACATAAAGTCAATTATGTGAATTGGAATTTTATGCAGGTATAGAAATCGGATAAGTGCGCATTTGTGCAGCTAAGTGAATACTGTATTAGGACATGTTTCACGTAAGTGCTTAAAATCCACTTAAGTGAAATTAAGCGAGGCAGCTATGCAAAAAATAAAGAGTTTTACTTTTATTAATTTTGACAGATTTTTATATATATCTATAATGTAACTCGGCTGTATATTCAATTCGCTTAAGTGCAGATAGAGGCAGGTATGTGAATCGGAAAAAGTTCTTCAATATTGTGAAAAAATTGTTGAAAAAAACTCTTCGGAGTATGAACTTAAATCATGAAATATCTTTCTTGCCATTTACAAAATATATATATTTAATTTTAAATACAATTATCGATAAACAATGCATGTGTCGTTTTTCTGTGACACTTAACACATTGATTTATTACACTTTGCACCCCTAATCATTCGCTGACAAATGAGCCACATTTTTTTGGCTTGAAACACATTATTAGTTAGTTAGTTTACAAACTTCTTTTGAAAATATTTGTGGGAGCTCGTCTGAATTGTTTAAATTAAAAACAAAAATTTGGTATCTCAAAGATTGTGTAAGAAAATCACGTTTTAATTTACATATTCTTCTTTTCGCTACTGATAAATTTCAGTGTCATTTGGGGGCTTTTGAGGTGTTATTTAATATATTCATTTTTGTGTCTATTCTTTTGGGTGCCATCCATTGGAAGAACCTGTCATATGGTAGGTTGAGATTATTACGAAATCTTGTTATTGTTGCATTTTTAAATATTTTTTCTTGGTTTTACGATTTAAGTCAAAAGAATAGATGATGATAATCACAACTTATTTTAAGACTATAAATAACAAATCGTACATGTCATACGTCATTTAAAGAAGTATGAGAAGTGAAGAGATTAGGAAACTATAAGTTTGCAAATAAATCATGTCTGAAGACTTTTTTCCTCTCAACAGTCAATGGAATTAATGTGTATTTCCTGGTCAAAGATGAAACGCTCCACCACTCATCACAATTTCAATTTGATTTTAGCGAATTATTCCCCCACCTCTTCTTGGTTAACCCTCGGGGTGAAATAAAATAAATAGAAATCGATGGATAGGTTCATGGAGTTGGATTGATGATGGAGAGGGTATTATGGTTGTTGAAGTCCAAATGATATTGTTTATTATTATCATTGCCATAAATATATTTTATTTACAAACCAGATATTCACGTGTTTTGTTGTTTTTGTCTTTCTTTGAAAGATAAATAGACTGGTCTGACTTCCGACAGGTCTGGCGATTCGATGCTCCTCCTTCTGTGTCAGCCGTAGAAATTTAAGAGACATCGTTTCTATAGGGAGGTTCACAGGATGAAATATGAGTTTCATTTGCATCACGATAGAGTTCTAATATATATTTTCCAAAACTTCGTAACAATATTTGGGAATATTTTTTTTCTGAAGCAATTACTTATAAGGAATATTACTTTTGGGAGGTTTTAATAAGAATGTGAACCTGCCTTATACGGTAGCTCTTGGGATTATTCTGGCGTACAGTGGAAGTAAGTATATGAGTTTAATAAAATCCTAGTAATACTTGTAATATCTCAAGATTTCTGATATGTTTCGTGGCTTAGCAAATGAGGTTAAATTGACTATCACAAAGTGCTATGGGCAGGATCGATGAGTTTGTTGAAGTCAAAATAATATTGTTTATTATCATTATTGCCTCAAATATATTATTTGAGTTTTCAGACATTCACAGCTTTTCTAGTATTTTATATGAAGTTCGAAAGATAAATAGATTTGTCTAACTTCCGACAGGTCTGGCGATTGAAAGCTCCTCCTTCTTTAGAAAATGGAAATTGTTTGCTCTAGGGGGGTTCACAGGATGGAATATGATTCCATTTGCATCTCTATGGAGGCCTAATATATGAAAATAAACAAGAAAATCCTAAAGAAATATGAATTTAACCCAAATATTGATTTTTATTAAGAACATTTCTTTCCTGAAGATTTAGTAACTTTGTGAACCTCCCTTATAACCCGACGCTCTGTATTTTGTGGAAAATAAAATATTTGTTAAATAAAAGAACATTAAATTTGTAAAAAAAAAATACATATCAAATTTATATTCATTAATATTAATAAAATTTTATACCAGCGGAAAAAGTTCAAATTATGGTCTTAGAAAATAAATATAAATCGAATAATATAGGGAGGTTCACAGGGAGAAATATGAATTTAATTTCCTCTTCAATGGAGTTATAATATATTTTTCCAAAACAACTGTTCCATATTTGGACTTAACTTAATAATATTAATATTGATTTTTTATGAATTCCTAATAATATCATTTTTTGAGGATTCAGTGAACCTCCCCTATAAAGCCCCGGATTATCTTGGTTATTAGTGGAGGCAATATTGGTTTAACATAATCCTAGTACTATATGGAAAGCATTTTGAGACTTCTAGAATCGTCTGATTTGCGACTTTCATGAAGGAGTTCACAGAGCGCGATACAGGACATAGTTTGACTCCAGTGAATTCAAAATAATTGCTGTAATAAATTATTTTTATTAAGAAAATAGTGAGACCCTATCTTATATTATGGCACATTCTCCTCAATAATAGTAAGATCTCAAAATATCTTATAGCTATAAATCTACCATCGTTAGGCGGTTCAGATGCAGCATAAGGCAATGAATGAAAAGGGATTTCTTTGCTACAGTGAGTTTCATAGGGTGGAATATTAGCAACAATATGACTTTAACGGAAGCCCAAATATTGGCTAAAAATCAGACTAATATTTCAAAATAATTCTACAGTGTTTTTACCTTAGCTGCATTGCACGAACGATAATTTACTTTTATTAGAAAAGATTATGTTTACATGCATTTCGTTTAAGTGCACAATTCAGTAACCAGCATTATTTTTTCAGTCACTTACAGTCGTTGCTCATACAATATATTACATTTAGCTTACCAGTGTAAATGTTTCGCAGATTCGTTTGGATTTGTATAATAATTTAACAGTACCTTTCGTTTAGCGGCATTGCACTTAAATGCCCTTGCTGTACAAAATGGAAATATTTTTGAACTTGAATTTACTTTTATTAGAAAATATTATGTTTAAGTAATGCATCAAATTAAAGTGCACAATTCCGTTAACAGCATTGGCAGTCACTTACAGTCGTTGCTCATACAATATATTGCAGTTAGCTGCATTTAAAATAAAATTCTAAGAGTGTAATAACAGGTGTAAATATTTCGCAGACACGTTTGTTATTTGTATAATAATTTTACAGCATTTTTCTCTCAGCTACATAGCAATTAAGTGTCTTTTGCCTTTACCTGCATTTTTTGCAATGTAGTTAACTTTTATTGGAAAATATTATATCTACATGCACTTCGTTTAAGTGTACAATTCAGCAACATTAACAGCATTAAGTCACTTCTGGTCATTGTTCATACATATATTACATTAAAATAAAATGATAAGAGTGTAATAGCCGGTGTAAATGATTCACATATACGTTTGGTTATTTGCATAATAAATTTACATTATTTTTCGCTTAGTTGCATTGTACCTAAGTGACTAGGGGAAACGTTTTTGCGCTTCAGTTCACTTCCATTAGAAAATATTATGTTAAAATAATAATTTAACAATATTTTCGCTTGGCTGCATTACACTTAAGTGCCTTTTGTCTTATTCTGCAAAAAAGGGAAACTTTTTTGCACTTTAGTTAATTTTTATTAGAAAATATTTTGGTTACATGCATTTCGTTTAAGTGCATTAGAAAATATTTTGTTTACATGCATGTCGTTTAAGAGCACAATTCAGTTAACAGCGTTATTAGTCACCTACGATCATTGTTCAAATATTATATTACATTTAGCTGCATTAAAATAACATTATAACCGGTGTAAATGATTCACAGACACGTTTGGTTATTTGCATAATAATTTTACATTAATTTTTCCCGTAGTTGCATTGTACTTAAGTGCCTAAGGTAAAAATTGTTGCACTTCAGTTCACTTCTATTAGAAAATATTATGTTTAAGTAATAATTGTACAGTATTATTCGCTTAGCTGCTTTTCACTTAAGTGACCCTTACTTGCACAAAGGGACTTTTTGTGCACGTTGATTCACTTTTATTAGAAAATAGTATGTTTAAGTGCATTTCGTTTAAATGCACAATTCTGTTAGTAGCATTTTAGTTACCTACAGTCATTGTTCATACAATATATTACGTTTAGCTGCATTTCAAATAAAGTTATAAGAGAGCAAAATCCGTTTTAAATGATTCACAGTTCACGTTTCGCTTAGTTTCATTTCACATAAGTGCATTTTGTCCTCTATCGGGCTTATACTTAAAATAGATGGTATTTTCATAGAAATTGTAATTAAAAAAAAAATTATCATAAAAATGTGTGTTCATTTTTTTTGTCTTGGGGATATAAAATTGCACCAGAAAATGTTTTGCACATCCCCGTAAAAATAACTTCCAAAGTCATTGTTTTTATATACAGTCAAATACGTTTATAACGAACACGGGTTGTAAAGAATTCCGAACGAACAATTTGTCTGGTCCCAACGATTGTTCTTAAAATGTCCATATACATATATAAGTCTTTACTGTTATAACGTACATCGTTCGGTTGTATTGAAACTTTCTAATAACGATTTTAAGCAAGCACCGATAAGGTCCAAGAAAACAATATCGATAGAATTCTTTGAAGACCTTCGAGAATTGAGAAATATGTTCACGAGCGAGAAAGCAATCACTAAAAAAAGGTTTTTATACAGAAAACAATTTTATTTGAAAAATTCGGTTATAAAGAAAACTTAAAAAATAACAATTGTTTTATTTTATATTTGAAAATTTAATATGTTTGTGTTTTATTTTATTTGTAATCCCTCGGAGTTTTTTATAACCGAACTGGACTGTATAGACATAAGAGTTCATATGTGCAGCTAAGTGAATACCGTATAAGAAAATTTTTCACTAAATGCACAAACTGTATTTAAGTAAAATTAAGCGAGGCAGCTATGCGTACAATAAAGGGTTAAATATTTTATTTTGATAGATATTTGTATACCCCTGGAAGTTTGTTATAACGGAACTCGACTATATATGTATTCACACCTCGGGGTTTGTTATAACGGAACTCGACTGTATATTCATTTCGTTTAAGTACACATAGAGTCAGGTATGTGAATGATAAGTGTACATTAATGCGACTCAGCTATGCAACAAATAAATGAGCTTAATATTTTTATTTTGAGAGATATTTATATACAACTTTGAGTTTTCTATAACCGAACTCGGTTATAGTATATTCATGCCGTTTAAGTGCACACAGAGACAGGTGTGTGAACCGAATAAGTGCACATTAATACAGCTAAGTGAATATCACATTATAGCATTTTGCATTAAAGTACACAAAATTCACTTATGTGAAACAAATCGAAGAAACTTTGCAAAAATAAAGGGTTTTATTTTTTTATTTTAACATTTATTTATATACCTCTGGGAGTTTGCTATAACGGAACTCATTTAAGCACATATAGAGACAGGTATGTGAATCGGATAAATCCACATTTATGCTGTCATGTGAATACCACATTAGCGCATTATTCACATAAGTGCACACAATTCTTTTAAGTGAAATTAAGCGAGGCAGTTATGCAAAAAATTATGTGTAAATTTTTTTATATTTTGACACGGAGGAACTCGGCGGTATATTCATTTCGTTTAAGTGCACAGAGAGTCAGGTATGTAAATGGAATAAGTGCACGTTTATGCAGGTATGTGAATCGTATAAGTGTATATCAATGCAGCTAACTGAATACAGCGCTTTTTTCACGTAATTGCACAAAATGTACTTAAGTGAAATTATATAAATGAATTAACCTCTTTATCCAAAAATAAGTGGATTTACTATTTTTATTGTAACAGATATTCATTTACTCCGAGGAGTTTGTAATAACCAAACCCTGTTTTTTATTCATTTCGTTTGAGTACACATGCCCCTATGTGAATCGGGTTAGTGCACAATTACGCAGGTACCCAAATCGGATAAGCGCACATATAGGATAAGTACACATTTATGCAGGTATGTAAATCGGATAAGTGCACATTAATGCTGCTAACCAAATATCGTATTAAGAGATCAATCGATGCAAAAAAGGGCTTTATTATGACCGAAATTTATATATCCCGGGCAGTTTTCTATACCCGAACCGATTAAACAATCAATACTTTTAATTGCACATAGAGGCAGGTATGTGCATCGGATAAGTGCAAAATATAGGTTTAATGAACCCATAGGATATTTTGAATTTATTATATACAAATTTTGATTCTTTCGAATCAAGAATATTTTATATAAAATTATATTTTTTACACATACACGTTTGGTTATTTGTATAATAATTTTACAGTATTTTTCGGAGCTAATTGAATCCCGTATTAGCACATTTTACATTTAAATTAAGCGAGGCAGTTATGCAAAAAAGAAAGGATTGTATTTTTTATTTTTACAGATCTTTATATACCTGCGGGAGATTGTTACAACGGAACTCTACTACATATTAATTTCGTTTAACTGCACATAGAGGCAGGTATGTGAATCGGATAAGTGGACATGTATGCAGGTTTATAAATCGGATAAGCGCTTATTTATGCAGCCATTTCCTTCTTCATTTTGTACGCAAAGCACTTTTGTTGGTCGGTAGTGTTGCGTAGCTTTCCATTATTTTGCCTTAGAAAGGTAGTCAACTAGAGCGCCAGGAATATTGTATTTGATCTCTTGCAGTTGCGGATAACCAAACTTGTTCTTCTTCCTCTTATTAAAAGAAGTGACCATTTCCTCCGAGAACAGAAATATCTCAAAAGATCGCAACCACTTTTCCCACTCGGAACGCAGCAAAGCTAGTCTAGAACATCGCAGGGAAATGGCAAAACTCTGTCGGACATTGCTAATCCTCAGGCACGAAACCTGCCCGGTCAGTATCAAAGTCTGTGTCTGAGAAACGGAAATTTTATTAAGCGAGTTACTAGACAATTTAATGTGCTCTCTTAACCTACCCCAATGCGCAATTGAATCTGCCGTCAAATTCACAAAGCAATGCGCTGTCAAATCAACAATCTAATGCGCATTACCGGTGTCACAATTCAATGTGCTGCTTCGCTCAATCACTTAACTTAATGTGTTTATCCACCTCTTACTGATTCAATTTAATGATCCTCCGCAATTAATTGCAATCGCCTAAAAAACACCAATAAGAAATATCTGATTTCTTTACCAATAATGAGAGAAACACCAACAAAATGTTAGGCATTTCGGATTTCTACGTATATTATAGATATTTACCAATCGTCTCCAATGTAATAGCCGGTGTAAGTTGTATGATTCACAAACACCACATTTAGTTAACTTTTAAATAGTTTTATCAACAGAACTCGTATTATTAACATTTAAATAAGGCACTACATTATTGCACAGTCTATACAATCCGAATGACAAGACAATAATCAATGTTCAGTTGAGTTGAGACTAGGCTATCCTCTGTTCACAAGCTCGCAACCTAGATCAGCGTTGCCATAGAGTTTTTATTCTTAACCGCCAATGTAATTAATGTGAATTTCCCAGTCATAGTCATAGACGAAACGCTTCTCCTGCACTCATCATAATTTCAATTTCATTGTAGCGAATTATTTCCCGCCTCTACTCGTTCAGCCGCGGGGTGAAATAAAGCGAATAGAAATCGATAGATAGGTTCATGGAATTGCAATTGATGATGGAGAGGGCTCTGATGATGGTTGTTGAAGTCAAAATGATATTTGTTTATCATAGGAGTATCAATGCCACAAATATATTTCATTTTCAAATCCAGACATTAATGGTTTTTTTTCATTTTGTTTTAGTTTCAAAGATAAATAGATTTGTCTTACTTTTGACAGGTCTGGCGATTGGCAGCTCCTCCTTCTGTGGCAGCCTTAGAAAATGAAGAGAAATCGTTTGCTTTAGGGTGGTTCACAGGGTGCAATATGAGTTTCATTTGCGTCACAATGGAGTTCTAGTATATTTTTCCAAAACTTCTAAACAATATTTGGGAATATTTCGTTCCCGAAGAAATAATAAGGAATATTTTTTTCCCGAGGTTTTAATAAGAGTGTGAACCTCCCTTATACTGTGACTCTCTGGATTATCCAGGTTAACAGTAGCTCTCCAAAATTCTGATATCGCAGCTTGGGAAATGAAGATAAATGTACTGTCATGAAGAGGTTCACATGGTGCTTTAGGCTGGATCAATGTCAATGAAAAAGGACTATGTGGCCGTTCAGGTTGGAAGTACATTCAAAGAAAGTGCATATATTTTTGGTACCCTAAGTAGGTTCAGAGTAAGGAATATGTTATTCCATATTAGCTTAATAAAACCAAAATAATAGTTCAAGAAAATTTTCTAAAAATTAAATTTTTTATAACAGATAATTTACGACTATCTTTTTGGTAATGATGTGAACCCAACTAGTAAGATAGCGCTCTGTATTCCCTGTCTTATCAGCGACGAAAAACCAAAATATGGCCGTTCAGGTTGAAAGTACCTTCATAGAAAATAAATATAAATTAAAAAGGGGAGGTTCACATAAGGCAATATAGGAGTCATATGGACTACACAGGGACCAAATAAATTTGTTTACTAAAACTCAACTAATATTTGAAATTAATTCTACAAAAGTTTGGATTTCTATAACGAATATTTATTGTTTTGTTTAGGTTCGTAATCATGTGAACCCCCCTAGCTTTTGTGGCGCTCTATAAATCAACATCTGCTATGGATTGTAGGGTTAATGGTTATGCATGTTAACATTTTATCTGATTATTGTTTCTCAACAACAATAGCTTTTATTTAACACATATTACCTCACTCACTACAAATGTACAAAATATAGGCCTAAATAATTGGTTTGTTAAACATTTTGAGTGCTGACCGGAATTTCTTTGAATTACATACTTATATTTGAGGGTGGGGAGGGGGCTTTATCTAGGTGTGTGAAGAGAAGAGAAAAAACCTTAAGGCTAAAATTGAAATATTGAATTGAATGTGTTTGTTTTTTTACAGGTAATGAGTGGTGATTACTTATGAATTTTAAATATTGATAAAACAACATTGCCGAGCTAAAAATATAATAGAAAATAATGAAGGCTTTGCGAGTTTTTTTTTTTTGTTTGAGTAAGAAATATATTTAATTCATTTTAGAGGTCTAGGGGGTTTTCCTAGATAATTGTTAAGATTAATTGCCAACTAAAAGGAGGGGAAGTAGAAAAAGGTCGGAAACCTACACTAGAGAAACGGAGCCCTAAGATTTAAAGACAATGACTTTGATTTGACAAGAAGTCTCTGACAAGAAACTAATGACGTCTTTGGAGCCATTCTTTAATTTTATGAAAATTTTTTTTCAGTGCAACTAAAAGGACGAGGAAGGAGAAAAAGGTCGTAAACCTTAACTGAAATGAGATGTCCTAAGATTTAAAGACTATGGCATTGATTTGATAAGAAGTCTCCTTTAAAGGCAATGATAGAAAAAGATCGGAAACTTTAAAAAAGATCGGAAATAAAAAGTCTCCTTTAAGGACAATGACATTGATTTAACGACACAAGCAATAAAGTATCAAAATTGAAATTAAGAAAATGTATTTAATAATATTTAAGTTGTCTTTAATTTAAGTAACAAAATGGATGGTTATAACGTCTTTGGCATAAAATCAGCGTCAAGGCCATTAATATGTTTTTAGTGTAACAATTGCTGTGTGTACACTAACATATAAAGTCCTCATTTTTTGAAGATTTTTTGATCCTTATCTTTAAAAAAGTACATTCCATACATAAAACAAAGACAATTACTTTAATAAGAAGTAATTTGTCTTTATTTTAACTATAATAAATTATAGAAGGTACTTGTTGTATAGATTTGGACATATTTGGTGACAAATCTGTAATGTTATAACATATTATCGCAGTGTAGAAAGTCAGCAGAACAGTTTTATATTTAATTCTAATGTTTTCCATAATTTTTTATTATAAACTTTGAGGTTTTGCAACTTTTTTCTTTAGCGATAGAGTATTAAGGACCTTGGCATTGATTTAATGCCAATAAAAATAACAAAACATTAAAATAAGTTTATTTTGTATTTGAATTTAGCATAATTTATTTAGTATTTGACAATAACTTTAATTTGATATGAAGTCTCCTAACATTTGAAGACAATGACATTGATTTGACGTCACAGAACATAAAACATTATTATAATGAAATTTCAAAATTAAAATTAAGAAAATGTATTTAATTGTATTTGAAATGTCTTTAATTTAAGTAAAAAAATATTTTTTATTGTTATAACGTCTATGGCATTAAATCAATGTCAGGGCTGTTAATATGTCTTTAGTGTAATGATTGCTTTTTATACACTAATATATAATATTTAAATATATATTAATTATATTTTAATTGTTTTTAATTTAAGTAAAAATTGGATTTTTTAACGTCTTTGGCATTAAATTAATGTCAAGGCTATTAATATGTTTTTTGTGTAACAAAAAGGCAATTTGAATTTATCATAATTTACTTAGTATTAGGCAATAACTTTGATTTGAAGACAATAACTCCTAACATTTAGTATTAGGCAATAACTTTGATTTGAAGACAATAACTCCTAACATTTAGTATTAGGCAATAACTTTGATTTGAAGACAATAACTCCTAACATTTGAAGACAATGACATTGATTTGACGTCACAGAACATAAAACGTTATTATAATGATATTTCAAAATTAAAATTAAGAAAATGTGTTTAATTATATTTGAAATGTCTTTAATTTAAGTAAAAAAATTATTTTTTATTGTTATAACGTCTATGGCATTAAATCAATGTCAGGGCTGTTAATATGTCTTTAGTGTAATGATTGCTTTTTATACACTAATATATAATATTTAAATATATATTAATTATATTTTAAATGTCTTTAATTTAAGTAAAAATTGGATTTTTTTAACGTCTTTGGCATTAAATCAATGTCAAGGCTATTAATATGTTTTTTGTGTAACAATTGCTTTTTATACACTTACATATGAAGTCCTAATTTTTTGAAGATTTTTTGGTAAATACATCCTTATCTTTAGAATAAGTACATTCCATACTTAAATTAAAGACAATTTCTTTAATATTAAGTAAATTGTCTTCATTTATTTCATTGTCTTTAATTATAGAATGTTGTACTTGTTTAATAGATTACGACATATTTGGTGACAAATATTTAAAGTTATAGCATTTTATCGCAGCGTAGAAAGCCAGTATATCAATTTTATATTTAATTATAAATTTTTTCCATAAGTTTTTATTATAAACTTTGAGGTTTTTCTTTAGTGATAAAATTTTAAGGAATTTGCCATTGATTAAATGCCAATAATAATAACAAAACATTAAAATAAGTTTATTTTGTATTTGAATTTAGAATAATTTGTTTAGTATTAAGTACATTTTCTTTAGTTTAAGTATAAAACATCCTTATCTTATTTTGTGTACTGTTATTTATATAATAAAACATTAAAATAGGTATATTATGTATTTGAAATTAGGTTAATTTATTTACTTTCAAGTAAATTTTCTTTTGTTTAATTATAAAACGTCCTTATCTTAATTTTTTTCTTGTCTTTAGAGCAGAATGAATGCCATTATCTTTAATATTAGGACACGTTTTTCAGTGGTTTTTATTTTTTATTTATTCTTTATATAACAAAACATCAAAATAAGTCTGTTTTGTATTTGAATTAAAGATAATTTAGTTAGTATTAAGTAAATTTTCTTTAGAATAACTACGAAATGTCCTTATCTTAATTTTTCATTATCTTTAGAGCAGAATTCATGCCGCTATCTTTAATTTTAAGACGCCTTTTCCAGTGTTTTTTATTTATTTTTTATTTTGATTAATCTCAAATCAATTTACAAAATTTTAGTAACTTTTCAAAACATTAAAATAAGTCTATCTTGTATTTAAATTGAAGATAATTTAGTTAGTACTAAGTAAATTTTCTTTAGATTAAGTCTGAAATGTCCTTATCTTAATTTGTTAATGTCTTTGGATCAGAATTAATGCAGTTATCTTTAAAGTTAAGACACCTTTTTCAGTGTATTTTATTTATTTTTTAGTTTTTATTTTGATTAATCTCAAATCCATTTACACAATTGTAGTAACATGCCAACCTTGCTGCAGATGATCAAAATCAAAATGACCTTCCCAAAAATGGTTTATGATTTCCTTTATCTCCGTCTATGATGATTATTTTAAATGACTTCTTCAAATCTCTATCAACAAAATGACTTAAACTCTATTTCCATTACAAATCATCGTAAGCAAAACAAAAACCTCATAATCAAATAACATTAACACAATTTTCAACGCAGATTATTATGGCACATTAAGGCCTCATTAAAAAACAATCAAACAAGAAAAAAGTAGAGGGGATACAAAAAAATTTCCCAGAGCCCCAAAAAATCCATGAATTCGGTTCACTTTTGTAGCTATAATTCTGCCATGGTTTGTTAAGTGAAACAGTTAAAATGCCAAAAAAAAAATCACAAAAAAATTATTTTTTCTTTTGGAACAAATTATCAACAGAAAAATTCCAAGATTCCCAAAATAAAATCATTAATATTTCATAATACGTCTGATAACTTTTGTTTAACGTTTGACATTATGATGTATAACTTGACTCTTACCTTATTTAATATTCCATGGGAAAATTTGCAGGCATTTTCAAAAGAAAATCCATTTTAAATGATAAACGGGCGAATCATCATGATCCAATTGTCTGATGATAGACTGGGCTGGCTGATGAATGGGGTAACTTGGTTGTGTGTTTTTTTAATTAATTAATAAATAAAAAATATTTTATTTTATATTTTGTTCAGAGGAAATAATGCGACTAGCAGCCTCTGGAGGAAAATCTGTAAAAGATAGAGAAAAAAGTTGGAAAATTAATATAAAATTTTATTTTAGTTATAAAATTTAAACAAAAAATATATATATGAATAACAAAATGTCAAATAAATCATCCCAATCTATAGGCATCAACTATGATTGAAAGAGCCTGAAGGGCCCATCATCAATGAGCCTGAAGGGCTCATCATCTATACTATAGACAATGATCCTGAAGGGCTCATCATCTATACTATAGACAATGATCGTGAAGGGCTCATAATCTATACTATAGATAATGAGCCTGAAGGGCACCCAATTAATGAGCCTGAAGGGCTCATCATCTATACTATAGACAATGAGCCTGAAGGGCTCATCATCTATACTATAGACAATGAGCCTGAAGGGCTCATCATCTATACTATAGACAATGAGCCTGAAGGGCTCATCATCTATACTTTAGACAATGAGCCTGAAGGGCTCATCATCTATACTATAGACAATGAGCCTGAAGGGCTCATCATCTATACTATAGACAATGAGCCTGAAGGGCTCATCATCTATACTATAGACAATGAGCATGAAGGGCTCATCATCTATACTATAGACAATGAGCATGAAGGGCTCATCATCTATACTATAGACAATGAGCATGAAGGGCTCATCATCTATACTATAGACAATGAGCCTGAAGGGCTCATCATCTATACTATAGACAATGAGCCTGAAGGGCTCATCATCTATACTATAGACAATGAGCATGAAGGGCTCATCATCTATACTATAGACAATGAGCATGAAGGGCTCATCATCTATACTATAGACAATGAGCCTGAAGGGCTCATCATCTATACTATACTATAGACAATGAGCATGAAGGGCTCATCATCTATACTATAGACAATGAGCCTGAAGGGCTCATCATCTATACTATACTATAGACAATGAGCCTGAAGGGCTCATCATCTATACTATACTATAGACAATGAGCCTGAAGGGCTCATCATCTATACTATACTATAGACAATGAGCCTGAAGGGCTCATCATCTATACTATAGACAATGAGCCTGAAGGGCTCATCATCTATACTATAGACAATGAGCATGAAGGGCTCATCATCTATACTATAGACAATGAGCATGAAGGGCTCATCATCTATACTATAGACAATGAGCCTGAAGGGCTCATCATCTATACTATACTATAGACAATGAGCATGAAGGGCTCATCATCTATACTATAGACAATGAGCCTGAAGGGCTCATCATCTATACTATACTATAGACAATGAGCCTGAAGGGCTCATCATCTATACTATACTATAGACAATGAGCCTGAAGGGCTCATCATCTATACTATACTATAGACAATGAGCCTGAAGGGCTCATCATCTATACTATAGACAATGAGCCTGAAGGGCTCATCATCTATACTATAGACAATGAGCATGAAGGGCTCATCATCTATAAAATAGGCAATGAGCCTGAAGGGCTCATCATCTATACTATAGACAATGAGCATGAAGGGCTCATCATCTATACTATAGACAATGAGCCTGAAGGGCTCATCATCTATACTATAGACAATGAGCATGAAGGGCTCATCAATGAGCATGAAGGGCTCATCATCTATACTATAGACAATGAGCCTGAAGGGCTCATCATCTATACTATAGACAATGAGCATGAAGGGCTCATCATCTATACTATAGACAATGAGCCTGAAGGGCTCATCATCTATACTATAGACAATGAGCATGAAGGGCTCATCATCTATAAAATAGGCAATGAGCCTGAAGGGCTCATCATCTATACTATAGACAATGAGCATGAAGGGCTCATCATCTATACTATAGACAATGAGCCTGAAGGGCTCATCATCTATACTATAGACAATGAGCCTGAAGGGCTCATCATCTATACTATAGACAATGAGCATGAAGGGCTCATCATCTATACTATAGACAATGAGTCTGAAGGGCTCATCATCTATACTATAGACAATGAGCATGAAGGGCTCATCATCTATACTATAGACAATGAGCCTGAAGGGCTCATTATCTATACTATAGACAATGAGCATGAAGGGCTCATCATCTATACTATAGACAATGAGCATGAAGGGCTCATCATCTATAAAATAGGCAATGAGCCTGAAGGGCTCATCATCTATACTATAGACAATGAGCCTGAAGGGCTCATCATCTATACTATAGACAATGAGCATGAAGGGCTCATCATCTATACTGTAGACAATGAGCCTGAAGGGCTCATCATCTATACTATAGACAATGAGCATGAAGGGCTCATCATCTATACTATAGACAATGAGCATGAAGGGCTCATCATCTATACTATAGACAATGAGCCTGAAGGGCTCATCATCTATACCATACTATAGACAATGAGCCTGAAGGGCTCATCATCTATACCATACTATAGACAATGAGCCTGAAGGGCTCATCATCTATACTATAGACAATGAGCCTGAAGGGCTCATCATCTATACTATACTATAGACAATGAGCCTGAAGGGCTCATCATCTATACTATACTATAGACAATGAGCCTGAAGGGCTCATCATCTATACTATACTATAGACAATGAGCCTGAAGGGCTCATCATCTATACTATAGACAATGAGCCTGAAGGGCTCATCATCTATACTATAGACAATGAGCCTGAAGGGCTCATCATCTATACTATAGACAATGAGAATGAAGGGCTCATCATCTATACTATAGACAATGAGCATGAAGGGCTCATCATCTATACTATAGACAATGAGCCTGAAGGGCTCATCATCTATACTATACTATAGACAATGAGCCTGAAGGGCTCATCATCTATACTATACTATAGACAATGAGCATGAAGGGCTCATCATCTATACTATAGACAATGAGCCTGAAGGGCTCATCATCTATACTATACTATAGACAATGAGCCTGAAGGGCTCATCATCTGTACTATACTATAGACAATGAGCCTGAAGCGCTCATCATCTATACTATAGACAATGAGCCTGAAGGGCTCATCATCTATACTATAGACAATGAGCATGAAGGGCTCATCATCTATAAAATAGGCAATGAGCCTGAAGGGCTCATCATCTATACTATAGACAATGAGCCTGAAAGGCTCATCATCTATACTATAGACAATGAGCATGAAGGGCTCATCATCTATACTATAGACAATGAGCCTGAAGGGCTCATCAATGAGCATGAAGGGCTCATCATCTATACTATAGACAATGAGCCTGAAGGGCTCATCATCTATACTATAGACAATGAGCATGAAGGGCTCATCATCTATACTATAGACAATGAGCCTGAAGGGCTCATCATCTATACTATAGACAATGAGCATGAAGGGCTCATCATCTATACTATAGACAATGAGCCTGAAGGGCTCATCATCTATACCATACTATAGACAATGAGCCTGAAGGGCTCATCATCTATACCATACTATAGACAATGAGCCTGAAGGGCTCATCATCTATACTATAGACAATGAGCCTGAAGGGCTCATCATCTATACTATACTATAGACAATGAGCCTGAAGGGCTCATCATCTATACTATACTATAGACAATGAGCCTGAAGGGCTCATCATCTATACTATACTATAGACAATGAGCCTGAAGGGCTCATCATCTATACTATAGACAATGAGCCTGAAGGGCTCATCATCTATACTATAGACAATGAGCCTGAAGGGCTCATCATCTATACTATAGACAATGAGCATGAAGGGCTCATCATCTATACTATAGACAATGAGCATGAAGGGCTCATCATCTATACTATAGACAATGAGCCTGAAGGGCTCATCATCTATACTATACTATAGACAATGAGCCTGAAGGGCTCATCATCTATACTATACTATAGACAATGAGCATGAAGGGCTCATCATCTATACTATAGACAATGAGCCTGAAGGGCTCATCATCTATACTATACTATAGACAATGAGCCTGAAGGGCTCATCATCTGTACTATACTATAGACAATGAGCCTGAAGCGCTCATCATCTATACTATAGACAATGAGCCTGAAGGGCTCATCATCTATACTATAGACAATGAGCATGAAGGGCTCATCATCTATAAAATAGGCAATGAGCCTGAAGGGCTCATCATCTATACTATAGACAATGAGCCTGAAAGGCTCATCATCTATACTATAGACAATGAGCATGAAGGGCTCATCATCTATACTATAGACAATGAGCCTGAAGGGCTCATCAATGAGCATGAAGGGCTCATCATCTATACTATAGACAATGAGCCTGAAGGGCTCATCATCTATACTATAGACAATGAGCATGAAGGGCTCATCATCTATACTATAGACAATGAGCCTGAAGGGCTCATCATCTATACTATAGACAATGAGCATGAAGGGCTCATCATCTATAAAATAGGCAATGAGCCTGAAGGGCTCATCATCTATACTATAGACAATGAGCCTGAAAGGCTCATCATCTATACTATAGACAATGAGCATGAAGGGCTCATCATCTATACTATAGACAATGAGCCTGAAGGGCTCATCAATGAGCATGAAGGGCTCATCATCTATACTATAGACAATGAGCCTGAAGGGCTCATCATCTATACTATAGACAATGAGCATGAAGGGCTCATCATCTATACTATAGACAATGAGTCTGAAGGGCTCATCATCTATGCCATAGACAATTACTATAGCAAACGAGCCTTAAGGGCTCATAAATTAACCTTAACCTTACTATAGACAATAAATAGCTTCTGAGCTTAAGGCTCATTTTCTATAGAATAAATGCTGACTCTTACGGCTTATTACCTATGGTATACGCCTATATAAATAGCCCTTAAGGCTCATTGTCTATTGAATAAATAATGAGCCCTTATGGCTCATTGTCTCCTATTCCAGGACATAGGAGATTTGATAACTTTTATACAGACGGTGCCAAACTCAACATCCAAATGAGCTTTGGAGACTTTTCGATAAGGCTCAACAAACAAACAAATGACAGCTGGTCACTAGTCAGCAACTTCATACATTCTCGGCTGATGTGGCTCTGCCAAAACTCCAAACGCACCCAATAGACCGCTGTCGTTATCGAGACCGGACGTCTCACTTATCGTGTCTGCAATGACGGGTAACTGCCTTATTGGACGGCATGCTGAGAGATTAAAGGTCTTGCATAATAACTTTTGCAGAAGATGTCGAGACGAAGAGGAAAAGGAATTAATAGAACACCTTCTGTGTCTGGGCCACGCTCTCTCTTTAGAAGGCGACATGCAGCCTTAGGCTCTCATTTCTTTGGGGAGTTAGTTAACTTAACTGACGATGGAATCTGCCAATTTCTGAGCCTTTTAAAGCAATCAAATTGGTTAAACGGGAGTGGAGTTAGCTACAGATAGTCCTACTTAAAGTATAGCCATCGGCTCAGAATCACTAGCTGAATCGATTCAATCGTCTGTCCGTCCATCCGTCTATCCATCTTATGTTTGTCGTTGAGTACAGGTCGCAATTTCACTCCGATCTTGCTGAAATTTTGCAGTTAGGAGTCTTTCGCACCTGAATAGAACCCTATTGAAATTGATTCAAATCGGGTTAGATTACGATACAGCTCTCATGTATATTTTTCGTCCGATTTGCCCCTTTAACCCTATAGAAGCTGTTTTTTTACATTCAATCGATTTGAAATTTAGCGTGGTAAAGTTTATTGAAGTCCATGAAAGGTTCGCCGAGGTTGGCACAGGTAGCTTCTTCTGGTACGAGTATGTATTCAATGGACCATTGGCGACCAAGAAGTGTAAGTTTACGCAGAACTTTCTAGATGTACAATTAAATGTATTGGCAAGACCTTGAGATTTCTGAAAGGTTGTTATAGATTTCTCCATTAAGTTACCCTATTCTGCTGTTTTTAACAGGGTTACCTTCCTGAAGTATTCTCAGCTAGAGTTGAAACGGTTGAATAAGATACCTCTGACCGAGTATAGGTAGTGAAATAGTGCCCTTGACTAGGGTACGGATTGAAGCTCTCCGCAAAAGCTTTCGTATAAGTCAGACGTGTGTCAATTTCATTCACTAGTTCTGTTAATGATCATATTTTCATCGAATATGTAGTTTATGTTGGTATGAGTGTACGAGTAACGACTGGGCATCTCAAAACAACTGCATAGTCCATGAACTGCCACACTCTAAAATGAACCAACCACGGTTAATATCCAACCTGTTTGATCGTATTCTCTCATACAACCCAACTTGTTTGAAAATTGATTTGTTCGGAAAAGAGTCACCACGAATGGGAGTTTTTAAGCAGTGATAAGGAATGATATTTACTTAGTACAACAAATCTTAATGGGCCCTCACATCAGCCTAAACAACAAATACAACATTTCTCTCAGTCCTACCATATCATACATGTCTGTATTAAACTAAAATACAGCTCATGATGCAGCATACTGCGGTAGGTCATTGTGTGATGTCTTGATACAATCCGTTGCATGTAAGTGAAAGTGATAAGAAGGCAGTAGTTCTCATTCCCTTGGGAGAATGTTTAGTATAAATAATAGTTGACCAGTCACAGCATGAGGAGAGCGTTCTGATAAAGGCCTTTCATAAATCTATAGACCTTATCATAACAATTTCAAAAATCAAATTTGCATTCTCTACCATTCATACGGGTTACTGTAAAAAACACAGAACAGTTTTGCGTCAGATAAATATCCCAGACTTCAAATCAAATTAGTTTCACTACAATGGCACAATGTTCATTTGTTTTTCTATTTTAATTTTTTATCAAATTTCTTAAATGTATTTTATTTGCTCTACACTTAAGGCCCAGCCAGCCGACAACTACTGGTAGCTGTGTAGAAAACAACAAATGGCAATTTTATCAGTTGTGTGAAACAATACATGTCAATTTCATTAAAAATATAAATGGAAATAAAATGCTGTTGAAAAGCAATCAACACTGTTTCTGTTGCCACAATTGATGTCGATTTTTTTGGTTTAATTTTTTTTTTGCTCTCATATTATTCGTAGTTTTCATTTTTTGATAAAATTTTAACAAAACGACAAAAAACCAGATAGCACTTCCCTCTGATTTAGTTAAGGTTTTTTTCACATCACATTCACCACTCCTGAAACCATTAAAGTTGTGTTTCGTCTTTTTATTTTTTTTTGTTAATTCCGTATTGTCAATATTTCTGCTATTTTTGTGAAATTTTGTACTGTTTACGTTTTTTGAGTGAAAAGTACTATTTTCAGCATCGACTATAAATTTACACATTTTTTTGTGCATCGTTTTTTTTCATTAAGTGTTGATATGGTGTCGTTTTCGTTTTTATTTGAGATTTATTGAAAAGCACGAAGTGCGATTAAAAAGGCAAAAGCAACGGCAAAAAAACATCAGTAGCAATTGTATATGTACTCGTATAAGCTGAAGCTGTATAAATGTTTTATGGCTACTGTGAAAAGGGATGCCAAGTGTGAAAAATTATACAATTATCAAGTCAGATCAAAAAGAGTCTGTAGGGCTCATCATCTATACTAAACTATACTATAGACAATGAGCCTGAAGGGCTCATCATCTATACTATAGACAATGAGCCTGAGGGGCTCATCATCTATACTATAGACAATGAGCCTGAAGGGCTCATCATCTATACTATAGACAATGAGCCTGAAGGGCTCATCATCTATACTATAGACAATGAGCCTGAAGGGCTCATCATCTATACTATAGACAATGAGCCTGAAGGGCTCATCATCTATACTATAGACAATGAGCCTGAAGGGCTCATCATCTATACTATAGACAAAGAGCCTGAAGGGCTCATCATCTATACTATAGACAATGAGCCTGAGGGGCTCATCATCTATACTATAGACAATGAGCCTGAGGGGCTCATCATCTATACTATAGACAATGAGCCTGAGGGGCTCATCATCTATACTATAGACAATGAGCCTGAGGGGCTCATCATCTATACTATAGACAATGAGCCTGAAGGGCTCATCATCTATACTATAGACAATGAGCCTGAAGGGCTCATCATCTATACTATAGACAATGAGCCTGAAGGGCTCATCATCTATACTACAGACAATGAGCCTGAAGGGCTCATCATCTATACTACAGACAATGAGCCTGAAGGGCTCATCAGCTATACTATAGACAATGAGCCTGAGGGGCTCATCATCTATACTATAGACATTGAGCCTGAGGGGCTCATCATCTATACTATAGACAAAGAGCCTGAGGGGCTCAATGTCTATAGTATAGACAATGAGCCTGAGGCGCTCCTCATCTATAGTATAGACAATGAGCCTGAGGGGCTCATCATCTATACTATAGACAATGAGCCTGAGGGGCTCATCATCTATACTATAGACAATGAGCCTTAATGCTCATCATCTATTCTACAGAAAATGAGCCTTAAGGCTCATCATCTATTCTATAGACAATGAGCCTGAGGGGCTCATCATCTATACTATAGACAATGAGCCTGAGGGGCTCATCAGCTATACTATAGACAATGAGCCTGAGGGGCTCATCATCTATACTATAGACAACGAGCCTGAGGGGCTCCTCATCTATAGTATAGACAATGAGCCTGAGGGGCTCATCATCTATACTATAGACAATGAGCCTGAGGGGCTCATCATCTATACTATAGACAATGAGCCTGAGGGGCTCATCATCTATACTATAGACAATGAGCCTGAGGGGCTCATCATCTATACTATAGACAATGAGCCTTAATGCTCATCAGATATTCTATAGAAAATGAGCCTTAATGCTCATCACCTATTCTATAGAAAATGAGCCTTAATGCTCATTCTCTATTCTATAGAAAATGAGCCTTAATGCTCATTCTCTATTCTATAGAAAATGAGCCTTAAGGCTCATCATCTATTCTATAGAAAATGAGCCTTAAGGCTCATCATCTATTCTATAGAAAATGAGCCTTAAGGCTCATCATCTATTCTATAGAAAATGAGCCTTAAGGCTCATCATCTATACTATAGAAAATGAGCCTGAAGGGCTCATCATCTATACTATAGACAATGAGCCTGAAGGGCTCATCAGCTATACTATAGACAATGAGCCTGAGGGGCTCATCATCTATACTATAGACATTGAGCCTGAGGGGCTCATCAGCTATACTATAGACAATGAGCCTGAGGGGCTCAATGTCTATAGTATAGACAATGAGCCTGAGGGCTCATCATCTATACTATAGAAAATGAGCCTTAATGCTCATCAGATATTCTATAGAAAATGAGCCTTAATGCTCATCACCTATTCTATAGAAAATGAGCCTTAATGCTCATCACCTATTCTATAGAAAATGAGCCTTAATGCTCATTCTCTATTCTATAGAAAATGAGCCTTAAGGCTCATCATCTATTCTATAGAAAATGAGCCTTAAGGCTCATCATCTATTCTATAGAAAATGAGCCTTAAGGCTCATCATCTATTCTATAGAAAATGAGCCTTAAGGCTCATCATCTATTCCATATAAAATGAGCCTGAAGGAATCATCATCTATACTATAGAAAATGAGCCTGAAGAGCTCATCATCTATTCTATAGCAAATTCGCCTTAGGATTCGTCATCTATTCTATAGAAAATGAGCCTTAAGTCTCTTCATCTATTCTATAGAAAATGAGCCTTAAGGCTTATTATCTATACTATAGAAAATGAGCCTAAAGGCTCATCATCTATACTATATAAAATGGGTCTTAAGGCTCATCATCTATTTTACAGAAAATGAGCCTTAGGGCTTATCAACTATGCTATAGAAAATTAATCTTAAGGTTCATCTATTCTATAGAAAATGAACCTTAAGGCTCAGCACAGTATAGATTGGGCTCATCATCATCTTTGGAATATATAACGAGCCTTAAGTCTCCTTTCCTGTGGAATATATGATTAGCCTTAAGTCTCATTTTCTATGGAATAAATGATGAGCCCTCCATGCTCTGACTGTTTATAATATAGATGATGAGCATTTAGATTTATGACCTATAATTTTCTTTCGTTTGAATTTTTTTACATCGTTTTTTTGCCCTGGAGGCCACCTGGTTGGCATCCCTGGTTTTGTTTAGCCGGCAAAATAAGCGGAAGTTCTATAATTTCATATAAGCAATTATAATTCTTCAAATACAAATGGTGAGTGTGTTTTTTTAGCACAATTGTTGGGGTTGGGTTTATGATAGCAAATAAAGAATCAAGCCATAGAATAAAAACACTCCGCATTGTTGGTTGGTTCTGCTAGTATTCAAGCGCTCCAAGAGCCCACTACATTCCTGGGCAAACCACATGGATAAATGATGATGGAATTTAAGCGGAGGTATGGAGTGTTGTTTTTTTTTTGGTATTTTAGGAAAGGGTTGGATTTGTGTTTCTTTTAGTTTTAAGATATTTATAAGATATTTATTTTAAAACGAGTGGTTGTTGTTTTTGTTGTTGCTAAACAGAATGGAAAACGTTTTATGAATGTTAATTCGCAATTAAAACTTGTGCGGGTATTTTTGTGTCCGTCCAACCGTTCGCCTGTCCGTCCGTCCGTCCGTCTGTCCATCCATCCACCGAGTTTTATATATATTTTAGTGTATAAAATTACACCTTTATTTGAACAACATCAAATTGCTGACCATAAACAAATTTGCATAGGGTCTCTCGTCTTGGCTCGTCTCCTCGTCGCACAATATTGTTGTTCATTTTACATTTTATGAATTGTTTGTTTATGAATTTTTGCTTTCAGATTTCACTTGAAGGTTCAGTGTAAGAAAAAAAAATACCAAATTGAAAGATGAAACTGCTTTGCAAATATGAACTTTAAAAAATTTAGTTTTGAAGGCGGGGAGAGGAGCTCTACAATTTACCAACTTTTTATATAAATTGTTGAATTTTGCTGCTTCCCGGTGGAGATAGGGTCTTTCACTTTTCGATAGTATATATCCAAATCTGATATCCATTCGTTAATTGTTATTTCTCCACAAAATGTCAGAATTTTTAAATTTGATTTCATTCTGTAGTTAGAATAGCGGTTTTGTGATGTTCTGTCATTGCGGTTGATTTTCTGATTTTTTGACTTTTAACATTTGCAGTGCTAACAAATGGTTTTAAACATTTTATCGCTTTTAATAACAGATAAATAAATAATAATGGTTGGGTTTATTTGCCGGAGCGTGTTTGGATATTTTGTTCCGGAGACATCAAGTGTTGGGATTATTATTTATACACAGAGAGAGTGGTTGAAGAGGTTTAATAAATTGGTCATAAATTCAAATTGCTAAATAAAAATCGTTGGTTTGTTTTAAAAAGTGATAAGTATACATTCTCGGAGTATTTTCAAATCTTTAAAATACTGAAAATTTCGAATTTGGCTATCAATTTGTTGCACATACATTTCTATTGCCAATATGACAGATGTAGATGGCGCTTTATAACGAAATCTGATTAAATCTGCTAAACGAAAATCGTTGACTTGTTAAAAAATTATAAGTAAATATTCTCAGAGTCTTTTGTAATCTTTAAAATACTGAAAATTGCAGTATTAGCTTCCAATTTATTGTAAGTACATTTATATTCCCAATATGTCAGGTGTAGATGGCGCTTTATAACGAAATCTGACTAAATTTGCTTAACAAAAATCATTGATTTGTTATAAAATGATAAGTATACATTCTCAGAGTCTTTTCTAATCTTTATAATATTGAAAATTGCAATATTAGCTGCCAATTTGTTGCAAACACATTTCTATTCCCCATATATCAGAAGTAGGTGGACATTTTTAACAAAATCTGCTAAACGAAAAAAGTTGATAAGTATACATTCTCAGACTCTTTCTAATCTGTATGATACTGAAAATTGCAATTTTAGCTTCCAATTTGGTGCAAATGCGTTTCTATTCCCAATATGCCAGATGTAGATGGCATTTTATAACGAAATCTGACTAAATCTGCTTAACAAAAATCATTGATTTGTTATAAAATGATAAGTATACATTCTCAGAGTCTTTTCTAATCTTTATAATATTGAAAATTGCAATATTAGCTGCCAATTTGTTGCAAATATATTTCTATTCCCACTATGTCAGAAGTAGGTGGAACTTTTTAACGAAATCTGCTAAACGAAAAAAGTTTATAAGTATACATTCTCAGACTCTTTTCTAATCTTTATGATACTGAGAATTGCAATTTTAGCTTCCAATTTGTTGCAAATGCATTTCTATTCCCAATATGTCAGATGTAGATGGCGTTTTATAACGAAATCTGACTAAATTTGCTTAACAAAAATTGTTGATTTGTTATAAAATGATAAGTATACATTCTCAGATTCTTTTCTAATCTTTATAGTACTGAAAAGTGCACAATTTTCTTCCAATTTATTGCAAATATACTTATATTCCTAATATGTCAGATGTAGATGACGCTTTATAACGTAATCTTACTAAATCTGCTAAACAAAAATCCCTGACTTGTTATAAAATGATAAGTATACGTTCTCAGAGTCTTTTGTAATCTTTATTATACTAAAAACTGCGAAATTGGCTTCCAATTTGTTGCAAATTCATTTCTATTCCCCATTTGTCAGATGTAGATGGCGCTTTATAACGAATCTGATTAAATCTGCTAAACAAAATTCGTTGACTTATTATAAAATGATAGGAATACATTCTCAGAGTCTTTTCAAATCTTTATATTACTGAAAATTCTGCAATTGGCTTTCAATTTGTTGCAAATACACTTCTATTCCCAATAGGTCAAATGTAGATGGCGCTATATAACCAAACCTGATATTTAATTATTATAAAATGGTAAATATAGTTTTCAGACTGCTTTACAATTTTAAAGCATATTTTGTTCGAAATAAGAATATTACATTCCCCAATATGTCAGATGTAGATGGCGCACAGTGCTCTGTCTTCATGTATCGTTGTGACATAAATAGAAGGAATAATTGCAGAATTATGAAATTTGGTACCAAGCTGTATTTGGTCATAGCTAAGAAAAATTTTAAATTTGGACACAATCGGGCAGCGGGTCTCGTAACCCCATGCAAATTATTCCGGCTCCTCAAAAATTCACCAGAACATAACACTGAATTGGAGCATTGTATATTTATGAAATTTAACATGTCATAATATTTCATATATATCAGTTGCGTAGCAAAATTTCGACGGGATATAGTGAATCCTTTTGGTACCTCCCACACAACGGGTTTAAAGGACTTAAAAATAAATAGATAAAGAACGCTCAGGAGTGGCGCTGGATTTCGACCAAAGTTTGTAAAGCGTAATTGGCTTGGTAAATTGGTAAATGTGTGCACAAATTTTGGCAGGAATTGTTTCAAGATCGGTCAACACAGTCCCTTAGAAGATCTTGAAAAATGGTTTATTGGTCCATATATTGTGCGACCCATCAAATTAAAGGGAATTTTACATAGATTACAAATATGGTGAGAAAAAGTTGAATACCCAATAGGGAAATTTTCTGTATGTCAAACGTCGGGTACGTGGACGAAAGTGTTTTTGCGTAGTATTGTACTGTATTTATTCGTTTTTAGGGATCTTTGCTACTTTTTTATATTTTTCTTAACAATAATTTATAAGTATGAATTTTTGTATTTTTTAAGAATAAACGTAGTTTCAGCTTTCTTGCGCAAACAAAATTATGGGGTTGGTCAACACGTTAAGCGTTGGCGACTGTTTTTGGAAAACCCCTAAAAATTATATTTGAAAATAGCGTTTTAGACAAAAAAAATATATATTTTTTTTAAGTTTGTGCGCTTTTATTTTATGTTTTATATTTTTTATTTAATAGTAACAGTGCATATATTGTGTTTGAATAATAAAATTTTAGGGACTGTTCCAAATTATTATTCTCATTGCAAATGCAATTTTTTTTCACTTTAACAAAAAATACGAATTTTCCAAAGCAATTTTGAATAGTGCAAGCGCATTGTTCTGCTGGCTTGGCATTTTTATATTATTAAAAATTTGATTAACTATCATATACAAAAAGTTTGGTTTGATTTCCCTAATAAACGAATTTTATACAGCTATTTTACAACGTACATTTATGGTAGTTTATTTTGTAATCGATTTGCATATACAACAATGGACTTTGGCGCCCTCTCGCGGCGTCATAATTATCGATTTTTGTCAATGGAACAGAGCACTGTGTGGCGACCTAACCTTACTTCAACATAAGAGTTGGTTTGTATTTTTGCTATTTAAAGTATACAATTTTATTTCCATAGTTTAGTGATGTAACATAATATACACAAATATCACTCTTAAAAACAAGTGACCTTCCACATCCTCCTCTTTACAGATAACACTATGCAACAACAATATTTTTTTAAGTCCGAGACATAAACATTTTTTTTATTTATTTATATGAATTAGGTTAGGTTAGGTTAGGTTGAATAGAGGAGACGTTTAAAACGTCTCATGTCCATGGACATACACTTAAGCCAGTGGTTCGGCCTGTTTTGCGCTCCTTATTTATGATTTTTATACCCCACGGATTACAGAAAATCGGTACTAGACACGTATTTTCTCAGTATCTTCCAGTCATATCCTCTGAGATGAGTCAAGTCTGGCAATATGTCGGAACCGAAATATCGGGATCTTGCATGTGTGAAAGCTGGGCAGTGACACAGAAAATGTTCTATCGTTTCGATGTTTTCCCTGCATGCCCTGCACTCGTCGTTTTCTGCTAGTCCTATGCGATGAAGATGTGCCTGTAAGCTTGAGTGTCCCGTTAGAATACTTATCATCTTACTAATCTCGATCTTGTTTAGTTTCAGAAAACTACTGGTTTTCTTCTCATTTGGGTCACCCCACAGTATCTTTGCAGTTGCTCCTACAGTTGCTCTATTCCACACAGTTTTGTGAGCCATCACTGCCCAATGCTTCAACTCATCCTTCGTGGCTTCGAAAGGTTTCCAATTTTCCAAGTTTATTACTCGAAGTTCTCTGCCCTTTGAAGCCAAGCTGTTTGCTCGTTCATTTCCAATCACTCCGTTGTGTCCCGGTACCCAGAAAATTCGCAGTTGACCATGGACTGAGTAATTATTTATCGTTCTTTTACAGTCTAACACTGTTCTGCATTTGACCTTATCCGATGTTATTGCTTTGATCGCCATTTGGCTATCTGTGAACATGTTGGCATATTTAGGCTTTGTGGTACTACTGAGCCAGTTAACACACTCCATGATTGCTCGAACTTCTGCTTGAAATACTGTGTTTTGGTCTGGGAGGCGGAAGTAAAGTTCGACTTCTGATTCATCAATAAAAAGTCCCAGACCCGTCCTGCCTCCTAGCCTGGGCTCATCAGTGTAGCAGCAGGTTCCCACTGGCGCATGGGCTATTGCTCCGTTTTCCCAGGAGCGTCTGTCTGGCACGAACGAATCACAGGTAGCTGTAAGCCGCACTTCAGGAATGCGGTCGGAGATTTCCGTTGAATATGACCGACCAGTGATTGTAATATCTTCTGATGGTACAACTTGTGGTCTCGATTTATCCATTCACCCATCACTTGTTGACGTGTTGCTGTGAGGGCTGCCTCATACTTTATACGGATATCTATTGGTTGGATGTGCAGTATAGTCTCCAACGCTCTTGTTGGTGCGGTTCTAATTGCCCCGCTTATGCCTAGACAGCACATACGTTGCACTTTTTGCAATGGTATTACGTTGTACTTTTTGTACATTGATGTCCACCACACTACAGGGGCTTGATGTCCACGCTCATGTAAAGCCAGTGTGTCATATTTGGACGTAGTCCCAATTTTGAACCTATAGCTCTTCTGCACAACGACCAACATCTGTGGGCCTTTGTAACTCTTTCTTCAAGATTGCCTTTAAATAGGCATTTTTTTCTTCGCTAAGATGCTAGTTTTCAAAAATGTGAACAAAGAAATTTGTTATAATTGTTTTATATTTTTATGACAAAATATTTTTTATAAAAAAATATTTTTTTTTTTAAATAAAATCTAATTTTCTCTAATAGTTTTAACGATTGTTACTAAAGTGTCATTATCAACACTTGAAGTCCGGACGATTTCCTTTAATTTAAATTATATACCTGGTTTATAGAGCATATATATACTTAAAAAAATATTGCCCAAATACTAAATGCGCCTTTCAAGAAAATAGGAATTTTAAAGAAACAGACAGACAGACGGACAGTCTTAAGGACATTGCTCAAATGACTTAAAATGGCCCAAAACAGATTTTCGCCAAATATTCTTGGGGTCTCTTAGGTCACACAATGATATGTGTTACACTTTTGGTCGGCAGCATCTGATAAATACCCTTGTTCACTACAGTGGTGGCATAAAAACAGGATTTTGTTGAAATTCGATTATTTCTACAAAAAGTGTTATAATTTCTACATTTATCCATAGATTTTCTTTAAATATGCACCGTTTTTTTCGTAAGTATGCCAGCTTTCAAAAATTGGAACAAACAATATTTTTTTGGGTCAACTAAAAACTTTTTTTTTGACAAACAAATCAAATTGTTTCTAATAGTTTTAACGACAGTAACTAAACTTCTGTTTTCACGTAAAATTGTCATCATTAATATTTGTAGTCCTCATAATTTCCTATAATTTAAATTATATAGCGGCTAAGTGGAGAATGTACTTGAGATATGAGCAAAATACTAAAGGCACCTTCCAAAAAACAGGAATATTAAAGAAAAATTAAAAAAAATTACCATAAAAATTTTTGTTTTTAGGACACCATATTACACCAAAAAAATTATATGGTAGAAAACATTGCATAAGCAATGTTTTATGGTTTTTACGGAAATTAAAATAGCTATTGAGCGTAGACTTTTAAAAAGTCGTAGACTTTTTAAAAAGTCTACGTCGTTTTAAAAAGAAAACATACAATAAATAGAGGTTTATTGAACAGATTTTCGACATTACATCAAAGCTTCCATAACTTTTCTTCAGTTTTTCTTATAACTGTAAATATCTCAAGCCGGAGAACGTCATTCGTGCGCCATCGATTGTAGGAACTTTATCGGCTCAGCCGATTGTTGGAATGTGATCAGCCGCCGCAGCCGATCGGTATTTTTCCATGCGCCGTCGCCGCCGCCGATAATTTTGTTCGGCTTCATTGCCTGTTATGGACATAATTTGCGAAACATCTGGTCTTGACAACGATAACAGGTGACAACGAATCACAGCTATCTAGATTGTACCCAATTCTTGATGTTATGCACAGCCCTTAGACAAAAATATTGTTGCCTAGTTTAATACAAGTTTTTAACCTGTGCAAGGTCGGTCTTACTGCCAGGACATTCACCTATAGAATTTCCATCAAGCCCCCCAACAACATACGTTTAATTCATTCCAAACCAAAAATAAAAAATATAAGTAAAACAAAAACCCACACAAAACAAACAGTCACAGTAATTTTGTCGTTTTCATTTTTTTTTTCGTTTAAAAAACATGTCTTTTTTAAAAGCTCACATGAAATTTGATATTTTTAGGCTCTGTTCACTTCTTTTATCATTTAACAAAACATGCTCTGACAATGATAATGTTTTACCACATTTCCATTCTTTGTCATACATACGGTTGTTTTTTTTTCAAATTTCATGTTTTGTTTGAGCGCCTCTTTTTTTTGATTTTTCATATACACAGTCGTTGTTTTGTCATTTTCCTCATTGTTCTTGTTAATGACAGTGTCATTGTTAAATTTCATGGCTTTAATATTTTTGTGCTATGCCCCAAAAAATCCACGGAGAGAAAATTAGACAAAGTAGTCAAGGAACAAAAAAAAACAACCATTCTAAACTGAACAACAAAAAATTAATTTTCCAGTCAATGTTTTTTTTCTCATCTAGAATGGTGACACGCAGGGCACAGTGGGGGGAGTTTTGAGAAGAAAAAATTGAAATAAATTTGAGGCTTCTTAATCAAAGAGATTAATTCAATTACATTGATGCATTTAAGATTTAAATTTGGGCTTTCTAAACACCTCAGCTATATAAAATTTGTAAATGGATTAAGATTCAATAAAAACAACTATCTTTCATTCATGGTACAGAGACCAATGACAAATAAGCTTAAAATTGCTATATATACCCGAGTTAACTAGTTTAGATCATTTACGCTCAGTTGCTGTACCTGCAGCCGGTTCAACTTTCAAGCTTAAACTCAACAATACTAAAGGTATGTGAAGTTTCACTGATGTCAGCTCGTAGATTAGGTTACGTACTGTATACTCACACTCACTTTAAAATGGGCTGTAGATTACGAAACTCTAAGCCCTCCCATTAAATTCTGAACCATAAGATGGTGCAGTTGTGGGACCTTAAAGTAGGACACCTCAGCTATATACAATTTGTAAATGGATGTAGATACAATACAAAAACTAATTCTCATTCATGGTCTCTGTAATACCAATGGCAAATAAGCTTAAAATTGTATTATACCAGAGATTAACTAGTTTAGATCCCTTATGCTCTGTAGCAAGTCCAACTTTCAAGATTAAACTAACATTACCTTAGTTATAGGTATGTGAAGCTTCTTTGAAAACAACTCGTAGATTAGGTTAGGTATTATCAGACTCAGACTCACTTAAGAATGGGCTGTAGATGACGAACCTCTAGGCCCTCTCATTAAATCATCGTGATTGATTTAAAAAGTCCATAAATTGGCCTATGGTAATTTAGAAACCTGTATTGGACTTCCTTCTGTTCTTCTTCGTCTCTACAACTTCTGCAGAACTCTCTTTTTGTAAATTTTAGTCTCCATGAGAAAAGTCTGACTCGAATAAAGAAAGCTATTATCATGCCGAAGGGCCTATAGATGAAGAACCTCTAGACTCTATCGTTGAACCATTAGAAGTGTTAGCAAAGAATCCATAAGATGTGCTAGAAGATGTCTATGGTAGTGTTAGCCAAAATCGAAAGTTCTCTAAAGAAATAGAAACCCAGAGTAGCCATACTTCTCTATATATTCTTCTTCGTCTCTAGAGCTTCTCCAGAATCTTTCAGTCTCACTGAGAAACATCCGGCCTTGATAAAGAAAGCAGAGCGTGGAACCATTTAAAACTCAGACAATGCCACAGATGTCTAGAATTCACTCAGCTCCAGTAGAACCAAAAGTGAGTCTCAGACTTAGACTCACTTATACTGAAACATCTGTTGTCATGCCAAAGGCTCTGCAGCTAACGTACCTATGGACCCTCCCATTAAATCATTGTGATTGAGTTAAAAATTTCATAAGTTGGACTATTATTGTTTAGAAAAGGTATGATTTTTTCGTCTCTAGAGCTTCTGCAGAACTCTTTTTTTTGCTAATTTCAGTCTCACTGAGAAACATTCGGTATTGATAACTATCTGGTAGTCTCACAAAGATATCTATCTGGTAGTCTAGATTCACTTATACTGCAACATGTATTATAATGCAAAGGGTCTGCAAATGACGAACCCTTAGACCCACCCATTAAAGAATGTGCATCATATATCAATAGTTCATTCTGCTGCAGTAGGACCAGTGGGTCCAGTTTCATTCAACTCCCCCGTGTGTTCGGGTTAGAGAGTGAATAGTCGCTTATACTGCAAAGTCTTTTGTGATTTCACAAAGTCTGGACTTGAAGGCCTGTCGTAGTGTCAATAAAATTATAAATCTCATTAAAGAAATATGTCCCTCCTTCTATTGGAGGGACACGGCACGTATGTATACACTAAGTATTTTATGGACTAATCCTTCTCTTTGTCCGGTAGAATTCACTCTGCTACAGCATGAGTATTATGTCCAGGTTCTTTCAAATCCCCTGATCGGTTAGGTTAAAAATTAAGGTTAGTCATTAAGACCGCAAAGTCCATTGTGATACCACAGTAATGTGATACATTTAAGTAAAAATTAAATGGGCTTGGATAGCTGAAGATCATTGGTCCTTTAATTCCCTGGAATCTCTACGTGACCCTACATCCTACTTTAACCTACAGCTATATTATCAAGAGATCTGCAGCATTTAAAAGTTATTCTAAAGTTCAGGAACACAAAGGTCTGACTGAAAGTCCCCTATGATGTAATAGGTTGCCCTAGTCTAGCAAGCTCGTGTGCTGTGCAGTTCGCTGAGATGTACCAAATGCTCCGCAGTATAGTGAATTATTCTGCCATCTCGCTCAGAGACAGTTAAGGTGGGATGTATAAAGTTGTCCAAAATCTAGCTGGAGATCATCCGTTCTACAGTTCCCTGGAATCTCTGTGTGGCTCCACATCCTAATTTAACCTGAAGCCATCTAATCAGGAGATCTACGGCATTTAAGAGCTATTCATAAGTTCAGGAACACAAAGTTTACATTCAAAGTCCCCTAGAATGCATTAGGTTGCCATAGTCCACCGAGAACGTCTGTTCTGCAATTCTCTGAAATGTACAGGCGGCCTCGCATGAGATGTATTGTAACTTGTTCAGCCATCTGTTTAAGAAATGTATGGCAATTTAGGTGGGACGTATACACTTTTCCCTAGTCTAGCTGAATATCAGCCGTTGTACAGTTTCGCAGAATGTATCTGTGGCCCTGCATTCAATCATAACCTGTAGCCATCTTATCAAGAGATCTGCGGCATTTGAGAGTTATTCAGGAGCACAAAGTTCAGATTCAAAGTCCCATATAATGCATTAGGTTGTCCAAGTTTAGCAAGCTCCTCTGCTCTACAGTTCTATCTCGTTAAGAGATAGATTTATGACAGTTAAGGTGGGATGTATAAATTTGTGCCTAATCTAGCTGGAGATCATCCGTCCTACAAGTCCCTGGAATTTCTCTGCGGTACTGCCTCCAATTTTAACATGCAGCCTTCTTATCAGGAGATCTACGCATTGGCTCTGCAACCAATTGTATGTTTATCCTAACTGTAGTCAGAACATTATATCTCAGCCATTCTACTACCATTTGAAAAGCGGGTCACGTACATTGAGGTGTTTGATGGATTATTCCTCCTCTCGGCCTCCAGAGCTTCTGCAGAAACCGTGTGATCTACGACAGTGTTGCGGGATATGATTTGCGAACTATCTGGTATTGATAACGACCATTGGGACAATTTAATATTAAAATATCCGCGGCAGTTATTGGACTATCGTTGAGTTGAAGAACACAAAATGCGGTTATCTGACAACATTTCTGATACAGATTTTCGTAGGTCTTTCGAGTTGACCCGGTCTTGATAATGATAGCGGGGTGTTTTGAACTTCGGCATTAATTACCTCATAGTTTTTCTCGGCAGTATAATTTTCCATTCGAAAGATGCATTCCTTCAGATTAATAGAGAACTATAATGTGTAAGGTTGTCAAGCTAGAGCTTTTCAGCTCTACAGTTCTCTTAAATGTTGCATTGGCCCTGCAAGCAATTTAGTGTTTATTCTAACTGCTTTCAGAACATTATACCACTTCCATTAAGGAAAAGAAACCTGGGTAGCCCTACTTCGAAAAACAGGAGGTATATGATGGATTATACCAGATATGTAATAGTCTGATGATACGACAGAGTTGCAGGACATGATTTGCGAAGCATTCACTCTTGATAGCGACCGTTTCAAATTGAGGCAGGGCCACAGACGTTTCTGGGGATTGTATATCCCTATCTGTAATCCCACAGATTCAAGGACCTCTGGAGGTTTGCCCTAGTCAAGTTGGATCTCATCTGCTCTACAGTTTCCTGAAATGTTGCATTGGCCCTGCAAGCAATTTAAGTTTATTCTAACTGCTGTCAGAACATTATAGCGCAGTCATTCCACTACTTCTGTAAAACAAAACGTTGGGTCCTCTTTTCATTAGAAAAGCAGGGCACATACATATGAGGTGATTAATGGATTACTCCTTCTCTCTGCCTCCACAGCTTCTGCAGAAATTGTGTGATTCTACGAAAGAGTTGCAGGATATTATTTGCGAAGTATTCACTCTTGATAGCGACCATTGGGAGCATTTAATATTGAGGAAGGGCCACATATGTTTATTTACGCAGTAGAAGTTTGTATATCACTAGATGCATTCCCACAACAATGTGTGAGGATCGCCCGAGCCAAGCTGGAACTCATATGCTCTACATTTTCCAGCAATGATTGCGAAGCATTCGCTCTTGATAATGACCATTGGGACTACTCCAATGATGTTTCTGGAGTTTGTTTATCGCTAGCTGTATTCCACATGATTCAAAGATCCCTGGAATTTGTAAGGCTGTCCCTAGTCTAGCTGGAGCTCATCTGCTCTACGGTTCCCTGGAATACATATGTGGGTCTGCAACAAATTTTAAACAGTTCAGTCATCTCGTTAAAATATCCGCGGCAGTTATTGGGCTATGATTGAGTTCAAGAACAAAAAAGGCGGGGATTTGGTGGTGTCATAACTATTAACAGAATATGTTGATTCTACCTGTGGTTCGGCCTTGACATTAGGTGAATTGTATATTGCTCGTCCAACTCAAGGTTTCTTCTTCAGCTCAGAAATTGTTGACTGAGATGGACCTGTCATTGGTGGCTGGGAATGGTTTACATGTAGCAGAGTTTGTATGTTGCTGAAACTCATCTGTTGTACAGTTTCCTAAAATGTCTCCGTATGACATCTAATTTTAACCTCCAGCTATTTTATCAAAAGACCTGCAGCATTTAAGAGCTATCCTTAAGTTCAGGAACCCAAAGTTCAGGGATTTTATGGCAGTCTGGCTTTCAGAGAATATGTTTATTATTACAGTTTCTCAGAATATTTTAGTCATTCTGCTAGGGACCTCTTGAATGTTTGAGTTTCGCCCTAGTCTAGCTGGATCTTATCTGCTCTACAGTTTCCTGGAATATATCTGTAGCCCTGCAGCCAATTTTAGGCTTCTTAGTCATATCGTTAAGAGATCTGCGTCCGCTAAGAGATATTCATGAGTCCAGGATCATCTGCCCTAGTCAAGCTGGAGGAGCTCTACAGTTCCATGTGGCCCTGCAGCCAATTTTAAGCTACTTAGTCATTTCGTTAAGAGATCTGCTACCGTTAAGGAATATTCTTGAGTTCAGGAATACTATTTATGTTTATTCTGACTTTTATCATAAGAATGTATTTCAGTATTCTGCTGCCATACTAATAGTAAAGATTTCAGCCTGATATAGTCTATAATGATAGGCAGACTATGTGATGTTGGTATTCATTGGTCTTTCTAGCAGACAAACTGTTATGTATGCAATTCCTGACTTGAGGTCTACCTACCATTAGTTAGTTTGCTCATATGATTTTCTCGCAGTATGAGTTTACTTGTACCTCGAAGCTTTCTCACATATTCAAGCTCCCCTGGAATTGGTAAAGTTGTCCCTTTTTAGATCGGTTGATATATTTGTATGTCCTACTGAAACGACAGATTTATTTAAAAAAAAAAATGTCTTCCAAATTCCCCCACTGTGCGGTATTGCGTATATGTTACGATGCTTCGCTGTGACTATTATCTTGACTCGATAACCGTTAATTAGACGATATGGAGGGGGATTTTTCACCAATTCCAACACCGTTTTGGTGGAAATGGTCTACGGTTATGATTGTTGTTATTTTAGTTTTTTTTTCATAATCAAAAGAACAAAAAGCAATTATGGCGGCAGTAAAAAGCTTTTCTGGTTTGATTTGTATTGTGGAGTGTTAGTCTATTCACTGCTACGTTATCTGACAATAATTCAGTTATCATCAAATAACAGTTACTAAAGAATTTAATTATAGATTTAGGGAATGTGTCATTTGGTAATAAATTAAATGGGTAATATTTCCCCATCGAAGTGGATATCAACAGTTTTTTTATAAATGAGGTCAGAGTCCATTACATACACAAAACGAAAACATTTATAGCAATTTCTTAATTTTCCAAAAAAAAAAATTATGCTTTATTAACAAATTATTTGATTGACACATTCATCATCTTCATTCATTCATGCATTTTTTGTTGCCAATGCCAATCAAAATAAAAAACAATTGCTTAATTACGCATTTAATACTTAATATTGGTGATTTTCTTTGCGTGTTAAATTTGCTTATGCAATTTTTGCTTTTTTTTTTGTATATAAGACAAAAAACCTTGAAATTTAACACAATAAATTCAAGAAAAAAAGATCTGAAAATTGCTTCTTTAAAAAAAGAAGAAGCTAGACCAACAATTGGCAAATAAATGTCTGTTGTTGTTTTTTCTTTATTGTCACATTGCACAATGAAAAATGATCATTTTGATATGAGTCTGACAAAAAAGTTGTCAACATTGACATACAACTGTTGTATGTGAGCTTTATGCAGAAAAAAGACAATCAGAAGATGTAGTACCAGTAGAATCTAATGTGGATATTATACGGTAAGAGCAAGAAAGGCATAAATCATATTCATTCTATATTGACTGATCATATAATGTATCCTACGGCAGCCTGGGAAATAATGTGGGACTCGAACCCGGTACCTTCGGTAAATTATACTTAAGCATAACCACGGTGCTACGGAAGTTCTGCTTCAAATATTTTATATAGACATTAAAAAAATAACAAAAAGCAATAAATTAATGGTCACTTTCCTCAAAATATAAAAGAACAAAATAAAAAAAATTATATTCCTAATGACTTTTCTCAGGCTGGGAATCGAACCCAGCATCCGTTATATAAGGGAACATCAATTATGCTACAGAAGTTCTGCTTTCAGATATATGTAATGTTATAAATACCCATCAAAATAGCACACATCAATATTGCTACAGCAGCTCTGCTTCAAATATTATAATTTTATAAATGCCCATCAAAAAATCTACTTAAATTTAAACTTGTTATAAATCTTACTTAGGTCGGCATTAAACAATAGCCTGGGAAACATTGTGCGACTCGAAGCCAGAACCTCCTGTAATTTAGACTAAGGCATAACCACCGTGCAACGAAAGTTCTACTTTGAAATATTTTATGTAAATAAGAAAAAATAACAAAAATCAATAAATAAATAAATGGCAACTTGCGGCAAAACATAAAAGAACAAAATTAATAAATATAATCCCAATGAATTTTCTAAGATTAGGAATAGAACCCTGCATCCGTATTACAAGCGAACATGAAATATGTTACAGAAGTTCTGCGTTCACATATTTTAATGTTATAAATGCCCATCAAAAAATCTACTTTAGTTTGTTATAAACCGTCGACATTAAAAAATAGCCTGGGAAATAATGTGGGATTCGAATCCAGAACCTCCGGTAAATTAGACAAACGCATAACCACGGCGCTACGAAAGTTATGCTTTAAAATATTTTAAGAATAAGTAACAAAAAAGCAATAAATTCATGGCCACTTTCCGCAAAATATAAAAGAACGAAATAAAAAAAAAGATTGGCAATGACTTTCCTCAGGCTGGGAATCGAACCCAGTTTCTGTAATACAAGCGCACATGAATTATGCTACAGAAATTCTGCCTTCAAATATTTCAATTTTATAAAAGCTCATCAAAAGAAATCTACTTTTAGGAGAACTTCTTATAAACCTTACTTAGGTCGGCATTTAACAATTTTAACCTACTACCAGTTTAGCAAGATCATATGAGTCATATTTTTGCAGGTTTTCTGTTCAAATCACATACTTAGACTTGGCTTAAAGGAGAAATATTTTAAATTTTAGCGATCTACAGTGCAGGATAGCCGTTTTAACATTCCCGCATTTGGAATCGCATAGACGACTTCCTTCGGATAGCTGATTTGAATATATCACAGAGGAGGAAATCGAAAAATTACGAAACCATTTCATAACAGTTTTTGAACCTTTTCGAAAAATGTGCTAAAATTTTTGCAGTATCTCAATGCATATCAAATTTGAGACTTGCCTCAGTGAAGAAATCCTTTTAAGATTGAAGATCAACATCGCAGAACATATCGATTTTTATTCCTGAACCTTTCCCCAAAAAAAGAAATATCAGTTTAGAGGGCCAATTAACTAAAGCGTTTGCAGGTTCTCTATTCATATTGAATTTTAGACTTGTCTTAAAGGAGAAATGCCGAGGATCGATATAGCCAATCTTCGGGTAGATGGTTTTGTACACTTCCCAAGTGATAAATGCTAGCAAATCGGCAGTGTAAAAAAACTTTTCATTATATACCCGATTTCAGCACAGGACTATATTTACTCTGCATTCCCGATTTTGGACCTGCCTAGCCAGCCTTCGGGTAACGGGTTTTGCGCCCTACACAGGTGAGAAATGATATCAAATCGTCAGATTTTGGACCTGCATAGACAGCCTTGTGGTTGGGGATTTTGCATTCTTCCCAGATGAGAAATGCTAGCAAATCGTCAGTATAAAAAAACTTGTCATTGCATACCCGATTTAAGTGAAGGGCTATATTTTCTCTGCATTTCCGATTTTGGACCTTCTTAGTCAGTCTTCAGGCAGCTGATTTTGTACACTTCCCAGATGAGAAATGCCAGCTGATCGGCAATGTAAAACAAATTTCATCTAAATAACCGATTTCAGCGAAGGACTATATTTTCTCGGTTTTCCCGAATTTTGCTTTGCCAGGCTTCAGTTAGCTGATTTTGGACTTTTCACAAATGAGAAATGCTACTAGATCGGAAGTATAAAAATACTTTCCAGCGAATGACTAGATTTGCTCTGCATTCCCGATTTTGGACTTGCATTGCCAGTCTTTGGGTAGCTGAGTTTGTACACATCCCAGATGAGAAATGCTAATAAATCGGCAGTGTAAAAAACTTTTATTATACCCGATTTCAACGAAGAACTACATTTTCTCTGCATTCCCAATTTTGGACCCGCTTAGACATTCTTCGGGTAGCTGATTTTGAACACTTCCTGATAAGAAATGGTAGCAGTGTAAAAAAGCTTTTCATTGCATACCCGATTTCAGTGAATGACTATATTTTCTCAGCATTCCCGGTTTTGGACCTGCATAGCCAGGCTTCGGGTAGCTGATTTCGGACTTTTCCTAGTGGAGAAATATTAGCAGATCGCCAGTGTAAAAAAAAAACTTTTCATTACATACCCTACTTTCGCGAATGACTATATTTGCTCAGCATTCCCGAATATGGACCTGCATAGCCAGCCTTCGGGTAGCGGGTTTTGCACCCTTCCCAGATGAGCAATGCTGGCAAATCGGCAGTGTAAAAAAACTTTAATTTTATACCCGATTTCAGCGAAGGAGTATATGTCAAGAATTGTCAACGAATTCAAAAAATTCTATGTCTTAATTTCAGAAAATATTTTTCAAGACTGATTTTTTTAAGTTTTTACAAATGACAAATAAAGCTAATAAAACGAATGAATAAAAATCAAAGCAATCCAATATTACAAAACAGTTTCTAGAATAAAATAAGTCATACTACTCCACAGTACTATTCCCACATATATTGTCTCTGTATTCCCGACTATGTACCTGCAAAATAGGTATTTAATTTCCTGTAATAACATTGTATAAGTATTTCCAAATAAGAAAAGCTTAAGTATCTGGAGCGATAGTGTAAATCATTCCCCTACTTTGGACCTGTCCAGAGTAGAAAGTCTTTAAAGTCACTCGAAGCTCTGCAATGAGGAAAAATATTTTTTTGAATAGCTGATTGTAGATATCTCCAACGAAAACCTTTCATTGTAGATTCCTATGAAAGAAAATCTTTAAGGCTGTACTTTGGACCAGTCGCAAAGTTGAAAGACTTTAATCCCAATTGTAGTCCTGCATTACATAAAAAATCGTTAAATACCTTATTTTTGACATTTCACAGAGAATGAAATCTGTAATGTAGAAAAACTTTTTATTGCAGTCTCGATTTTGTACTTTTCCCGAGGAAGAAATTCTCTTAGAATAAATTCTCTTTATAGGCGTCAGAAAAAATATGGCCATTTAATGAATTATTTTAAATTTGTTGTTCATATTAAAATTGGTCCCGAATGAGGAAATCTTAAAGAAGATCGACAATGCAGGACCAAAGCATTCCCAACTTTGGACCTTCTCAGGGATCAACCCTATAAGATTGGATAAAGGCCTGCAATGCAGGAAAACTATGTTGTGTATCTGATTTTGTACCTTTTCCAGGGAAGGAAATCTTGAAGAGTGGAAAAAAACTATTCTCCTACATCCTCAGATATACCATGTACAATTAGCCACAACTAAGGAAATCTGAAAAATTTGCTCTGCAGGTCCAAAGCATTCCCAACTTTGGACCATACCCAGAGGAGAAACCCTTTTAGATTGATCGAAGGCTTGTAATACTGGGAAATATTAGCTGAGGACATTATACAATTAGGTAAAGTTGGGAAACTTTTCATTTTTAGTCTATATTTTGTACTGCCCCAAAACAAGAAAGTCTTTAAGTCCGGATAAGTGAAGGAAAAACATTAGAACGTTTAATTTTCCATATACTTTTACATGAGACCAGGCATATTACAATTAATCGCAGGTAAGGAAATCTTGGAGATCGAAATTGCAAGTTCACAGTGTTCCAGCCCCCAGAACAGAAATTCTTCAAGCGTAGTCGAAGGCCTGCAATTGAGAAAAATATTTTTGAATAGCTTATCCTGTACATATGCATCTAAGAGTAGGAAATCCGAAAACTCTTCAAAGTTGGATAACTTTTCATTGCAGCCAAGATTTTGTATTTTTTCCATGGAAGAAAATCTCTAAGAACAGTTATGCCGCAACTTTCCATTACCTACATTAGACCTGGCTCAGAAAAAAAGCCTGTAATGTCTATCGAAGACCTGCAATGCAAGTAAGTATTCTTTGATATTGCAAATAGAACACAATGTGAAAAACGGTCATATTCGAAAACATTTTTATTGCAGAATCTTTTTTTGTAATGTTCCCAATGAAGAAAATCTGTGAGGCAGTTAGTGTCCATATCTTCTATATGCTAAGCGCTATAGAAGATGCACTCTTCACCACCGTTTGTGAAGTTTTGCAATCGCTTATCTTGCTTTCAATCTCTTATATGGGCATTTCCAGAGAAAGGTCCACCACGATGAGAAAAATAAAAGTTGATAAACTAATGTTTTTTTCTTTTATATTGTTAAAGAAATATTTGAATTTAAAGAATATAATGAGTTTACAGCATATTTTTGTTTTTGTTGTGAAATATTTGAACAGAAATTCACAAATATTTTTTTTTCATTGTTGGCCCCTTTAAGTGCTTGTTTTGCATTTCACTGTTATTTGTTATATATTCGTTTTATGGTTGCAATCTTCGTTAAAGATCTTTGTACCAACAACAAACTATTAGGAAAATAGAAACAGAGATAAAGCAAGCATCGACTAACGGTAAATTTGTAAGTTTCTTTCACCTGCTATTTTGGTGTCACGTTCGCGATAACAAAACGCAGTTTTGTATCAGAACTGCTCATCCAGTCGAAGCAAGTAATTGAAAATTTATATTCAAACAAAGTTAATTGTGCTTAATTAATAAAAAACTAAAATTGTTTGCTGTTGCTTCTAAGAAAGCTTTAATTTTAATCAAAAGTTTGTCGCGTTCGCCATCTTAGTTGGACATATTAGAATAAAAATTTATTTTTTTTCATTTTTGCTTACTTTTTGTGCGGATGAGTAAAAATAATAATAAAGAAGCATCACGACGACATTTAGAAAACATTAAAACAGAAAGAAATTAAATTAAAAAAATTAAAAAAAATTAAAAAAACAACATTAGTCTATTTTAGTTTAAAAAAATTGCATTACAAAATTCTGTTTCAATTCGCAGATTTTTGAATATTTCTAGATGCAGTCGAAAACGAGTTCTATTTTTTGTCGCGTTCGAAATCCCATGTTTTTTGCCAATATATCAGAAAGCAACTAATCGACCAAACCTACCTTTTGCCCTAAATATAGTGCTACTAAAATGCTATCGAAAAATGTATACAACAAAAAAAAATTGTTCGATTTCTTTATTTTGTTTCACTTTAAAGGCGTACGAATGTCGCGTTCGGCATCCTGGAAATACCCATATCCAATTTATCCCCTCACCTTAGTGAGGAGGGTATATATCATTTGCTACGAACCAAAAGGGTAACACATCGAAGGAGTGACCTAAGACCCTAAATATGTTCGACGGATATCCGTTTTGGGTCATTTTAAGTCGAATGAGCAATGTCCGTTCGTCTGTCTGCTGGCTGGTGCGCACGATAACTCTCGAAAGGAGTAACCGATTGACTTCAAATTTGGTATATGGTAATATTTTTTTCTATCTCCGGCTAAGTTCGAAGATGGGCCATATTGGTCCACTCCTTCTGGTACCTCCCACACAAAAGGGTTGATATTTAGTGAAATATTGATTCTTTAATACCTTCTATACTACTTATTGGAATCTTCTGAAATTCCACACATTGTATTATTTTATTAGTCGGGAATCACCTCGAGAAAAATCGGCGAAGTTGCCACGCCTCTTTTGGTAACTTCCACGCAAATGGACCATTTTGAACCAAAAGTTAATAGCGTATAACTTTATGACCAGTGCATACAAAGACTTGAAATTTTGTACAGTGTAATGGTTTAATAGTGAAAAATGGGCAGTATTGCCACGCACCTTTTGGTACCTCCTACACAAATGGTCCATTTTGTACCAAAAGTTACCAGCTTATAGCTTTAATACCAGTGCATATAAATACTTAAAATTTAAAAAAAAAAAATGGAACTTTGTGCCAGTGGGAACCAGCTGCTACACGGATGGGTCCAAGCGAGGAGGAAGGACGGGTCTGGGACTTTTTATTGATGAACCAGAAGTCGAACTTCACTTCCGCCTCCCTGACCATAACACGGTATTTCAAGCAGAAGTTCGAGCAATCACGGAGTGTGTGAACTGGCTCAGTAACACGACAAAGCCTAAATATGCCAACACCTTCACAGATAGCCAAATGGCGATTAAAGCAATAACATCGGAAAGGGTCAAATCCAGAACTGTGTTGGACTGTAAAAGAACGATAAATGATTACTCAGCCCAATTGCGTATTTGCTGGGTACCAGGACACAACGGAGTGATTGGAAATGAACGGGCAAACAACTTGGCTTCAAAGGGCAGAGAACTTCGAGTAATAAACTTGAAAAATTGGAAACCTTTCGAAGCCACGAAAAATGAGTTGAAGCACTGGGCAGTGATGGCTCTTAAAACTATGTGGAATAGCGCAACAGTAGGAGCAACTGCAAAGATACTGTGGGGTGACCCAAATGAAAAGAAAATTAGTAAGATGATGAGTGTTCTAACGGGACACTCAAGCTTACAAGCACATCTTCATCGCATAGGACTAGCAGGAAACGACGAATGCAGGGCATGCAGAGAAAACATCGAAACGATGGAACATTTTCTGTGTCACTGCCCGGCTTTCACACATGCAAGATCCCAAGATTTCGGGTCCGACATATTACCAGACTTGACTCATCTCAGAGAATATGACTGGAAGATACTGAGAAAATTCGTGTCTAGTACCGATTTCCTGTAACTCGTTAGGTATAAAAAGATCATAAATAAGGAGCGCACAACAGGCCGAACCACTGGCTTAAGTGTATGTCCATGGACATGAGACGTTTAAACGTCTCCTCTCTTCAACCTAACCTAACCTAACCTAAAATGTTGTACAGTGTAATGCTTTTATAGTACCTAGAATAATGACCGTTATTGGGACACCCCTTTTGGTATCTCTCACACAAATGGACCATTTTGTACCAAAAGTAAACAGGTTTTAACTTTAATACCAGTACATACTTTAATGTTATTAAATGCAATTTAAATTGATAATAATTTAAATAAAACAAAAAAATAAATAAACTTACTAATATTTTTTTGAGACTCAAGGTGAGGGATCCATTATTGGGTTTACCCGACTGGACTTTCTTACTTGTTTATATAGCCGATTCAAATTTACTATTTTTAATGGCCCTCCCGTACCTGAGTCCATCCCTAAAATTATCAATTGCCGAGCCTGTCGTGGTAGTCTATGATTGATATTGTGTCCCATTGTAAATGACAAAGTTCAACCTTTATAAAACCAGAAATTTGAAAAAATTATCAATATTTTTTTTTAGCCGATTCAAATTTAAATTGACCCACCCTGTACTTACGACCCACTCGTAAACCATGTGCGAGTACAATAAAATTAGTGCCAAATGGGAAAATCTTAATAATCGAATAACAAATTTTTGATATCCCCAAGTGAAGGAAATTTCAAAAAAATAGGTAAAGTAGGACAGCTGTGCATAACAGCCTCCATTTGTACTATTCTCAAAGAATACCATCTTTAAGGTTGCCCCAGAGGTGAATGTCTTTAGTATCAGTTGAGGGACTGCAATACAATAGAAATATTCGTTGAGTGACTAATTTTCAATATCTCCAAGTGGAAGAAATTTTAAAAATCGGTTAAGTTGGGCAGCTTTTCATTGAAGTATTGGTTTACAAGGACGGTTATGCCGCAACATTGCATTACATGCATTAGTCCTGCCTCAGAGAAAAAAGCTTTTAATGTCAATCGAAGACCTGCAATACAAGTAAATATTTTTTTATATCTTCAAGAAGAGGCAATCTTAAAAATGGGCAATTTCATTGCAGACTTTTTCCAATTTCATTTTAAATTTTCCCAAAGAAGAAAATCGCAAGGCAGACAGGAAAACATATGAGCAATTGGTGTGTTTGTTTCTTATACAAATAAGGCTACGTATATTCAATTTGATCTCATATGAGCAAATGTTAAAGAACAACATTACAGAACCAAAACATTTCCAACTTTTGACCTGTCCCAGAAGAGAAAACCTTTAGAAGCGGTCGAAGACTTGCAATGCAGGGAGTGTTCTTCGATTAGTTTCTTTGGGAATATATCCTAGTGGAGGAAAACTTACAAATCGGCAAAGTAGGACTGAGCCTTATTGAAGCCTCGATTTTGTACTCCTCGCAAGAAATAATGTATTTAGGGCCGAATCTATAGGACCAAGGACCAGAGGAAGAAATTAATAAATATTTAATTTCCTGTACTCTCGCACATAAAACCTTTTGAAAACCATCCTTAAGTCTTGACCTGCCCCAGAGGGGAAATTCGCTAAGATATGCAATACCAAACCCAATATAAATATTGCAATGTCAGGTCATTCTAAAGTTTATTGTATGTATCCCGACCTTACAAAATGGAAAAGTTCTTCATGTAGCTCCACACCACTCATATTATGAAATATGTAGTTTAACTTTTATCTCAGGTGGTGTTAAATTCTGGGCAAGTTATAATTACCTGCAGTCTATACGCTCTTTTCATAAGGTTCATGTGAAATGTTCTTCTTCTCAGAATTCTTAAGTTTCACGAACAATTTTCCCCAAACCTCCAAAACAAAATATGTACTAATACTTGAACTATGTTTATCTTAATACTACATATCTCTCAAACTACGACTCCTTAACTGCAGAGCAAGGTAAAGGGGCGAATGCAGTTTTTGGTGTTTTCTTTCTTCTATTTTTTTCTTCTTCTTCTTCAAGCCAACAAAAACAGACTACTCTAAAATATAATAAAAGTAACCTTGACAGTTTGACAGCTGGGCTAAACCTTGAAATTACATTTTGCTTTTCACTTTGGCATCTGCTTCTATTCTATTCTCTAGGTAAAACATCATAACGAACCCAAGAATGAATGAAAGTGGCAACTAAAATTAAGCAAAATTTCAGTGGAAAGTTCATCTGGGGAGAGAATAATATTTAGTTTCATTTTGGTTTGGCTGACATTAGGCACGTTTTAAAGTTTTGTCAGTTATGCAGGATTTTGACACATTGTGAATGGAATTGTCATTTCCAGAGCAAATGAAATTCGGGTGAACAAAATGAAGGGGTAACAAAATTTTGGTCCATTAAATCGACTAAGAAACATATTTAACTCTTAATTTATAGCATTTGAGTAACCTATCCTAAAGTACATGCTAATTTTTAGGAAGTTGTTGTAAGCGTTAAAACTTCTTAAGATAATTGAAAAAGTGAAACCTACGTGACATTAAACCAGAAGTACCTACTAACCAGTTACCGCATTTATCTCAAGAAACATGTCAACTCTTTTACAGCAGAAAACTATTACAGAAATTGTACCATTCTCTGCATTCATTGCTGCTATTTTGCTTAATCTTGTATGTGATCGTGAATACCCTTAATGTAGAACAAACTATTAGACTAATTTCTTGAAATAGCACGTCAGCAAACGTGCTTAATGTTGAAAGGAAATTGAGATGCTTTAACTAAACGAATATTGCGGCCACTTACAACAACAGCAAAAATACTAATGTTTGTGAGAGTGTTTCTTTTTGTGTTCTTTAAGAAATCTAAAAATACAAATAAATAAACAAAAAACTGTGAAATAAAAACAATTAAGTAGACCCTAACCTATACTTCTTTTCACATTCATCATCTCTCGCCGTCATCTTAAGCGTAATTTTAATAGTCTTTCCTGTGTGCAGAAAAAAAGAAGCCAAAAACCATAGCAGAATCAAATCTTAAGAAAGAAATCCCCCTCAGCTGAAGTCAATGAACGAACGTTTGAAGAGCTTTCCAAATAGAAATTAGACAAATGTGGATATTAGCAGCGAAACAATAACAACTACAAATCCAACAAATACCTAACACCAACTATAGGCCAACAAAAAAGATACAAATTACAAACAAATTAATCATACATACCAAAAAAAAAAACACGGCATACACGAGCAGAATATATGGTGAACAAAGAATGGTTAACACATACTACATACTGTCACTCTGTCAGTCGACACAGACAAAATGACAAGCCACCACAAAGAGTCAAGAGCAATAGTATAGCAGAGCGCCAAAAGTGTTGGCAACAGCAGGGAAATTGTCTTGAGTCGAAGATGATGAAATGGTACTGGGGCGTGGGGACAAGAACAACAGCCAACTTCACAACACAACATAAACCCACAACCACAAACGGTATCCAACACTCAGCAACATTCTTCAAAGGTCTTTGTCTCTCTCTTCTTCTATATCTCTCTCTCACTCTCTGGGTACAACTCTCACCCATGTGTTGCTGCGCCAAAAACAGCTGGGTGACAACCAACAAAACGGTACTTTATACAACAAACGGCAATTAAACGTTTCATACTCACATTTACACTCGCGCAAAATGTCTCTGAGAGTTGCAAAAAGAGAGTCTAAACTACCAACTACCACCAAATAAATATTGCCGAAAGAAAGGCAGCCCAAAATAAACAAACAAAACAAAAAAACCGGCTATATACAAAAAAACAAATCATCAAAATTGGCAATGAAGGAAAATGAAAAAAGAATTTCTGTAAAAAAGAAAAGAAAACAAAAAACAATTGCATGTATGAATTAAAAAAATGCTGACACAACCATTTTCGGGGGATTTTAGAGGTGTAGTTGTCAGACGCTAAAAGACAGAGTATAGGAAAAAATGCATAATAACATTGGATGTACTTTTTTACATCTTTTTAATTCGTTTTAGAGATTTTTTTAATGATTAGATGGAAAGTTAAATTGAAAATTGACAAAAATTCAGCAAAGTATCACTTTTAAATGATATCAAATTTATTTTGCAAACAACAAATTTTCCATCACTCACATAATTAAATACATACTTGTATTTACCTTGTACAATAAAAAGTACAAGGTAGATTAGGTTTAGGTTGATGGCAGCCGTTTTTTCATCTCTACAGCTTCTGCAGAAGTCATTGGAGTCAATACCTAATCTTCTGGTGTGTTCGCCTATCAAGCAGAGTCCCATCAGAACTGATACTAACGTAGACAATCTTTTCCTCTATAGTGCGAGGAGATATTTTGACCTTCTCAAGTCATACCGTGGCCAGATTTGTCTAGCAACCCTACATGTGCCGATTTCTGTCCATCTTTCGTTGGACTGACTGACTGCCTCTTGTCTAAGCCAAAGCTTACACGTGGATTGTGGAGCACCATATATGCAAATTCTTCGAGAATTTGTAATGTTGTCCCTTTCCTAGCAAGTTTATCGGCTTTGCTGTTCCCCGGGATATCCCTAAGCCAAGGCACCCATATGAGATGTATATTAGACTGCTCAGCCATCTCGTTAAGACATCTACGGCAGTTGATTGCTGTGTGTAAATTAAGGGATGTGGCCTCCAGAGAATTGACAGAAGCCTGGCTGTCTGAGTAAAAGGCAACGCCAGTGTTGATTACTATGTTTCGACTCAGCCACTTGGCAACTTCCCAAATTGCCACTATTGCGGCTTGATAGACGCTGCAGGTAGCGAGTGAGTTATATCCAAACTAAGTTCTTCACAGTGTACGCCACCCTTTTCATCAAGCTTCGAACCATCCGTATAGAAGTGGAGATGGTTTCTATTACCTGGTATTTTGCCAACACATTCATCTCCGGCTGATATCATAGTGACGTAGTTACTCTCGAAGATGTACACCGTTGGTTTATAGTCCACTCTGTCGGTTACCAGAGCACTACACTTTGATATCCTCATGTGACCGTAGTTGTGGTACCTCCACATTGATAGGCAGTTTAATCTTAGTGTTGCTCTGGTTGCAACTTCTCTCGCCACAATATTAATAGGCAGTATATGAAGAAGGGCTTGTAGAGACTCAGTCGCTGTAGTCCTTAAGGCTCCGCCTATGCAGGCAGACAGTTCTCTGAACCTCTGATAGTAGGTTGCCGTCCACCATACCACAATGCCGTTTAACAGTAATGGACGAACTACTGCTATATATATCCAATGGACGATTGTTGGAGAGAGGCCCCAACGCGAACCTACAGCCTTTCTGCAGAAATATAAGGCGACGTTGGCCTTCCTTACAGGTTCCAAAACGTTAAGTCTAAATAACTGTTTCCTATCTAGAATTATTCCTAAAAAAATTTCACTTTCACAAAAGGGTAGAACTGTTCCATTTATCCGAGGAGGAGGGTCCACATGTGGGAAATTATTCATCCTAGTAAAGAGAACCAATTATGTCTTGTTTGGATTAACGCCCAAACCGCCTGTAGGATGTCTCTGAGGACGTTTTCGAATTTGCTACGTCGTCCGCATATGCTATGACCTTGTAGCCACAACGTTCAACTGAGTTGACCCGTAGATGTGACAGAGCCGCAATTACCGCATCCGAGTGAATGTTCTTAAAAGCCCCTTCTATGTCAAGAACTGCCATCATGGTGAATTCCTTTAAATGTAGGGACGATTCAATACTGCTCATAAGTTCGTGCAGGACTGATTCTGTAGACTCACCCTTATGGTAAGCATGTTGGTTCCCAGACAGGAGTTTTGTATCCAGGTTTTACAAGGTTGATACTAGTATACGCTAATTTGATTAAATTTGCAAAAACAGTAAGAATTAGGTTGATATCGTCCTATGATTGAGATCATTCTTTTGACTATTTAATTCTGCAAGAAAGAGCTGTCGATGTATATCTCCCAACTAACCCTACAGACTTGTTCTGCTCCGACCGACCTATAAAGAGCTCTACCGCGATTCTGAAACTACTATAGACAATTTGTGTGTTTGGCAGTATACAAACTTATTTCATTCAAGTGAATCATTTTCGACCATAAACAAACTGGGGCCATTGACAATCACAATAAATAGCTATGAACCCGTTTCTCTTGGCTAGATGAACATATTATTTTTTTATTTTTGGACGTAGTGATAGCGCGCTATCAACCAGCGGTCCTACACAGGTACCGCCATCCCGGAACCACTTTCGCATTACTTCGGGATGGGGTTCATATACAGCGTCTTGCAGATTCTTCGTTTTTTTACTCCCACATCCTGTATAAGATTAGGGGTTCGACGTTGGTAAGTTTGTTGTTTTTTCATCTTGTCTCTTAATATGTTTTCAATGGCGACGGCGGATATATACTCTCCCAAGTAGCCTTCTGAGTATTTTGCTTTTCTCCACAGCGTTGCTCAGAACAGGGGCTGCGTAGACTACTAAGCTGCGACTGCTTGTGCTACTGTCATCATAAGTTTTCATGTTATTTGTTTTGGGCCCTTTATGTTAGGTATTATGCGGGTCAGCTTCGAAGCAGTTCCAAGTGCCTTCTGTGTCACGATTTTTGTGTGATCTATGAAGGATAGTCTACTATCCACAACTACTCCCAAGTACTTCTGATTTTTTGATATTGTAATATTTTTTGATAATGTCCATTTACCATTAGTGTTGGATATAGTGTTGGTCTTGTAATGATGGTGGCTTCTGTCTTAGTGGAAGCGAGGGTTAGGAGCTTCGACTTTAACCATCTACTTATTTTACCCAAGCAATCAGTTGCAACTATCTCTATCAGGCTAATCGTTGGTTTGTCTACAACAAGGGCTATATCTTTAGCATATCCAACAAGATTTGCTCCTTCGGGTAGTGATAACTTTAGCAAGCCGTCATACATCATATTCCACAGAAATGGGCCTAATATGGAACCCTGTGTTACACCTGCTGACACATTGTACTGCTTTAGACCTTCGTCCGTTGTATATTACAGTACCATGTCTTCTGGTAGCTATCTATCATACTTATGAGGTAAATGGAGAAGTTACTTTCGCGTATATTTTTTTAATAACATCCCAGTTTGCGGTATTGAATGCGTTTTTTATATCTAGCGTCACTATTACACTGATAGAAAAAGCCTCGTCATGAGGACTAATTTGTACATCACACGATTATTTTTTCATCAAAAGTCAGCTAACGTACGGAATAATCCTCTTGATGAATTTGTTCGTCACCATGACGAACCAATGTTTCCAAAAACTTTCGTCTTCAGGATGATAACATTTCATCCCTACGATGAATCAAGTTCATTACCACGACGATTCTTATTCATCACCAAGATGATCAGCATTCATACCTACGATGAATCGAGTTCATTACCACGACGAATCCCATTCATCACCACGATGAATACCATTCATCACCACGACGAATCCCATTCATTACCACGACGAACTCCATTCATCCATTCAATTTTAAATATTTCAATAAATATTCTTCTGGTTTTAGACCGTTAAATAAATATAAAATAACTTGGAATATAATAACATTATGGCAAATAAAATAACTTGACTGCTGCCAGGTTCAGTTGTGATTATTCGGTTCGAAACGCAGTTCTTATCAGGAAAGGCTTAAAGACAACGAACGAGAATTATTTATTACTTCTGATATCTTAAATATAAAGTAATCTCATCGAGTAATGTATTTGCCAACAGACTAATCCCATTCATCACCACGACGAATTCCATTCATCACCACGACGAATTCCATTCATCAACACGACGAATTCCATTCATCACCACGACGAATCCCATTCATCATCACGACGAATCCCATTCATCACCATTATTAGATTTTTTTAGATTAAACTTTTACAACAAATTATTTAATTAAGTGTAGAACAGTACAATTAAACACAAACTACAAATTGATTGGTTCGTTTTATCATATTTTCAGTAAAATGGTCAAATAAATCTTTTCGTCGTGGGAATGATACCTTATCGTTTCCTCGACGAATTTCGAAATCACCAAAAACATGGGTTGATGATCGTGTTCGTTCTATTGACGCACAAAAATATTACATGTACGAAACTTTTCGTCACCAGTACGAAGATATATTGACGAAACTGATTCGTCATGATGACGAACGGTTTTTCTATCATTGTACGCAGTACCTCATAAGCCTCGATGACTCTTGGGCTAAATTTACTACAATACTGATAGCGTCCACTGTTGATCTTAAGATGAACACATTGTGCGAATATGGACCTAAATGGTTTAGTCATTTTAAACATCATCGACGACTAACAAAAATTGTATAGACTGGCTGTCCCTGCATGTTTTTCCACCATTACTTAGTGTCGAAGAACTGAAATATAATCACCAATGCTGTAAAAAGAACAGGGACAATATATTCTAATAAAATGAAAGACTCTTATTAATAGGATTAAACAATTGTTTGACATCGTCTAGACGACTAACATATATTGTATATATTGACTGGTTGTCCCTACGTATGTTTTAGTCAGAACTTGATCCATTGATTGATGATCACCTACCGAACGCTAACAAGCTCTGAAACTTACTCTCGGCTAGATGCAAACCTTGTGCGAATAAGGACTCGATTGATACATTGATCATAGACGTCTAACACAAGAACTTTATAAATATGTAGAATAACAGTCCCTGCAGATTTAGTCCAAACCCTAACCTGTATTTAAGACAATGTCTGGTGGGCTTCTAGAACAACTGTATATCATTTTTGTGATTATATATTTAAAATTTATTAATTACACTACTGCAGCGCCACCAATCGGTTATGCATTTTGTTAATTTCATTCTTGGCAGTATAGAATCTTACATTATAAATATGAATCATTTTCGAGTACCCAAGTATTTTGTTCACTATTTATTGCAATTGACCGTCCTATCCTACTCTATTGTTGACCTTAGCTGAAAAGCTAAATTCTGGATCACAATTGAAGAAGATACAGGGTACTGACTATCTTAATATTACAAAAGTGCTTAGGGTGACTGTCATAGTTAGACTCGTTGCAGATCCTACTACATATACTGTAGGACTATAATAAGAGTCGATAGTGAATTTCTACAAGTCGAACGGAATGCGGTAATGCGAATGAAATTGCCACTACTTCGGAATTTGGTGCATTGACCGCTGTTTCTTTTAAGAACTACTGTTTCAGATTGAGAAGAACTAGTTTCAGGAAATTCAGGTAGTAAGTGATACCTGCACCTGGAAGAGTTTGTTTTAGTTTTCATTGCAACGATCTAAATCTATAAATGACTTATATTATATAGGTTATGTTAAGTAAGGGAGGCGATCGGAATTACCAGCTCACATAGACCAATTGAGGATGCTAGTACTACCACGGGTTTAGTTGCCACTCAACAAAACCAACTTGTTTCATAGACAAAGTTGCCAATAGTACAAATGTTAGTATGGGCCAGATTTGCCAGACTTCCTAGAAAGGCTGACTCAAATATATCCAGACGTTGCTCAATGTGTAACAGTTACAAGTCAGGTTTTCCATGCTCTCAACTTCTCCTTCATCTCCGTGCCTTCTGTAGAAATAATTGGGCACAATACCCAACCTCGTGGCGAGTTCGCCGATCAGGCAATGTTCCCTCAGAATTGATACTAACGTAGACAGTTATTTCCTCTATTTTTCGAGGTGGTATTTTGACCTTATCTAGATATGTCTAGCTACTCTAAAGGTGTCAATTTCTGTCCATCTCTCGTTGGACAACTTGACTGCTTCCTACCTAAGACAATGCTGATATCCCTATGCTGCTCAGCCATCTCGTTAAGAGATCTGCAAATGATGACGCTAGTGTTGGTCACTATGTTTCGACTCGCCTACTTATATAGGCTACCTATCAATATCTATTACAGAGTTCTCCAAGCTGATATTCTAAGTATCACAAAAGTCCTACTATATATCTTATCTTATTTGGTGCATTGACCTCTGAGTTTGTTAAGAATTACAGTAGCAGCTAGAGAAGAATATACTGGAAGGACTACAGAATGAAAGAAATACCTGCATCTGGAAGAGTTGGTTTTAATCTTTACTACAAATGAATAACTATCTTCCAAGCTAAGATTCTAGCTAGCAGATAAGTAGCAATGTGGTTAGGTTATAATGTCGTAAAGTAGCCCCGAACCTACCGCTGCTGAAGACCAAAATTCTGTTTCACAATTGAGAAAGGTACATAAAACTGTCTGGCTCAGAATCAAGGGAGAGCATAGGACGGCTGCCACAGACTAGTTGCTGGACCTGGTTTGCCACTTACACTGTCTCGGTCTGTGGAAGGGCAAAGACAACAGCAATGTGAAGATCTCAAGTTTCCGTATAAGCTATCTTCATGGGTGTACCCTGATATATAGGTCAAAGAGTTTTATAAGAAGTACAACATCAGAGTCCAATCAGAGAGAAATGGAGCAATTTTTCACAGACGACTCTAAAATCGAAGGAAAAGTTGGAAAAGTTGGCGAGGGGAACGCAAAAAGCCAAAAAAATAATTTTTGCCTGCGGCGCTTGATGCATACAAAATTTTTTTTAACATTTTTAAAGCTCAACTTTTCTAAACTCAACAAAATGAACAAAAAATTTAATTTTTTTTAAAAAGCATAAAATAAATTTTTTTTTTAAAAAAATCGCGCTATTTTTTTACAAAAAGTTTTTGCCTGTGGCGTTTACACAAACTAAATCAATTATTTTTAACAAAAAAATTCTAAATCAATGTTTTACGAAAATTTTTTAAAAAAAATTGTTTCGAGAAATATTTCCACTTTCCAAAAACAACAAAACAAAAAAAATTTTTTTTTAAAAAAAAATTAAAAAAAAAAATCGAACGAAAATATTTTTTTCATCCATCTCATCTAAATTAACAAATAATATTTTTTTTTTAAAACACCTATTTTTTCTAAAAGAATACCGATTTTTTCCTAAAAAATACCAGATTTTTTATTAATATTAAAAGCCCCATGTCATTTCACACTTAAAACATTTCGGTTCTCCTCGTCATTTCCTTTCGTTTGAGTATAATATTGACTATGTGGGGGACCGGGTCCATTTTTGGGGGTTTTGGGGGACCCCAGGACCCTTCAGAGCAAACTTTTCTAAAATTGTTTCCCCATATTTTGGTTCTCCTCGCCATTTCCTTTCGTTTGAGTATAATATTGTCTATGTGGGGGACCGGGTCCATTTTTGGGGACCCCAGGACCATTCAGAGCAAACTTTTCCAACTTGTTTTCCACTTTTAGGTTCTCCTCGCCATTTCCTTTCGTTTGAGTATAATATTGTCTATGTGGGGGACCGGGTCCATTTTTGGGGGTTTTGAGGGCCCCATGGGTCCAAGCCCCAATTTTCGACAACATTTTCGTGATTTGGGGGTCATTTATGGGGGATGTGCAAAATTTCAAAAAAATCGGGGTTGTGGACGTAAAGTGCACTTTTGCCAAAGACTGGGAATATGGTTATATGAGGATCTCAAGTCTCCTACACCAATCATAGAGTTTCTTAAGATCTACATACAGCATTAGAGAGTTTGCTAAAGAGTGATGGGTTGGAAACGTACCTGTCAGGATGAAGTATACGAAATTTTCCACAGGTGGTTTATCTGAAAACAAATGACGGCGAATACGGCACTAAGCCAGATATCACTTTTGCTGTTTACTATAAATTATCTAGATTCTGCACAACACTATATCCACAGATATACTCTAATACACCAAGCACCGAGATTTATACGAAATAATACCAATTAGAGAAGAATTTCCTGGAATGTTATTGGACATGAATAATTACCTGCACTTTTATTCAAATGGCTTTAACCTACAGGATAAAAGTCAGAAGAAGTACCTGTACATTTTGTTAGATGGCTATCAGAGTGATGGAAAATTTGATTTTGGCTCTCACTGTAAAGAGCATAAATTAGAATCTGACATATAGACTACCTATGAATAGCAGCGTCTACGCAGCTGAGATTCTGGCTGTAGAAGTTGCAGTAGTTAGACCATAACGTCGTGAACACGGCAGAAGTGGTTATCTACTCAACAAAACAAGACGTCTTTTAATCCTGAATAATTAAATCATTGAATAGTTAAGTCATTAAATCTTCATACGAAAGGGAATACTATGTACTATTTCAAAAATGCTTTTTGTGCTCCACATTTAGCGGCTTTTGTTCACACAAATTAAAAAATATATTGTAGCAATAGAATGAATTTTTATCTGCATTGTTGCAGAGTCATCACTTTTCTTAGTTCTCATATGATATGGCAAAATTAAACATGATAAAAAAACTGGAGAACATTTTTGGTAATTCTTATGATAAGGTTAAATATCATCAAAAGCTCACTCTGGCGGTTCTAAGAAATGCAGATCATTACTGGTTTTAATACACTTTTATTTAGAACACTTTTTCACAAAAACTTGTCGCATTAAAGAAATAATTTAATCGCTCACGTCGGAATACTCGACACAATTTAAACAACCTGAAAAGTGAAATGTGAAATCAAAAATATCACTTTCGTTGCTGTACCGTTATTCTCTAATTCAAGTTCTATGACAAGAATGTATTCATTGTCTAAATATTGTTTTAATACAATTGTCAATATTAACACAAGTGTTGTTTGTATGTTATTCTAAAAGCCAACTTGTTCGTATTTTATTTGACTCCACATTTTCTTAGCTTATATCAATAGGTTTTCAGTTATTGACAGGTAAATATGAGTTTCTATGCACAATTGAAAGAGAACTTTGAACAGAACTTGAGAAAAAGGTATTAAAAAATATGAATAGATGAAGGGAAGAAATTATTTTAATACTCGTAGCATGAACAACGTAAGCAGCGTCTGTGTTTTCTGTCCTGAGGGACTACGTTCAAATCCGCCTAAATCATTACCGCCGTTAACGTTCCCATGGCTTCTATGCGAAAAACAGCTATGGACCTGTTCTGGATAATTATTCAATCGAATACAGTAGAGTTGTTCCATAACAATTTATAAACCACAAAATTTAATTTGGTTTCGATACTCTTTTATTTGAACAATTGTCTAGAAAGTGAGTAAGTAGTTAATGAGACAAGTTTCAGTTTTGTTCAACTAGATTTTATTCGAATTGACATTTAAAATTAAATGTTTATTCTGTATTTATTCTCATAATACAAATAATCAAAAACAAGATTTATCAAATAATTATAGATGACACATATGTTTAATTAACCACTGGTTAGCTTAAGTAGTCTTTAATCTATTTGATTTGAAACACCTTCAATACTGGAATAATTTGTCATTTCCCTGCCGATTATACTAAGTGATCATATTAAGATCAATTCTAACGTCAATACCCAGTCTGACTAGAAAAAGTTGAGGAAACTAGTGGTAGGTTCCACATTTTTATAATTTTTGAAGGATTTTAAAATAGCAGGCCAAAATATTGCCTTTACTAGGGCGGACCTAAATTTAGACGAATTTTTCTTAATTTCTCCACATAATGTCCTTTTAGCTTGATACACTTTTTTCCAGCGATTTTCCAGCTTCGATACACTGTTTCTAATAAGACCTGTCAACGCAAACACCACCTCTTCATTGCTGGCAAATCTTTTTCTGCCGAGCCATTTTTTCAAATTTGGAAAAAAAATAATTCGAGAAAGCTAAATCTGGCGAATAAGGTGCGTGCTGAAGCAATTCGAATTTCAATTCATTGATTTTGGCCATCCCAATAGTGTTTGTGTTAACTGGTGCATTGTCTTGATTGTGAGCAAACGCAGCACCCATCTTGCGCACAGCTTTCTCATCATCAACTTTTATGTCAATATGCGACGTAGAGCACTTTTTGAAATGCATATGACTTCAGCTAACTTACGAACTTTTTACTGAAGATCATCCAATACCATTTTGTGGATTTTTTTAACCATTTCCGGCGTGGACACCTCAATTGTTCGACAACTACGGTGGTCGTCTTGGCAGCTCGTGCAGCCCTGTTTAAACTCTGCCACCAACTTGTAAACGAAGCAGCAGACTCCCACAAAGTAGAATCTAGCTCAGTTTTAATACTGGTTGAACTGGTTGGAGACCTTTCAAATGAAAGTATTGTATTACATATAAAATAGTATAATCAATACCGAACTCTGGAGGAGGCCGAATGAATCCCTCATCGCAGAACAAGTAATAAAGAGATGGATGGGTCGCATCCTTCGCCAATCAACCGAATGTATCACAAGATTTGCACTGAAATAGAACCCATAGGACAGCTGAAGACGTAGACGACCGAAGAAAACATGGCGTCGAACTTTGACGTCGGAAACTGAAAACCACAAAATGTCATTTAATGCAATTTAATAAAGGAAAACAAAATAATTTCCTCAATTTTAAGGCATGGGATATGCGGGCTTATATTTTGAAAAATGTGGTCCAAATATTAAAGATATCTTCCATGAAAATCCTATTAATATTATAAAATCCGTAGGTGTGTCTATTGCCGCATCACGTCTAAACGGATGAACCGATTCTCTTGGAACTTGATGAATAGATAGACCAATACACGGAAATTAAATAGGATACTTGTATTTTCGATTTTCGGCCAAGTGATTTTTTACCACTTGACCGCTGAGAAAGCTAAAATTGTTGCTCACGCATAGACAGGAGTGTTGTATAAACCACTGGCTACTCATGTAGTAATTTTTTTGCCAGTTGTCAGTTCTAGCGCTATCAAAAACTTGAGTATTGTTTTTACCCTTTCAAAAGTCTCTTAAAATATACAAAATTTTAAACTTTGTGAATATGAAGTACTGTACACAACAAATATATGCGCCAAAAGTAATTTTAAATTCTCAAATTGTGGTCAGTGTAGCAGTGAACAAAAATAATTTCATTATTCACTGCTTTTAAAAGTTCCTTAAAACAACTACTTAGTACGGACATAAATACCGTTACAAAATAAAACACACCCATTGCAATTGTGGAATTGTACATACCCTAACTTAACTACGTGGATTATGAAACCTAACCTCTATAGCGTTAGTTTGAAACAGGAATTCGAAATTGCTTCAGTTTTCGCCATGGAGTCGTCAGATAATGAGAACCGTATCACTGCTATAGCGCTTTTTAAATATGGACAGCAAAATCAATATTTTCAAAACGATCTGCCCGCTTGGGATTAGTCTCATGTTCATCTACCGGTGCATAAAACTGTTTGAGGAGACTGAGATGTCAAAGACCGTCACCGGTCGGGCGTACTGTTCGAACGCCGCAGATCATCAAATCAATAATTGCACAAAACAAAATCTTGTTCACATATGAAACAAATTTTACACTGCAAGGAAAATTCAACAAACGACGTGATATGGTGTATGCACGGTCGTCTAAGGAAGCGTCTCAAGTGATTCCACGGGTCGAAAAGGTCAATCATACAGCTTCAATCGTGGTTTGATGGGGTGTCTCTTGCGATGAGGTTACTGACTTGCATTTCTGTGAACAAGGGGTCAAACAATTGGCAAAAAATGACCAATGACCGTTGGCTAATTGTTTACAGTTTTGGAAGCTGTTGTGAAACCTCTTAACCATTTCCTATTCCAAAACCAGGCATGGACATTGCACAAGAATTCTGCGCCGGCACATAAGGCTAAAATTACCTAGACATGGCTTTAAACAATTTTCCAGCTTTCATTTCTTCTGATGAATGGCTCTCTGGTAGCCCCGATTTAAACCCACTGGATTACAAATTGTGGACAGTTTTGGAGGACAAGGTCTGCCACAAAAGATACCCCAACATCGATTCTCTTAAGGCTTCTTTGATTCGTGCTGTGGACACTTTCTCAATGGGACAAGGTGCGTGCGGCTATTGATGATTGGTCAGAGTGACTTAAGGCCGGGTTAGTCAAACTTAACCGTAATTTAACTTTAGCGCCGCCGTAACGTTGCCCGCTGGAGCAATTACCCAAAACTTGAAAAACGTTCTGTATCACTCAGACATTCACAACAAAAATAGTAACAAATTAATTTTATTTTATATTTATTTGCTACTAAGTTATCATTTTATTACTTAATTATCATTACTTTTCAAAAGTTTCGCATAAATTTATTCTTTTTTCATTATTTTACATTTTTTTTTTGCAAATGATTCAGCCGTCCGTTTACGTTTCGTTTCCGTTGGCTAATTGTTTACACTGATTTTCATATGTCAGATTGAATCAGCTGATTCGTTACGCTACGGATACGTTTGCCTAACCCAGCCTTTAACCCTTGTTACTCACCGATATGAAATACAATACGTTCATTTGAAAGGTCTCAGTCCAGCCAATAACACTACGCAACAAATATGCCTTTTGTTTCCGAGATCTAAAAATTTTTTTTGTATAGATTGTATATAAATTATTTTATGAAACCAAAAACAAAAATTTTTTTTATGGTATTTTTAAAATTTTTTTTTTCTAAAATTCCAATTTTCATGGCTCTTACCTTTAGTATTTATTTTATTTATTTATTTATTTTCTGTACAACAAGAAGTAATTTTTTATATTTAAAGTACAGAAATGTAAACCGGTTGATTGATATTACATAAATTAAATTCAATTGAACATTAAAAAATAAAAATAAATCATTAATTTCGAAAAAAAATATAAAAAAAGCTAAAACTAAAGGCAAAATAAGACATTGACATAAATTTTAAAATTAAAATGAATGGAGAATAAGATATAATCAAAAAAGAAAACAAAATAATGGTACATAAGTTAAAATTTGAAATTGAAAATTAAAACTAGGAATTAGTTTAACATATTTAAGAGCTCGGTTTTAAACTTTTTAGCATTGCTGATTAATTGGATATTATGTGGAAGTGAATTCCAAAGACGCACAGCATTTATAATGTCATTCAGAAACTAAATTTCTATGTATCAAGGGTACAAGTTTCTTTCCCCTATTGGACCTTGTAAATATAAGTTTTTCGTGCAGATAAGGAGGATTTTGGGTATATATAATCTTTTGTAGAAAAATAAGAACTCTACTGGACAGAAGATTTTCAAAGGAGACGCCGTAAAGAGACTTTGAAAAAAGCGAGACTGAGTCATATCTTTTCAAACCATAAACATACCTTATAATATTGTTGTAAAGAATATTTAATTTACGTTTGCTAGCTGCATCACAACTTTCAAATAGTTCACATCCATAAATCAATCCAGGTATTAAATACGATTTAGCTATTAGCGACCTGATTAGAGGGGTGTAATACTGGGTGGCCCATTGCGACCGCATTTTTGCGTACGTTTGTCCTAATGTACTGTTCACATGATTCGACCAGGTCATTGTGTCATTGAAGATAATACCAAGATTTTTTGCTTGAGATACTATTTCAATTGCTTGGCCGTTTAGTAAAACATTGACGTTACTGACATGATGATAAGATCTCTTCTGAATTAACAAACACTTCGATTTATTTGGGTTAAGACAAAGTCCATTACCTGAAGCCCAGATATATACGCTTTCTATGTCATCATTCAATTTAAGGACAGCTTCTTTTATTTCCTTCACTGGACTACTAATATAGACCGGCACATCATCAGCGTACATATGTATTTTACAATGAGACAACTGCAATGGCAGGTCATTAGAATAAATTGCAAATAAAAGTGGTCCCAGGATTGAGCCTTGTGGAACCCCCTTAGATACTGAAAGTGTATTTGATTTATGTAGTGCTGTAAAAACGGACTGAGTGCGATTTGATAAGTAAGACCTAATTAAATTCGTAGATGTGGGATGGAAGTTAAAGAAATAGCGTAACTTGGAGCAGAGAGTCGAGTGATCCACAGTGTCAAATGCCTTGGAATGGTCAAGCAGTACTAAGATTGTAGACATGTCGTTATCTAAACTACATCTAATATTCTCGGAAACCTCCAATAAGGCACTGACACAGCTATGATTCCTTCGAAACCCTGATTGTTTTGAACTGATTAAGTTATTGGCATACAAGTAGGTGGTAATTTTAGAGTGTATTATTTTTTCAAATACTTTTGAGAGAAAGCTTAAGATCGAAATTGGTCGATACTCCTTTTCATTCTTAGGAAGAGGTATAATTTTCGAATGTTTCCATGCAACAGGAAAAGTGCTGGTCGTAATAATATTATTAAAGAAATGATAATTTTTTTTGAAGTAAAAGCTTGAAAATACCGATATAAAATTTATATTATGAGTGCTAAAAATGCTTAAAAAGCACTTTCACGTAGGAAAGAAATATAAGTAACTGTCGATATTTAGAAAAAAAAACATTTTTTGTTGGCAAGAAAAAAACTATAAAAAATAGAAAAAAAAAGCAAAAATTTAGTTTGTTCCATTTTTTGAAAGCTAGCATCCTAATCAAGAAAACAATGCCTATCTGCAAGAAGTCTATGGATAAATATATAAACTATGACCATATTGTACAAATAGGGAAATTCAGAAAAATAATTTTTCATATTTTTTTATTTTAGTTATTTTGTTTGGGAGGTGCCAAAAGTGGTGTGGCAATAACGCCCATTTTTTAATATACTATGAGTAGTACAGAAACATTACACTGTACAAAATGTCAAGTGCTTGTATGTGCAGGACTACAAATTATCGTCGGAACCGCTGAACGGATAGAAAAATTATATTAGAGGAAATGAAGGATTCCTAATTTTGATCATTTGCTATTTGCAAATTTAACCAATTGTGATAAGTTATTATCGATTTCTGTTAAATATAGGTTTCAAAATCTCTAATTTGAATATAAACGTTAATGGCGAGAACTACAGCCAAACCAAAGAAACCACCTTCTAGGCTGAGAAGTGTATTATCCTATATATCCAAATCGTTTGCAAAACTATCGTAGCAGCAAAAACATTTTTGAGCTGTGTTATTAATATTGAACCAAAGAATAAAAACAACTCTTATCTGCCTTTTTCATTGAAAAATTATTGAAAATTGCTCTAAATACGAAGAAAAAGTATATTTACGCATAAGCAAAAAATCACGGGATTGAAAAATATGACTTTTTACCAGGATTACGTTATGACTTTTACGGATTAAACTCTATTCTTGAGTTATGTGAAACAAAAGACCTCCAAACGTGATGAATTTCCTTATATGATACTTACTAAGGGTAAGTACAGACGATTTGCAGATCAGACAACATTGTCTGAAAAATGGCGGAAAAATACAACCCTGTGAATTTACAACCGTGTGAACATACAATTTTGGTTTTGCAACGTTAGCAGAAAAGTCATTGCGAGATAATTTGCTGATTGTTATATGTTCGAAGTTTATGCATGTGACAACGGCGCCATTGCCAGAAAATCATTTTATTTGCAACACTGTCTATAATGTATTTTTATTGGCAATCCTGCATATAAATATTTACAAAATATATTGTAAATATATGAAATTGTAATGTTTTCTTGCAATCGTCTGAACTGTCAATTCACCTTTGCCTAACAATCTGACATGGCCCGTATATTTGCAGCACTTTAACAGGGTTGATAACGTTTGCCGATCTGGCAATCGTCTATACCTACTCAGCTTAACTTTAACTCAGCTTAACTTAACAGCAAAACGCCGGGACATGCATAACTTTTTTTTGATCGATATTACTTTTCCCAGTAGTCAGAACACCCGCCGATTTTGGCAAATCAATCGCAAAAAACCAATATTGCAAAAAAAATATTTTTTTTCTTGTTAGGGTACCAAAAAAAAACAATATTGCAAAAAAAATATTTTTTTTTTCTTGTTTAGGGTACCAAATTACACCAGAATATGTTATAATGAGCACCCAAATGTTGTAGAACAAAATTAGAACACTTTTTAGCTTTTCTAAAGAAAACACGTCTAATATTTTCTAATTGATAAACCGAAAAGAAAACATTTCTCCAACCACCCTCGTAGTAGCACAACCAAACATTATTTTTTATTGCCGCTTTGTTGTTTTTTGTTTTTATTGTTAGTTTGCCGCCGCCGCCGCTGTTAAAGTGTCAATGCAGGTGCAGTGATGAGAGAGCCCGACAACAAATTCATTCATGAGAGAACGCAGGCGTTAATCCAACCCGGTATGAGAGATTAAAGACAAAACGAAGGACTCTTAAACCATACAAAACACACAAACATACATAATCACACATTACATAGGCTGGGGAGAAACTTTCTTTATTTCCCTAGCTAACACTCTTTCTGGCGTTCACATAATCACACACATGCATTCCACTCACAAATAGGGAAACTCTTTCTTTATTTCCCTAGCTAACACTCTTTCTTGCGTTCCCACAATCACACACATGCATTCATTCACTCGCATTCACTCACAGCTAAGAAATCTCTCTTTCAATTGTATGCGGCTCTCTAACTTCCTGTTATTTTTTGTGTGTAGTAATGATAATCATCATTACGAGTATTATATTTTTCTGCTTTATGTCACATTACATTTAGGTTTTATTGTCGTTGTGTTGTTTATTTTGTTTGGTTTGGATTTTTTCTTTAGCTGATTTTTTTGTTTTGCACTTGTCGTTGTCCCTTGATACTGGTGGTGCTGGTGGCTGTTGAGGATTCTTGGCATGTTGCCTAGCCTTGCCCAGTACATAGTTGTCGTGTCGTATACCCGGCCGCCTGGTTTGTTTTCATTTTTATTTTGTTTTTATGCTTTTTTCTTCATTTTCAGTTGTGACAGAAATTGATATGAACATTACTTGTCACTTTTGACATTTTGATTTTGTCACAAAACGCATGTTTTAGCTCCTGCAGCCCAGCGCCCAGTCCCCGTGGCCAAGGCAATGCGTAACAACAATGCAATGCATTGCATTGCCATAAGCAGGGACAGAGGCGGCGCTCGCTTAAATGTCAATGCAGTCAGTTATTGCAAGAGTGGAGAGAAGAGAACAGAACAAAACATTACAAGAACACACTTGTAAATAACACGTTAACCCGCTTGACAGTCAGTCAGACAAAATGACGGCAACTCTTCTTTGGCGTTTGAGACAAGCAACAAAAACAAACATGGTTATTGGAATTCTTGTTTGGTTGCACTACTACTTCCGCCTTTGAGACAAACATAGAATGAGACAAACCATTTGCTTAACTACTTTTGGATATTGTTGTTTTTCTTGATTCTACGAAAAAAAAAATCTTTACCTTTTCTTTTAATCCCAGCGACGAGACATTCTACACTGTCTTTCCTTGGACAACAAACACTTGCACTTTTTTACTAAGGAAGAAATTATCTTTCTTAACTATTTTTCCACAAAATTTCTTATCACTTCAATGCAATGACATTGTAATCAATTATTTGCTTTTCTTCTTTGTTTTATTTATATCTGATTCAACACTTTTTTTCTCTAAAAAGTAATTCTTATTTGTTTTTCTTTTACGAAACACTAATCACTACTAACATTGTTGTCGTTGCTGTGTTTTATTTCTATTTGTCGTTTACTTTGTTGTTATCGTGTGTGTTTTTTTTTCTCTCTTGCGTATATTTCTTTTTCGCTTTTCTTAAGATTTTATCAATTGAAATTAATTCATTTCCATAATTTTGATTCACGCACCTGTTTTTTCATTTCTTGTTTGTTTCTTTTTATTCTAACCGTTTTGTTTTTTATTTCGGCCGGGGGACGTAGCCAAATGACTAAACGACAATGTCTCGTTACCGTTCAATGTGTACTGTGTCGGCAGAGACCACGAAAACACGGAAATCCCGTATCGATTTTTTTAAACCAACGCGAACGGCGGCGCAACGTCAACTAACTGGCTTTGTGGTAAATTTCAATAATTCTTGGCTCTTTGGGTCTGTGTAGTTGGCTGGCTCTCGGTCCCGTATGAAAACACGAACACACACGCACGCATAAACTACTAGCGCGCGCAACGAACTTCAAGTGTTCGTGGTTCGGAGTGCAAGAAGAAGTCTTAAACAACATTGGCTTCCAACATGTTTGAAATGATTTATGTTTTACGAGTAAGCAACATTTTTTGCAGTTTATTTAAGAGGCATGTTGCTAGCCACAATGTTGAGAGGAAAGCAACAAGTGTTTGTTGAAGGTTGACGGAAAAAGTTTGAAAAGCTCTGTAGAGTTTTGCATAGAGCCAAAACATAGTGAAAGAAATTCAAGACAAGGGAAATAATTCCCTTGTTTCTTAACCAGACAACCGATTGCGACAAAACTTGGCACGTTTGCAGAAGAGGTTTTAGAGAAGTTTTAATTTTAGATCTGGCCCCCTTTATGGCATACAGGGGCGAAGCTACAGGTCCTTAAAGTTCGCGATCTTGGTTTAACAAAATGTTTAAGCACTTATAACTTTTGTATGTTTCGTCTGATTCATAAAATAAAAATCGAATCGGGTTTAAACATTTTGTTCACCCGAGGTGGCCAACTTTGAGGCGCTTTATACACCGCACCTGTATACACAAAAATAAGGGTACTGAAAATCAAAGAATTTGTCTTAAATATTAAGATATAGGCAATGATTTCGAGCCGAAGACAATCAGAATTGAAATCATAATGTTTGTAGTTAATTTAATGCAATGAATCGTACTTGATTTGACTATGCCTATCTTGGAATCAAATAGATTTTGTAATAAAAATAAATATGTTTAGCCTTATGGTGACGTAAATTTAAGTATGACTCGTACTTATTTTAAATTATATTATCAACGGTAGTTTTGACTTCCGCAGAATGTTATATCGGTCAAAAAAGAGTTATACTTGTCCCGGTGTTACGCTGAGTCACGTCCAGGAATCAAGATATATCGATTTGAAGTTTTAGGTTAGGGGTAGGTTAGGGTGGCAGCCGTATTTTTTATACAAGCTCACATAGACCAGTTTAGGTCCCTAGTGTTACCACGGGCTGAAATGCCCCTCATCGAAACCAACCTATTTGATATACAAATTTATCGATAGTACAAATATCGGTACTGGAAAGATCTGTTAGGCTGCCTAGAAAGGCCGACCCCAGAGCGGGGCAGTCGCATAGCAAGTGCTCAATGCTCTCCACTTCTTCCTCATCTCCACAGCTTCTGCAGAAGTCATTAGAGTCAATACCCAATCTTTTGGCGTGTTCGCCGATCAAGCAGTGTCCCGTCAGAACTGATACTAACGTATACAATCTTTGCCTATCTAGTGCGAGGAGATATTTTGATCTTCTCAGGTCATACCTTGGCCAGATTTGTCTAAGTAACCTGCAGGTGTCGATTTCTGTCCATCTTTCGTTGGACTGCCTGATTGCCTCTTGCGCCCCAATATGTGCAAATTCTTCGAGAATTTGTAATGTCGCCCCTTTCCTAGCAAGTTCATCGGCTTTGCAGTTCCCCGGGATATCCCTATGTCCAGGCACCCATATGAGGTGTATATTAAACTGCTCAGCCATCTCGTTAAGAGATCTGCGGCAGTCGAGGGCTGTTTGTGAATTTAGGGATGTTGCCTCCAGAGAATTGATGGCAGCCTGGCTGTCCGAGTAACTGACAACGCCAGTGTTGGTTACTATGTTGCGAGCATCGTGTAGTGCTCAGAGTTTTGACGAAGTTGGAGGCTGTTGAGGTTTCGGCTCTTACCGAAAAACAAAACCTGGGCTAAAGGCGTCATAGATGCTTCTAAGGCCAATGAGTCGGCTGAAAGAGCCACAAATTCAGCTGTGTTAACGGCTAATAAAGTAAAACGAATCAGATCACCTGATGAACCCCTGCCTTCGAAAAAGGCAAGAGACCCTAATGTCACCATCAACAGGACACTCACCAAGCCCTTCAATGAAGTGGCGAAGGAGAGTCTAGTGATGGCTGTTATAGACAGAAGTAGTGAGGATGGATCCATCCTCAAGGACAAATGGAGTCATGTACAATCAGCCATTATGGCTCATTACCTCGATGTCCGTAGAGAAATGCCGGGCAAATCACCAATCTGCAACGATGCAGGATGGCATCAGGGGAGAGTAAAGCTCTTATATTTCGGTGATGCTAGATCAGTAGACCTGTATAAGGCTGCTCTGAGTCGAGCGGGTGAGGTGTGGTCGGGTGCCCAGTTGGATGTTGTCGAAAAAAACAACATCCCTAGTCACCCTAGAGCCATCACCTGGGTTACAGAAGAGCCCTCCAACCTGGCTGACATCTTAGAAATAATAAAAGATTCCAATCCTAGTCTGCCGGCCCATAATTGGAGAATCAGCAAGGTGGGTGAGGCGGATGGTAAAAAGCGGCAGGCCAATCTTATCCTAAACGCTGAATCCACCTCCCATATACAAAGTGCGAGTGCAACCCTACAATATGGCTTCGAGACTATAGTCTTGAAGATATACAAGCAGGATCTAGCTCCCACTGCAGAAGGTGAGTCGTCCACCGTGGCACTTTCTGGAAGTGCGGAGGTACCCACGCCTATTATTTCAGTGTACCATCCGTATAAAAGAGGAGATTGTTTCTATTACCTGGTATTCTGCCGACCCATTCATCTCTGGCGGGAATCATAGTGATGTAATTTCTCTCAAAGGTGTACACAGTTGGTATATAGTCCACTCGGTCGGTTACCATAGCACTACACTTTCATATCCTCATGTGACCGTAGTTTTTGTACCTCCACATTGATAGGCAGTTTAATCTTATTGCCGCTTTGCTTGCAACTTCTCTCGCCACAATATTAATTGGCAGTATATGGAGTAGGGCTTGTAGAGACTCGGTCGCTGTAGTCCTTAAGGCTCCGCTTATGCTCAGGCAGGCTGTTCTCTGAACCTTTGTTAGTAGGTTGGTGATGGTTAGTTTGTCAGTTGCCATCCACCATACCACTATGCCGTATAGCAGTATAGGACGAACTACTGCTATATATATCCAGTGGACGATTTTAGAAGAGAGGCCCCACCGCGACCCTACTGCCTTTTTGCAGTAATATAAGGCGACGTTGGCCTTCCTTACACGTTCCAATACGATAAGTCCGAATAACAGTTTTCTATCTAGAATTATTCCTAAAAATTTTGCACTTTCAGAAAAGACTAGACCTGTTCCATTTATCCGAGGTGGAGGGTCCACATGTGGGACTTTATTCATCCTAGTAAAGAGAACCAATTCTGTCTTATTGGGGTTAACGCCCAAACCGCTGCTTCTGGCCCATCTAGCCAACTTGTTCAGAGCCACCTGTAGGATGTCTCTGAGGACGTTTGCGAATTTTCCACTCACTGCGATTGCCACGTCGTCCGCATATGCCACGACCTTGCAGACACAACGTTCTAGATCTAGCAGGATTTCATTCACCGCTAGGTTCCAAATTAGTGGAGACAGTACTCCTCCTTGCGGGGGTCCCTCTGTTTACAAACCTTGTTAGAGTTGTGGACCCAAGACATGCGTTATGCGTCTTCTGTTGAGCAGACTTTGAATTAGTCTAATCAAACTAGAGTTAACTTTTAGATGTGGCAGGGCCGCAATTACTGCATCTGAGTGAATGTTGTTAAAAGCCCCTTCTATGTCAAGAAATGCCACCATGGTGAATTCCTTGAAATGCAGGGACGATTCGATAGTGCTCACAAGTTCGTGCAGGGCTGATTCTGTAGACTTGCCCTTATTGTAAGCATGTTGGTTCCCCGACAGGAGTTTTGTATCCAGGTTTTCCCTAATGAAATGATCTAAGAGTCTTTCCAGACCTTTCAATAGGAAGGAGGATAGGCTAATTGGTCTGAAGTCTTTTGGCCTAGTGTGTGATATCTTTCCCGCTTTAGGTATGAATACCACTTTGGTATCCCTCCATTGATTCGGAACGTATGAAAGCCTGATACAGCCTACATAAATTTTCTCCAGCCAGGGGATAATGTACTTTAACATTTTCTGCATTTCTGCTGGAGTGATGCCACCTGGTCCAGGTGACTTGAAGGGCTCAAAGCTATTAATAGCCCAGCTTATTCTGGATCTCTCAGTCAAGAAGCTAGCAACGCTCGCAGTCCACTCGCACTCTTGTTGGACCTGCTGATCCTCGGGTTCTGTTACAGAGTTCCCCGGGAAATGTGTGTTGAGCAGTACATTGAGCAGTAAAGCTTAGTATAGACGATTGCCAGATCGGCAAAGGTTATCAACCCTGTTAAAGTTCTGCAAATGTACGGACAATGACGAATTGTTTGGCAAAGGTGAATTGACAGTTCAGGCGATTGCAAGAAAACATTACAATTTCATATATTTGCAATATATTTTGTAAATATTTATATGCAGGATTGCCAATAAAAATACATTATAGACAGTGTTGCAATGTTTTTCTGGCAATGGCGCGTTGTCACATGCATAAACTTCGCACATATAACAATCTGCAAATTATCTCGCAATGACTTTTCTGCTAACGTTGCAAAACAAAAATTGTGTGTTCACACGGTTGTAAATTCGCAGGGTTGCATTTTTCCGCCATTTTTCTGGCAATGTTGTCCGATCTGCAAATCGTGTGTACTTACCTTAAGACCTAAACCTAATCAACAATTACGAAAACTCGCAAAAAAAATAAATATATTTTCTTGATAGAGACCGTTTTCCTGAGTAAAAAATAATTCCTATTGTTCCATTGAGAGAAATGCTGAATTTTTAATTTTTAAAAAATACCCGTTTTTCCTTCAAATCAAATCTCTATTCTCCTCTCTACAGCGTTTTAATTTAAACCTTAGCTAAGTTCACTCAAAGATGTGACGAACTATTATGATATTAATTATTCCAGGATATCTAATATATATCTCCTTTTCGGTTTAATCTCAACTATTCTCTCCCAATTTTTTATCATTTCAAGTTAAAAACGACACAAACATATAATAGTCTTTTGTTAAAGTTAATACAGAAAGAATTGATTGTTATACGAGAGTGAAATGGTTTCTCACTTACACTCTTTAAATGATGTCCTTGATGTCCTTTTTGTAGTGTTTTTGCGTTCTCTGGTCAGCATTACTGTTGTAAGCAGAGCATACATTGACAATCTGAGTGTGTGAGTGTGTATGTGTGGGTGAGTGTTCATGTACATTCCCCAACACATTTGCGTGTTGATTGGGTCGATGTGAAAACATGTGTAAAAAAGTGTTATTACATGAAAAGCTGTGAAAAAATCTTGTGCTATCTTTTGTAGTTTTCAATTTGTTTAAACGGTTTTGTCCATCATCCTTCTCCATTTGGAAAACTGTTCTTTTTCATATACGAGTACATGTGTATGTATTTCTTGTTTGTGTGACAATTGTAAAATTTACATATACATACATACTTTCATATGGAATGTGCACTCCGACAAATATTGCTATCAATTCGAGTGAAAGTAGTTTAAAGATAATTTCATTCTTTTTTCTCTGGAGATGATGGGTGTCAGAGATGTTCTCCATGCAGATGACGAGGCAATAGCTGTTAGAGAGAAAAATAGTCTGGCTGCTATAAAGTCCCTGTAATCCTGAAATAAAAAACTGTTCTCGAATGACGCAGATCTATTAACACTATGCCGGAATAGCTCAATATCCAACTGATACGGGTGCTAGGCCACATGGACCTGTAAAGCAGGGGAATTTAAATGACTTCGAACTACCTTACAACCTCCAGGGGAACTGAAATATGTAGGCATGTCCCTACATATGTGCCTTCACGGCAACAAATGGCAGGTGGGTTCTAATCGGGAACTGCATACATTCCAAGCTGATGTGGCCCAAAACATGTCGAGACCGGATGTCTCTCTGAAATAAAAAAAAAATAACCACGACTCTGGTGGATCTCTTAATGAGACGGCTGAACAGTTCAATATACTCGTATTCGCCTGATAAGAGTTCAGGGTCACAGCACTCAAAAAAAAGTGAACCCTAGAGCAAGTTAAAATGAACTTAACTGTAGGAATATTGAACTTCGTATTTCGCTAAAGCTATTTTTCCTTATATCAAGTTCATACATTTCCTCACGATTATGAAATATTTTTAACTTATTTCTAGTTAACTCGTACTTCCTTTAACTAACTATTGAAATTAAACTAGGGAAAATTAACTCAATACTAGCAAATTCTGACTTGAAATTATGCAAATTCAGCATACTTTTGTCCTTATTGCAAGTAAATTTTTACTCAAATTTAGGAAAATTTAATTAAATTTATGCAAAAAGAAAAGAAAAATTAAAATTTTTCTTGGACTTTTTGTCCATGATTTTTTGCGATTTTCGATCCTACTTCATCACTTTCCTCCTCCATTTTTTATATGTTGGAATCTCTCTATTACCACTTCCTCTTTGGATTTCTCTATTCTGCTTTTATTTTAGGAATTGAAATTTATTTTATTAAACATTATGTATATAAAATTTTACCTCCGAATGCGATTCGATCCCAGAACCTTCCGTTTTCTGAGCCACATGTTTACCAATTGAGCTACGTAGACACTTACATTTTTATGAAAAATTTGTTTTTATATACAATTATATATCCCAAAATTTTCGAAACAATGTATTTTTGTGTACACTTGAATTTGATAAAAGGATTGCCATCATAGAATGATAAATAGAGTTGCCATATACTGTATTTATAGGCGACGAAGAAATTTTATTATGAATGACATTTTCATATCAGTCCCAAAAGAGGTTCGTAGCTCGATATATAGTGTGTCTGGCTCACTATCATAAGGTTGTCGGTTCGACTCTCGTCCCGGGCGTAACATTTTTAATGTTTCTCCATAAATTTAAGTTTCTGCAAGTAACGATTTGTGAAAAAATCAAAATTGCGGAACCAAAAAGGACAGAATTTTTTGTGTTTTTAACACTACAACATAGTCCGAAAATAGTTAATTTTTCCTTGATTTTAGTATGTTTTCCTAATTTTGAGTTCAAATTCATGGACTCGAAATAAGGATTCATGATTATTTTTAGTTAAAATTTCCTAAAAACCATGCTTTCCATTATTAGTTCATAATTTCCTTATGTCTATGTTGGGTGTCCACCGCATATGTTTAAATTTCATAAATATATGAATATTCGAACTTTTTTCAAGAAATATTATTTTAGTAAAAATATGTCCTCATTTGTAGTTAACGAACTATTCTGCATATCCCCCCAAAAAATAAAATTTGGTAGTACTAAATAAAATTTCCCAGTTTTAAGAAAAATTTAACTCAATATGAATAAAAACATTGAACTAAGTTGGAGTATGGATTTTACTAAAATTTAGGAAATACATTTTTTTGAGTGAGGAAACTACCAAGTAGATGAACTTTCAAAACTAGGAACAACATTACATGAAGGAACTACATATATGCTTGCAGGTTGCCTCCCACGACCTGTTTTTCCTTCTTGAGAGATAGTACCCTCAAGGCAACAAATGGCAGGTGGTCACTATCAGGAATATCATTCATTCCTGGCTGATGTAGTCTTGCCTAAACTCCAAACGCAGACTTATCGTGACAGTCATGACGGGTCTCTGCATTTTCCTGATAGTCAGGCTGGTATAAATCGTCTGAACAGTTCAATAAATTCGCCTGGTTTGGGTGCAGGGCCACAGGGAACTGCAAAGCAGATGGACTTTCAGGATAAGGAACTACAGGAACTAGGCGCTGGGGCAAAATATTTCTAATGAATAAAATTGAATTTAATAAAAAAAAACTTAATGAGATATACACGCTGAAAAAAATCGCTTCTGTAGTATATTGTCCCAAACATATTCGGCTTGAAACGTATATATGTTTAGGGTACACTCTAAACATGTAATATTTGGTACACACAAAAATTTTTTATTTGGAAAGATGATGTTCTAAACAAATATTTGTTTACATCCTAATGTGACTGCTATTTGCGAAACAAATATTTATTTGCATTTAAGTAATCATAAAGTACATAAATTGTGTTAAATTTTTCAGTAATTCAAAGTTAAATTTTTAGACATTTTTAATGTTTGTAAAAATAATAATAATTGAAATCGTATAATCTTGCATAAATATAAAGTACTTAGAGGATTGATAACTAATGATAGCTTGGAATACACAGAAATTTGTTAATGATGCGTATGGTATCATAACTGGGAGGAACAATTCGAAACCAACGAAAAATTGAAAAAGAAATTCAAAAAAGTCAGCAAAAGTTTTGGAAATCTTTTTTAAATAACATATATTTGGAAACATTCCTAAATAATAATTTTATTTGTATTTAAACACATATTTTATTTGAGAAATTTAGTTTGGAAATATAATTTGTTGTAATATATTAATATATGCGTCCCGAATATATTTTATTGATTTTCAAATAAAATTTATTTGCTAAGAAATATATAATATTTAAAAAATTGTGTTCCAAATATATTTTCTTTCGATTCAAACATATCAAAAAAGGCGATTTTGTCCCGTGTAGATAGTACCCTCAAGGCAATAAAAGAAATGTGGTCGTTAGTCAGGACCAGCATCATTACAGGCTGATGTGGCCCTGCCTAACACAAAACGCACGCAACGTAATAAATTTTTCAAAATTCGAATTACACAGTTCCATAGAGAAGTGTTTCAAGTAAAAAAATTCATAATTTGTTTTCGAAAAAAAATAAAAAAAATATTTTGTCAAAAAAATAACTCTAGTAGTCTCCTAAATATTCTAAAGCGAAAACTATTGAAAATTTGCATATATATCACAAATTTATTGTATAGGTGGTGGGCGGCGGGAGTGGCCGATTTTGATGAAATTCCATTTTTTCTAATGGATATGGATTTCAATGATCCGGGACAACTTCTTATATATTTTGCACAAAGATGTATGAAGCCATCCCACTGTGCACCGCCCTGCTGTCTTTATAGAAACTGGATGTCTCACGAATCGTGCTTGTCTTGACGGGAAGAGTTATCACCCTCTAAAGCTAAAGCTAAAGCTAAAGCTAAAGCTAAAGCTAAAGCTAAAGCTAAAGCTAAAGCTAAAGCTAAAGCTAAAGCTAAAGCTAAAGCTAAAGCTAAAGCTAAAGCTAAAGCTAAAGCTAAAGCTAAAGCTAAAGCTAAAGCTAAAGCTAAAGCTAAAGCTAAAGCTAAAGCTAAAGCTAAAGCTAAAGCTAAAGCTAAAGCTAAAGCTAAAGCTAAAGCTAAAGCTAAAGCTAAAGCTAAAGCTAAAGCTAAAGCTAAAGCTAAAGCTAAAGCTAAAGCTAAAGCTAAAGCTAAAGCTAAAGCTAAAGCTAAAGCTAAAGCTAAAGCTAAAGCTAAAGCTAAAGCTAAAGCTAAAGCTAAAGCTAAAGCTAAAGCTAAAGCTAAAGCTAAAGCTAAAGCTAAAGCTAAAGCTAAAGCTAAAGCTAAAGCTAAAGCTAAAGCTAAAGCTAAAGCTAAAGCTAAAGCTAAAGCTAAAGCTAAAGCTAAAGCTAAAGCTAAAGCTAAAGCTAAAGCTAAAGCTAAAGCTAAAGCTAAAGCTAAAGCTAAAGCTAAAGCTAAAGCTAAAGCTAAAGCTAAAGCTAATATTTGTCCAATATTTGCATTTGTATATATGATTTATATTCTTTTTTAAATTTAAATAATAAAATTTAAATTTTGAATAATTTTAATACTGTAAAACATTTGTTCTAGATTTAGAGAAAAAATTGAATTCAAGCAAAAGGTCATGATCTGACTGGTTATTCACGATTTCTCAACTATTCATCTCTCATTATTATCATCACGAATTTTTAGTGTATATCGGTCAAGTAAGGGATAATATGAATCACTAGCTGGAATAAGGCCGGGGAGAGTTACTTATGAAAAAAATAAGATAATTTAAAAATATTCGTGACTAGCATGAAGAATGACAAGTGAACATATTTAGTATGTCAATGACTACACAAAAGAAAAAAACAACGATTTGTAACTTTTTATGATGTGATTGCAGCGACACTGCCAGACAGACAGTAGCATGGACCAAGCTGCCCGCCAGCCCGCAGGCCAACCAGACATCCACCCAAACTTTGATTACATTTGTCCATGTCCATGCCATTCCAACCAGTCTCATTACATACTGAATGTCCAAGGGACAGACGCAGATGGATGGTTGGTTGGTCGGTCGCCAGCACCGTATATACTTATATTTCCAGCAACTTCATAAATGTAAACAAAGTTGTTAAATTTTTCAATTCCTATTGTATGCTAAAATTTCTGTCCCAACTTTTCCTTTTGTTTTTCACGAGAATTTTAAAAACCACCGCCGCTTTTGTACTATTCACTGAAAGTTCCAGACCAAAAACAAAAAAATCTCCATTGACATATATGGCCATATAATCCCTCAAAAGTAGATATACTATTTATACTAGCAGCAGTAGGTCCGTCTGCTTCTTTTTGTGTATTCGAAAATGTTTAAATTAAAATAAAAGCTTTGCAGACATTGTCGTCCCTGAGGATTAAATTGAAAACCAAAAAAATATATATTTAAGGAATTTACGTTTGTTGCAAACATAGATAGACCACTGAAAACGAAAAATCCCATTGTGATGCTGCATGAAATGGAAACAAAAAGGATATTTTGCTTTAGGGCCTGACCAAAATAATGAGTCTGTGGCTGGGACAAAATAGGACTCGTTTATAACTGTTGAGTCATAAATGAGAAAAATATTTGGTTGGTTATTTTTGTAAATGGGATAAAACAACAAAAAGATGTCACATACACTTTCATAGCATTTTTACGTTACAGGCTGCGATTCGAACCAGAAGGGAGTGGGAGCGGAATATGCAGCGGATTGTTATTGTTTTCATTCACCTGGAGTTGAGATGAGGAATACCAGAAATATATTTTGAGATTGCAAAATGACCATTGCATGAGAGTCAATGACAATTGATCATTGACTGAGGGTTTATGACCATTGATTAATGACTGAGGGTCAATTACCATTGATTATTGACTGAGGTTCAATGACCATTGATCATTCACTGAGGGCAATGAGTATTAATCATTGACTGAGGGCAATGAGTATCGATCATTGCCTGAGGGTCAATGACCATTGACTAAGGGACGATGACTATTGACTAAGGGTCAATGACTGGAGATCAATGACCATTGATCACAGATTGAGGGTCAAGACCGTTGATCATTTACTGAGGGTCAAGACCGTTGATCATTGACTGTGGGTCAATGACCATTGTTCGTTGACTGGGGGTCAATGACCATTGATCATTCACTGAGGGCAATGAGTATTGATCATTGACTGAGGGTCAATGAACATTGATCATTGACTGAGGGTCAATGAACATTGATCATTGACTGAGGGTCAATGAACATTGGCGAAGGATCAATGACCAGGGTCAGTGACCATTGACTAAGGTTCAATAACAATTGACTAAGGGACGACGACCATTGACTAAGGGTCAATGACTGGAGATCAATGACCATTGATCACAGATTGAGGGTCAAGACCGTTGATCATTGACTGAGGGTCAAGACCGTTGATCATTGACTGGGGGTCAATGACCATTGTTCGTTGACTGGGGGTCAATGACCATTGATCATTCACTGAGGGCAATGAGTATTGATCATTGACTGAGGGTCAATGAACATTGATCATTGGCTGAGGGTCAATGAACATTGATCATTGACTGAGGGTCAATGAACATTGGCGAAGGATCAATGACCATTGACTACGGGTCAGTTACTATTGACTAAGGGTCAGTGACCATTGACTAAGGGTCAGTGACCATTGACTAAGGGTCAGTGACCATTGACTAAGGGTCAATAACCATTGACTAAGGGTCAATGACTGAGGATCAATGACCATTGCTCACAGATTGAGGGTCAAGGAACATTGACTGAGGGCATTGACCAATGATCATTGACTGAGTGTCAATGACCATTGATCATTTATTGAGGATCAGTGACTATTGAAAATTGACTGAAGGCAATGACCATTGATCATTGACTGAGGGCAATGACTATTGAAAATTGACTGAAGGCAATGACCATTGATCATTGACTGAGGGCAATGACCATTCATCATTGACTGAGGGTCAATGACCATTGATCATTGACTGAGGGTCAATGACTACTGATCATTGACTGAGGGTCAATGACCATTGTGCGTTGACTGGGGGTCAATGACTATTTATCATTCACTGATGGCAATGAGTATTGATCATTGACTGAGGGTCAATGAACATTGGCTAAGGGTCAATCACCATTGACTAAGGGTGAGTGACCATTGTCTTAAGGTCAGTGACCATTGCCTAAGAGTCAATAACAATTGACTGAGGGTCAATTATCATTGACCAAGGGCCAATAACAATTGACTAAGGTTAAATGACTGAGGGTGGATGACCATTGATCCATGACAGATGGTCAATGACCATTGTTCATTGACTGAGGGTCAATACCCATTGATCATTAACTATTGATCCTTTACTGAGGGTCCATGACCATTGATCCTTTACTGAGGGTCAATGACCATTGATCATTGATGGAGGGTCAACGATCATTGACTGAGATTCATTGACCATTGACTGAGGGTCATTGACCATTGACTGTAAGTCAATGACCATTGACTGATTGAGGATCAATCACCATTTACTGAGTGTCAATGACTATTTACTGAGTGTCAATGAGCATTGACTAAGGGTCAATGAATGTTGACTAGGGTCAATGACCATTGACTAGAGTCAATGACCGTTGACTAGGGTCAATGACCGTTGACTAGGGTCAATGACCGTTGACTGGGGTCAATGACCGTTGACTAGGGTCAATGACCGCTGACTGGGGTCAATGGCCGTTGACTAGCGTCAATGACCATTGGCTAGGTTCAATGACCATTGACTAGGGTAAGACCCATTGACTGAGGATCAGTGACCATTTAATAGGGGCAATGACCATTGACTGACCATTGATTAAGGGTCAGTGACCATTGACTAAGGATCAGTGACCATTGACTGAGGGTTAATGACCATTGACTAATTCTGGTCTTCGCCTTTCGAATCAAATGTCCATCATCGAAACCAACCTGGTTGATGATGAAAGTTATCAGTAGTACGAATATCGGTACGCGAAAGATCTGTCTGACTTCCTAGAAAGGCCGACCCCCAGTAGTCGTTTACTTATTTAGGGATATGAGCAAAGCAGGTGTTCATTACTCTCCACGCCTTCCTTATCTCCACAGCTCCTTCAGATCTCATTGGGCTCAATATCTAACCTTCTGGCATGTTCGCCTATCAGACAGTGTCCCGCCAGAACTTACGCTAACGTAGACAATATTTTCTTCTCTAGTGCGTGGAGACATTTTGACCTTCTCAGTTCGTATCTTGTCCAACTGCCCGGTCCATCTTACATTGGATTGCCTTATTGCCTGAGCTAAAGCTTACATGTGCATAGTGGAGCACCAATATTTGCAATTACTTTCGGAATTTGTAATGCCGTCCCCTGCATAGAAATTTCATCAGCTTTGCAGTTCCCGGAATATCCCTATGTTAAACTGCTCAGCAATCTTGTCAAGAGTTCTGCGGCAGTCGAGGGCTGTTTGTGAATTTAGGGATGTGACCTCCTGAGAATTTATTGCTTCCTGACTGTCAGAGTAACATAAAACGGCAGTGTTGTTCAATATGTTGAGATTCAGCCACTTGGCGACTTCCCTTACTGCCATTATTTCGGCTTGATAGACACTACCAGATAGGTAACTGGTAGTCTACGAGTATGACCTATATCAAGACTGAGTTCTTTATAGTGCACTACAAAGCCCATCTTATTATCAAGCTTCGAACCATCTGTGGAGATGTATTGTATTTCCTGAAGTTCCTACCGAAGGCGTACACCATTGCTATATAGTCCACTCGGTCGGTTACCATAGCTCTACATTGTCATATCCTCATGTGGCCGTAGTTCTTGTAACTCCACATTGAGAGACAGTTCAATCGTAATGCCGCTCTAGTGGCAACGTTTATCGCCACAATATCAATGATGGAGTAGGGCTTGTAGAGAGAGACTCAGTTGCTGTAGTCATCAAAGCTCGTACATGACATGATATTGTTTAATGCTACCGGCGACCCTACTTAGCTTTTCTTCACTGTGGTGTGTCCAAAAAGGATTTTTTTGTAGGCACATATTTTTTAGATGTAATGAAAACTTTTCATCCACGAAATTTGGGCAATTTCCATGGGAAAATTAAATTATTTCTCTCATTTTTAGGGACCTATACTTGGGCACATTTTTCACAGGGTAATGGAAAACGTTTATGATACGGAGGTCTGCGTCCCACCGAAACTCATATCATACAAAAAAATTTTGTCACTTGTCTCATTTATTGATACTAAATTACTGCAACTTACGTAAGCTATACTCGGGTATCTATATCCTGTCCATAGAACACACACTCCAAAGACAACAAACATTTCTTTCCCAACAAAAAAAAAATGGTGCAGACATATTAGTCCGACAGCTCCCTTTCCTCTCCATTAAGTTCATCTAAAAAAATGGACATGTCCTTACGGATATACAACTGGAATGGAGCAAGAAATACACATACGCAGCAAAAAGGAAAAAAAGGAAACGTCAGTGAACATGAAGTATTCCACACAATCGACAGAATAAATTTGGTGCACAAATGTGAAAATATGGTTTAAGTCCCTTTATGTGTAGCTTTGCAAATTGCATTTTTCACACGCTCGGCTGCATAACTCGAGTGAGTTTTTATGCGCCACTCTCTCTCTCTCTGTGCCCCCTCAACTTATTGCCATGATGCGAGTGATGCGGCGACGGTAGTAGTGGTCCTGCATCGAAAGGATGGAAGGACAAAACTGTTGAAATTGAAGGCAAATAGTTCTGGTGGTTTGAAGGGGTAATGGGTTTAGGAATTGAACGGGAATGGTACGTTTGCACTGTCACATTTTTTGTGCAATAGGAAGCGGAGTCTCGGGTTTTTATGCCATCAGTTTAGAATATTTTTCAGCGAATTTTTTTGAGATGGGAAAAAGGGGTTGGTTTCATAGGTTTAAAATAACATATGACTTTGAATTTCGTTTGCTTTGATTTCAGTATTTTTTTTTGGTTGGAAAATGTAACGAAAGTGTAGTGTTTACTAAGCTGAAATGTTTGACTATTAGGATGGTAGCGGACAAATGCTGAAATAAAAATAGTTTCACATAGCCTGGCCATTAAACTTCTAGATTCAACATTCCTTAATTTAAGAACAATCTTCAACTGCAGCGGATCTCTCAGTAAGACGGCTTACATGGGTGCCTCGCCACAGGGACATACCAGGGTTCTGTAGTGTTGAAGAACTTGAAAGACTAGGAACTACCTTACAGATACCAGAGGAACTGGAATATGTTGGCATTCCTATAGCAACATGCAAGCTCTTCCTGAGAGATAGTGTCCTCATAGCAACGAACAGCAGATGACCGCTAGTCAGAAACCGTGTACTTTCCTAGCCGATGGGACTTAGCTTAAACTCGAAGGGCAGTAACGCTCTGCTGTCGTTACCGAGATATAATGTCTTACGGCCACTGTCTATTTAGACGGCACGTAGATCGACTGAAGACCTTGCCAAATGACAAGATGTGTTAAAGAAGATGAGGAGGAATCGATCGAGGAGCAAAACTACCATAGCTGCGACAATGAAACAGGGCTGGCGGTTATTGCAACTGAAGTTACGGCAAAGGAGATCAATGGTTGAAATGAAAGTCTTCATCGCAAAAGCTAAAGTCCCGGCAGGATCGAAGGATGATTTCACCTATAACGATAGCAAAAACATTAGTAAATCTCGAGATGCTGCTAGATATGAATAAAGGATCGATCTAGAGATGAATTAACGCACAATGAAAGAATAAAGATCAGAAAGTAATCGGCGAAAGTTACCATTGATATTGTAGAATCTGAATCCTAGAACGGAAGAAGCACACTTTATCACATCGGGATGAGAGTGCCACCTCTTGAATAAGCTTCCGTGCCGGAGGTATGAAAATGTCCTCGAGCTTTCAAAGAAAGACCTTCATTTGGAATAGCGGATGCTAAGGTAGATCAGCAGATGTCATGGAAAATTCGCCGGATACTATTGCACGGGTTAAAGATTCAAATGAGAGAAGACCAGGAATTGAATAAAATGCTGTTTGATGTCGGATTAGTTGTGAATTTCGGTAATAGAGTGTCACTGCATTGCTAGATTCGATAGGCCTTCAAGAGACTTCCTGCGAATAACGGCTGCCAAAACAAGTCAATACTCGATGTACCTGCAAGCAGAAAACGGGGAACTATGGTTATTGCAACTGAATTTTTCGCAAAGGATACCTTGGGTATGGTCGAACCGACATCCATATTTAGGATTTCAGAGCGAGAATTGAATGCTCTTTTACCGTACCCATGATTAATCCGAAGTTGTGGGCGGTATCGAAGGATCGTAGATCAAAATCATCTAAACAAAGTAAGCTACCAGAATATTCAGCGGAGATCCCACCTATAATGAAATTAAAAAGAACAACACCATCAGCGTGTCGCAAGTAAAATCTATGATCGCTCTGATCTTTATGGGATGCCCTGAAAAAAGGACCTTGGGTATGCCAGAATGCCGCATCCTTCGTAAGCATCAGGTGGCATAGAAACCAAAGTTTTCTAGATCATCACAGGTTCTTTCTATCCTCTCAAGGTAACGTAGTTGAAGCGTAAACTGGTTCTTATAATTGTCCAAGGATAGAGATGACTAAAAGCATGGTCTAGAGGTGAGCTCACCTTTAACGATAGTGAAAGATCAACACGTTTGTGAGGCTCGTGTAAAATGTTTAAATGTTTGGACGAGACCAAAATCATTATAGAATCGATTGGGAGCAGTGAATGCTACCACCAACGTCCGCGCAGACGTATGAGCACGGAAATTCTGTGAGACCAAGAGTGCTACTGAGACCCAAAATCCTGTTCGTGGAATTGCTTAATCACATAGATGAACTGACGACATAATAATAGGGTCCAGATAGGATCATGTATAAAACTGCTGAATCACAAGAAACTTATGGCCAAAGACAAACCATAAAAGGTCTAGCAACTCTTAGCATTTGGCAAGGAAGCCTTGAGAAAGCTCACATCTATTCTCACGAGGCATTGTGTCGTAGGCGTCATGACTGAACGCATGCAAATCGATAATGAGCATTACTGTAGCCGACATAGCTGAACGCATGAAAATCGTACCTGAGGATTTCTGTAGAAACTGTCAAGATGAGGACGACGTGGAAACTATTAAACACCTGCTATGCCATGTTGAGGACTTGAAGTGTCAAGGTTCTACTATCATGGGAACACGTGATTCAATAACCTGACAAATCTAGCAGACGTTTCTCTAAAGACTAAACGACTTCCTTAAGGAAACAGAAAACTAAATCTTGCATCTTTATTCTTATCTGTATCCCTATTTCTACCTAAACATCACGTAGCTCCAGCTGTCTCCCTTTATACTTATTTTCTATAAATATTTCTCACACATGTTCAATGAACGGTTATAACAATGCGTCTAAAACACGCTTCCAAGTGTTTCTCATTCCTTCTGACGTATGGCCTACCCTTTCAACATAACCTTACCTAACCTACAGATGAACCCAACATTAAAGCAAATATAAGGTCCAGCATGTTAGCAATTCTCGAGAGAAAATTTTAGATATTTACCGGCTCGATTTTGACAGGAGGAACAATACTGAACGCTGGATGCTTGTTGAAGGAAGGCTGCTTCAGCTGTCTCCCTTTATACTTATTTTTTCTAGATATTTCTCACACATCTTTAATAAATGGGTATAACAATGAGTCTCGAACAGGCGTCCAAGTGTTTCTCATTCCTTCTGAGGGATGGGCTACCCTTTCAACCTAACCTAAATATGCTCCCACCTTTAAAGCAAATATAAGTTCCAGCAAGTTAGCAATTCTCTAGGGAAAATTTCAGACAATCATATACCGGCTCGATTTCGACAGGAGGAACATTACCGAACGCTGGCTGCTGGTTGAAGGAAGGTTCTTATAATTGTCCCCAGAAAGAGATGGCAGTCTCGAGATGATCCCATCTTTAACGCAAGTAAAACTGTCAACAAGTCAGGGACTCTAGAGGGCAATTTTCAGGGAATCTTTAACCGACCCGATTTCGACCGGAAGATTACTATAGAACACTGTAAGCCGATTGCAGTTAGGGACATAGATGACATGTGTATGGTCAGGAGAGAGAGAGAGAAAATCTCTCCAGTAAAAGAGGAAATTTTCAGGGAACCATTACCCGACACGATTTCGACCGGAGGATCACTACCGAACAATGGAAGCCAGGGTTGACTGGATTTAAGTTAGGCACATAGATGACATGTATATTGACAGGGGAGAGAGAGTATATCCCCTTTAAAGGACGGAAAGAGAGTTTTCAAACTCCAAGATGAATGTAGCTAATTTCAACTAGAGATCGGGTTATATTAACAGCTGAGGTTCTGTGGAATGTCGGCAGTCAAACCGTAATAAAAAAACATGTTAATTCCAGATCAACCAATTGATGATTAGGATTTCGAAGATGGAAGCAAGTAGATACGATAACTGAATCCTGATACCCTCAGATCCAGTGAATGCTACATAGCAGATTCTGCAAGTCATTTCGCAAGACATTCAGTCCCTTTGAGTATCGAGCAATAAGGTAGTGATCTATCATGACAGACAGTATAAGTGAGACTTTCGGTCTCGCTGACGACAATAAGGCATTAGTGCGCTTGGATTTAGGCATGCCCAAACCAGCTTGGATTGTTACAGTTCCTGATTAGTGACCACCTGTCATTTATAGTCTTGGGAGCAATATTTTTCAGTAAGAGATTTGCAAATCACTAGAGTCATGTCGATATGCTCCGGTTCCCTGGAGCATGTACGGTAGCTCTTATTCATAGGACCTTCATGCATATGTCTAAAAATGCTACCATTGTACGAAGATATTCCTTAAAAGAGAGAGCATTTAATAGAGCTGACTAGCTCACGCAAGGCAGCTTCGGAGGATTTGCTTTGATGTATACAGGGTCTCCCATATTCGACGGACCCATCTGGCAACGCCATAACTTTTGACAGAGATGTCAGATCGCTTAATGACATACCGCGTTTGAAGCGTCAGTCCAAGCAGATTTTTACCATGGAACAATACAAGCCACGCGAGCGCTCTGAAATAGTTGCTGAAATAGCTCTTTCTAATCCGAAGAGGCCAAATAAAAGTCGACCAAGGCGATCGGCCGAGAATATCGCTGCCGTACGAGCCAGTGTTGAGAGGTCCCCAAGAACATCCCAAAAACGCCGTTCTCAGCAGTTGGGCATGGCTCGGTCCACTTTACAACGGATTATTCGCGTTGATTTGCATTTGTTCCCGTACAAAATTCAATTGACGCAAAGATTGTTGCCTGCGGACAAGCCTCGTCGATTGGAATGGGCCCAACGAGTCCGTGGGTCCGTCGAATATGGGCAACCCTGTACATTCATTTGGTTGGACAAGAGCCAGCAATAAATTGTAGTCTTAAGATTACTATCGATTAAATCCCATATTGACATTTGCTATCAAATACTGGCTGATTCAGAAATCTTGCTCTTCTCATTATCTTATTTTTACCATATGCATGTTGCAATACCATAAGCTACTGATTAACTATTACACGCCTTCCTAATTGACATTTTAAATTGTCTGCGTTCCTTTGTAGCAAGTTTCATGGACATTCAATTCATCACAGTTCAGCACAGTAACTATTAAAAATAATCACAAAATTTTTTTACATAAATCCTTCTCCTCTGGAACAGAAGTCAGTCAGTCCATGTAAGCGCCAGACATTTAAAAAGCCATTTCCTAAGCCAACCCAAGAACGCAGGCCACATAATGCCATTGTTGTGGCTTTTACGATGCACACGAAAAAAGGAAAAACAACTCCAACAAAAGAGTGGCCATAAAACGCCTACACTGCGAGTATACAACTATTGCCGGAGGCTGACATTTACAGGCAACATCTTTAACTCTACCCTGCATGTACTCGTAGAATAAAATCTAAAGCGGACATATGTTCAGCAAAAACAATTTTAATTTTCTTGTAATTGGAAGACGTACGCAATTTGTTGCATACGTGAATGAATTGTCAGTCAGTATGGCGGGCTAATGGAATCGCGTAGTTCATGATTTAAGTTTAGTACAACAATCGAATAACCCCATCATTGTAAATTGCACAGTGGGTTGTGAGTGGATTAGAAGTGAAATAACAAAAATGTATCACATATAACTTGAGAGGAATTAGAAGCTTTTGCTCGTTAATACATTTTTACGATAAAACTTAATACTGATTCGAGATTATTTTGTGGACAGTAGTTAGTTGTAGCAAATGTATTACCTACCATATCTTATGTCATCTGTATAACAGTATATTCTGGAGCATAACCTTTTTCATCACATTAAATTCAGCTCTCAATTGTTCCGTATTGAAATGTACCCTAGAAAGAAAAATGATAAAAGTAATTAGTTGTAGTCGTTCTGATAAACATGGGTCAGCTAATAAATAATGAACATGATCAATAAATTAGGATTGATCAGAATATTCGTAATAGTTCGTCATAGGAGCAATTAAGCAGGTAATAATCTATTGGTAGGAAATGATCTACTGGAAGGGAATCATCTACTGGTAGGGAATGTTATATTGGTACGTAATGAACTACTGTTAGGGAATTCTATATTGGTAGGTTATGATATACCGTTAGCGATTGGAAAATAAACGATCCTTCAGAAAAATAAAGTCTAAATATAAGTCTATTTTTAATCGGCCAACCAAAATCTTGATGACTCAAATCAATCAATTCCATTAAGATGGTGATACTGGTAAACTGGGAACAAACAATCAAAGCGTTAACAGTCAATAAGAACAATCCCTCTGTAGGGAATAATCTACTGGAAGAAAATAATCTCTTGATAGGAAATGATATATTGGTAGGAATTACTTTACTTGTAATAATTGAAGATATCTAGGCTACCGGAAGAACAAACGGCTTGAGTTTTCTTTGCTGACCACAATCTTGCAGATGTTAACCGAAAGTCTCAGAAGTATAAAAGTTTCTAAATCATTAGTCATAAACAAGATCGGAGTCTAATTAAGATGATGGTCCATGTGAACAAGTCGAACAATCAAAGCATCTATCTTCGTAGAGTATAATCTATTGGTAGGGTATGATAATATTGGTAGGAAATTATATGCGGGTACTAAGGACTGGCAGAAATAGTCTCTTGGTAGAGAATGATCTATTGTCCAGATTTTAGGTAGGTACAGATGTTAGACGAATATCTCAGGATTTCTAGATTCTCTATCAGTCAGTTTTCATGACTAAATTAACCAATCTTATTAAGATTATGGTCCATGTAAACAAGTCGAACAATGGACGAACCATCAAAGAGAAGAGAATAATCTCTAGGAAGGAAATGATCTAATGGCAGAAAATGATTTATTTGGTAGAAAATTATCTACTGTTAGCGCTTGGCCATTGCTAAAACAAACGATCAGAATCTTCCTGATTGACCAAAATCAATCAGTATTAGGCGAAGTCTCAAAGTAAATAAGGTTCTGGTTCACGCAAACAAAATGATTTACTACTGGCAGAAATTATCTCTTGGTAGCTATCATTCGCTAGCTAATAGAGAGGTCCACATGTTAGACGAATATCCCAGGATTTCTAGAAATGATATATTGGCAGGAAATAATTTATTTGGCAGGAAATGATCTACTGGTAGCGATTGGATATAACTATGCAATTGTTAAAATTAAACGATTTGAGTATTCGTGGCTGAACAAAATCATGCAAATAATAGGCGAAAGTCTCAAAGTGAATAAGGTTCTAGGTTCTCGGTCTAATGAAACAATCGGAGTTTCTATGACTTAAAATTAACCAATCTCATTATGATGATGGTTCAAGCAGACAAAAAGATATACCACTGGCAGAAATAATCTCTAGGTAGCGAATGATCTACTGGTAGCTATCGGATAGGTCCAGATGTTAGACGAATATCTCAGGATTTCTACAAATAATATATTGGCAGGATATGATTTATTTGGTAGGAAATGATCTTCTGGTAGCGATTGGACATATCGCGGCTGACTAAAATTATGCAGATATTAGGCGAAAGTCTCAAACATAAATAAGGTACTAGGTCCTACGTAAAAAGAAACAATCGGAGTTTCCATGTCTAATAATTAACGAATCTCGTTAAGATGATGGTACCTGTAAACAAGTCGAACACGCCAACCGTCGAAAAGAATAATAATTTGGGAGGGAATAATATGCCGGTAGGAAAGAATCTATAGGTAGAGAATGATCTACAGCCTGGAAATAAGTTCTTGGTACTGGTAGCGATTAGAGAGATCCAGGTCCAGATGTTAAGCGATTATCTCAGGATTATATAATCTTCTGGTCGATCTAAGAAACGATCTGAGTCTTCAAATCCTATTAAGATGGTGGTCTAGATGAACAACTCAATGGAAAAAACCAGTAAGGAAAGGCAGAAAGTCGGGCGGGGCCGACTATATAATACCCTACACCTCCCTAACACTGCGATAAGGGTCATTGCCATAATAATTTGGAATAATTGGTAAATGGGTAGAAACATATTATCTAATTCTGAAACGATAATCGCTACATTAAGCAATATTCGTTCCTAAATTGAGAAACATCTTTCTGGAAAATTTTAATGATCGGAAGTAAAATACAACTTCTATAGCGGTTTGATACCAAATCAGGAGGAACAATCAATATAAATCTGAACCGATCTTCCTGAATACTCATTCATGTAAAAAGACCTCCTTCTGTCGAATTTCGTACTGATCGCATATAAAATACAGTCTCTACAGCGCCTACATGTCAAATCGGGGGTAACGTATATATGGGGGCTATATCTAAATCTGAACCGATTTCTTCCAAATTTAACAGTGTTCATTCATATAAAAAGAAACCTCTTTCTGCCGAATTTCATACTGATCGGATATAAAATAATATTTTTACAGCGCTTACAAGTCAAATCGGGGGTAACGTATATATGGGGGCTATACCTAAATCTGAACCGATTTTCTCCGAATTTAGCAGTATTCCTTCATGTAATAAGAAACCTTTTTCTGCCAAATTTTGCACTGATCGGATATAAAATACAGATTTTACAGCGCTTACATGTCAAATCGGGGGTAACATATATATGGGGGCTATATCTGAATCTGAACCGATTTTCTCCGAATTTAGCAGTATTCCTTCATGTAATAAGAAACCTCTCTTTGCCGAATTTCGCACTGATCGGATATAAAATAACATTTTTACAGCGCTTATATGTCAAATCGGGGGTAATGTATATATGGGGGCTATATCTAAATCTGAACCGATTTCTTCCAAATTTAACAGAGTTCATTCATGTAATAAGAAACCTTTTCCTACCGAATTTCATACTGATCGGATATAAAATAAAGTTTTTACAGCGCTTACATGTCAAATCGAGGCTAACATATATATGGGGGCTATATCTAAATCTGAACCGATTTTAACCAAATTCAATAGGGATCGTCCTTGGGCCAAAAAAAAAGATATGTGTAAAGTTTCGTCGAGATCGGACCATAATTGCGACCTGTACTTTGATTACAAGAATACATGCACAGACGGACAGACAGACAGACAGACAGACAGACAGACAGACAGACGGACATAGCTAAATCGACTCAGAAAGTGATTCTAAGTCGATCGGTATAATAAACGATGGGTCTATTTCTTCTCCTTTTGGGTGTTACAAACAAATGCACAAAGTTATAATACCCTGTACCACAGTGTGGTGTAGGGTATAACAACCAAAGGGTTACCCGACCAAAAGAGAATATGTTGCTGGGCAACGATTTGTTTCTAGGTAATGATCTATTTGTAGGGACCCATATATTTATGGAAATGCTATACTCGTAGGGAAAAATATAGTGTGGAAATGATCTGCTGATAGCGTTGGGGGAGATCTAGGCCATCGAACGATCTGAGTCTTCGTGTCTGACCAAAAACATGCAGATGTTAGGCGAAAGTCTCAGCATCAAATAAGCTTCTAGACCATCGATCTACAAAACAATCAGAGTCTTCATTACTAAACAAATAACCAACTTCATTAGGATGAGGTACCAGCCAAACAGGTCGAACAATGGACAAAGATTCAAAGTATCAACAGTGGGAGAGAATGATCTCTTGGTAGCGAATGATCGATTGGTAGGGAGTGACTTACAGGTAACGATTGTAGAAATCAGACTATCGGGAGAACAAGCGATCTGAGTCTAGGTGGTTAACCAGAATCATTCAGCTGTTAAGCGAAAGTCTGAGAAGTATAAAAGTTTCTAGGTCTAAAAAAGATCAGAAAATAAGTTCAGCTTATTAAGATAACTATCCACTACAAACCAATTACCAAAGGTTCAGAAAACTGCCTGCATATGCATAAGCGTAGTGTTGAGGACTAAAGCGACTGAGTCTTTTCAAGCCCTAGTCCATCTACTGTCCATCGATATTGTGGGGACAGAAGCTGCCACCAGAGCGACATTGCGATTAAACTGTCTATTAATGTGGAGTTATAAATAAGAACTACGGTCACATGAGGATATCACGATGCAATGCTATAGTAACCGACAGAGTGGCCTATCGACCTTCGACAGGAACTTCGCCACTAAAATACCTGCCAGAGAGGAATGGGATGGCAGAATACCAAGAAACAGAAACTATCTACACATATGGTTCGAAGCATGATGATATGATTGGCTTCGGAGTACACTGTAAGGAACTCAGTCTTGATATAGCCCACAGACTACCAGATACCTACAGTGTCTAAATGAAGCCCACAGACTACCAGATACCTACAGTGTCTAAATGATTGTCATTAACTCGGACAATCAGGCTGCCATCAATTCTCTGGAAGTCACATCTCTAAATTCACAAAAAGCCCTTGACGCTTTGGCTTAGTCAGGTGGCAATCAGGCAGTCCAATGAACGATGATCAGAAATCGGCACCTGTAGGACAGCTAGAAAAATCTGACTAAGATACGAACTGTGAAGATTAAAATGAGGAAAAGACTATCTATACTAGTGCCGGTTCTGACGGGACACTGCCTAATCGGCGAACACTCCAGAAGGTTAAGTATTGAGTGCCACGACTTCTGTAGGAGCTGTGGTGATAAGGAAGAAGTGGAAAGCATTAAGGAGCTGTTTTGCTTCTGTACTTCATTAGGTAAACGACGTCTGGATATGCTAGGAAGTCGGACAGATCTTACCGGTACTGATATTCCTACTAACTATAACTTTTTTATCACACAAGTTGGTTTCTGGAGACCTGCATTGGTCTTCGTGAGCTGGAAAAACTGACTGCCACCCTAACTTAATCCTAAATGTATTGGTAGGAGGTATATAGACCATCGGATCAAAGAAACTATCTGAATCTTCATGTGTTAGCAAAGTCTATATTATCCACATGGGAAATGATTCATTGAATCAGTGAATCAACCACAATCATCAACGTAATCCATTGGAACATCAATCTACTTATTTATCTGGAAAAGTCAAGAGATGAACACAGTTGTAATGGGAAGTGATCGAAATGTAACTTGATGAGTGAGATAGCATGGTGAAGTTTTGGAGGCAAATTATCTCAGAGCTGTCGATCGGCAGAACTATGATTGATATTTGAGATTGGGGGTCGAGTCTTTGCAAAATCAGTACTTAACTGTTAACTGCCATGTACATTTGTCCAATGAGGACTATACCGTCGATGTCACTCTTTTACTCTAGAGTCTAAAGTTGAAGACTACTCTACTCTGGATTCGACCATTGAGTTCGACCGCTGTACTTAGGTTCGATCACTGAGTTTTTCCTGTGCTTTAGGTTCGATCATTAAGGTCGAGGATTCATCGATATAATAGATCAGACCAAAGAATAGGGTCAGCCATTTAAACTTTCCTGTATATTATATTTTCCAAAGAGGTCCACCATTGAACTAGACTATACCATTGATGCCACTCCTTTACTCTAGAGTCCAACATTGATGAGTATTTCGTCTTTTCTAGATCGAGAAAGATCGATTTCTAAGATCGAGAAAAGTTCGAATAGAATCGCCGAACGAAATAGCTAACATAACTTGTCGGCAAAAAAGACAAGACCACAAAGGTTTCCCAATAATGTAGAGTCAACCACTTATGTCTTCTTCTATATTACAGTTAATCATAGAGGTATTCTTTTAGACTAGAGCCTACCATTGAGATCTTGCTTTACTATAGAATCCAACATTGGAGTCCTCTTTGCACTGGATTCGACCATTGTATCTGTCCGCTGTAGTAGGTTCGATCGCTGAGTTTTTCCTATATTTTAGGTTCCTCTATACAATAGTCGGCTATTTAGGTTTTTCCATATTCTGGTGTCTTTCTCTAGTCCAGGATCCACAACTGAGGAGGTTGATCATTGATGTCTTTGATCTGAGATAGGGTTGATCACTCAGATTTTTCCCTATATTTGAGTAGACTTCAAATATTATTGATTCCTGAGGTCTTCACCTATATTAAGTGTTATACGATAGTGTCAATAAATATATTCTGGGGTTAACCATTAAGGTTTTTCCATATTCTGGGGTCGATCATTGAGGTTCTCTTCTATCCAAGGGTCGTCACTTGAGGCCTTTCCATATTCTGGGATCGATCATTGAGTTCTTTCCCTATGATAGGGTAGATCACAGAGATGTTTCACTATATTGGAGTATACCACTGATTACTTTTTCTATATTGGACTAAGGGACGACCGCTATAGTCTTATTCTACTCTGGAATCAATTATTAGGGGTTTCTCTAAATATCTGAGATCTTCTTTAATACTAAACTCCTGCCTTCCTTTACTGTGTAGTGGATCATTGAGGGTTTCCATACGATAGTGACAACCATTGATGTCTTTAGTTCTAAAGTCGTCCACTATAGTCGACAGCAAAGGTATACCTCCACACTAGAGTCGGACATGATGCATATTTCCATTGATCAGAGAACTCGAATGAGGCCTTATTCATGTACTCCTTAGTCCCACTGTCTACTATTACTTTCATTGGGCTCTTACACAATCAAGATGCCCAACACCATCACTTGCATTCGCCAAGTTGCATTATTTAAACAATTGGCCTAAAGGGTTATTTCCATTGCTAAGGAGGAAGTGTGCGCATGAATGCCGCATGACAGCAACTCAGCCATGATGCAATACAACCTCTTCGGGTCGATCCGTCTGCTGACCGTAAGCGTGCATCAGTCAATTGAAACACGTACGCATGCGTGCAAATAAAACTTTTAAAATGTAAAAATTGTCGGGAAGATGAGATGTGTGTGCGAGCACTCGTTTCCTCTTCATCAGAGTTGGAATGATTGTTGGAGGCTGTCCGGGAACGAGTTTGATTTTTTTTTATTTCAAGTAAATCTGCGGAGTTGGCAATGGTTTTGTCGTCATCATAGAATAAAATTGTAAGGAGATTGTTTATGTTTCACCTTCGCCTGTTTGGCTGAGGCTTGTATTTCTAAGCATATTGGGGTATAAATACACAATTCTAGTTATGCATTATTATTTGGCCGAGGCAAACAAAAATTGGAAAAAGATGAACGTTAAAGTTAAAGAACTACAATAAAACTTTGTCTATGGAATAATACGGGCGTGATTTACCACGACAGAGGAAAAGTATGAAAATCACAGTTTATAATAATTTAACTAATAATAAAAGTGGAAAATTTTGTTGTACTAAAAATTTCATAGAAAGGCAGGAAAATTTCGGAAGAAAACTTTAATAAATTTCAACCAACCAATGTTTCCATAGGTAGAAAAATATGAGTTTTTATAATTTTTCTTTAGAAGTAATTTAAATTTTCTAGAAAATTAAGTAATTTAAATTTTTTAGAACAATTAATCATACGGAATATTTTAAAATTTTATTTTAATACATTTTCTATTGAAAGATTAGCCTTTGGAAATTTTTTCTATTGGAATTTTTTCTCTATAAAAATTAGACTATTAAAGTATGATAGCTTAGCTTCAAAAATAAGTCTTTTAAAAAAATTCTATACAAAAAATATGACTTTCGATAATTTTTCTATAGAAAAATATGACTATCGATGATCTTTCTATAGAAAATATGATTTGCGACCATTTTTCTACTGAAAATAATGAGTTTGGATACTTTTTCTATAGAAAAATATGACTATCGATGATCTCTCTATAGAAAAAATATGACTTTCGATAATTTTTCTATAGAAAAATATGACTCGATAATTTTTCTATAGAAAAAATATGACATTCGATAATTTTTCTATAGAAAAATATGACTCGATATATTTTCTATAGAAAAAATATGAATTTCGATAATTTTTCTATAGAAAAATATGACTATTATTGATCTTTCTATAGAAAAAATATGATTCTCAATCAGTTTTCTATAGAAAAATATAACTGGATAATTTTGCTATAGAAATAATTTACTATTAAAGTATGATAGCTTAGCTTCAAAAATAAGTCTTAAAAAATTTCTATACAAAAAATATGACTTTCGATAATTTTTCTATAGAAAAATATGACTATCGATGATCTTTCTATAGAAAATATGATTTGCGACCATTTTTCTACTGAAAATAATGAGTTTGGATACTTTTTCTATAGAAAAATATTACTATCGATGATCTCTCTAGAGAAAAAATATGACTTTCGATAATTTTTCTATAGCAAAATATGACTCGATAATTTTTCTATAGAAAAAATATGACATTCGATAATTTTTCTATAGAAAAATATGACTCGATATATTTTCTATAGAAAAAATATGAATTTCGATAATTTTCCTATAGAAAAATATGACTATGATTGATCTTTCTATAGAAAAAATATGATTCTCAATCAGTTTTCTATAGAAAAATATAACTGGATAATTTTGCTATAGAAATAATTTATAATAATAATTTTTGATAGAAAAATATGACTATCGATAATTTTGTATAGAAAAAATATGACTATCGATGATCTTTCTATAGAAAAATATGACTTTCGATATTTTTTCTATAGGAAAATATGACTTTCGATAATTTTTCTATAGAAAAATATGATATTCGATCGTTTTTCTATAGAAAATGTGACCATTGATATTTTTTCTATAGAAAAATATGACTCGATAATTTTTCTATAGAAAAATATGATTTTCAAAAATTTTTCTATAGAAAATATGACTTTCGATACAATTTTCTTTAGAAAAATATGACTCAAAAATTTTTCTAAAGAAAAAATATGATTTTCGACAATTTTTCATTAGAAAAATATTAAAATAATTTAATTTTCCTAGAAAATGTAAGACTCGACAATTTTTCTATAAAAGAAAACCATCGTTCAATAATTTTGCTACATAAAACGGCCTTTCGTTTACGTTTTATAGAACAATTAATTTTACGGAATATTTCACAGTTTTATTTTATTACATTTTCTATCGAAAGATACATTTTCTGAAATTATTTCTATTGGAAATTTTTCTATATGAATATTAGACTATCAAAATTTGTTAAAAAAAAAAAAAATCCGATAATCTTTCTATAGAAAAAATAAAACTTTTGACAAAATTTCTAGGTATGACATTTGACAATTTTAAGATTATTGAATTTTTTCTTTAAAAAAGACAACAGTTTTCATCTACTCACAGTTGTACGATTTTATGAAATAAATTATTTTTAACAAACGTTTATTTTCAATCTGACAGTGACAATAGGTGTTCTATAGAAAATAAGATTTTCGACAGTTTCGCTATAGAAAGTGTAGAAATGACAACACTTTTCTTTACAATAAATAAGTTTCTGATGAGATTTGTAACTATCGACAGTTTATGCTTTCCATAATTCGTCGATGGAATATTTAGACCAATTTTCTTTGGAAAGACTGCCTATAGAAAAATTATTTTTCTAAAAATTTTCTTAAGAAAAAATATTTTTCTACAATTTCATTTTTCAACAAATTTTTCATCTGTTTCATTTTGTTAATTTAACTAGTTTAAAAACTCAATAATAACTCAGAATAATGTTAGTGAATTAATCAAACTTTTATTAGGGAAACTACAATTTTTACATAAATAATCAAATGCAATTTTGAAGAAGGACTGTTAAGGATGTGAGTTACACTCAGTTGAACTTATGATATTCTGTAGAGAGAGGGACGGACATAAAGCAATCATAGGTACGAGGACTATTCAAGATAGTCTTATAAAGTTACCAATATTCAGATTTCTTTGCCTTTCACAGCTTTCCTGCCTTTGGGTAAAGTTCTTCCATAGAACGCGATGCCTACCATAAATTTCCGATGTTCATAGATGTTTATCGATAAGTTGTATTTAATTATTGGGGTATAGGTGGGGAAATATTCATCGGTAAGAGTGGCATTCGTCATAGTGTACAGGGTATTCTAACAATAACAATATATACTAGTTTATAGTACATATATTTAAAAAATTCAATGGATTTTTAATCTAACTAAATATGTAGCAATTAACTAACCCCTTTGATGGGACACGATTTTGGCATATCACTGGTCCTCATGACTTCATTCAAGATTTGCTTACCCAATGGCAACGTATTTGCACCGCGCAATAGACGACATATATTCACTTTCGTATCAATCAATTTCAGAACTTTTGCTCCTTTTTGTAAATAGGAGAGAAGTTGAACTTCTGCATTCGAGTGCAACACCCGACCCAATTGTAATTTCCCACTGATTCAAGCGTTTCCAAGCGTTTTACATTTTGAGAGAGGCCATCACAGATTACAGCGTCCAGCTTGACGATGAAATTCTTTTGCAAAGCCTATACAAAAAAAATGCCAAATTTATTTTCTTATTTCATTAAGTAATAAGCTCACCTGCGATGTTGTTAAACAGTCCAAAGCAATTATTAAAAATATATTTTTAGCCAACATTTTCTTTGGGAAATATTCGAACATGTTCTAGAGTGTTCAAGTGTTCTAAAGGAAAACTATGATTGAAATCGGTCTATATTTTTGTTTTAAATTCAGAGAATACTAAATATGTAATACGAAAAAACTCTGCAATATCACTAGTTAGAGAATTGTGGAAAATGTTCAGATAAATATTCTATTTATAATTATTGACCTCTATTCTATGTTAATTATATGCATTTAGTTTAATGCCAAATTGAAAATTAAACTAGGCGTAGAGCTTTTACTGATACTAACTAAATACTTATTTTGGAAAAACACAAAATAATACTTCCATGCTATATACATATATACTCGTATTAACCGTTTTTATATTTCCAAAAATATAATTCAAGCGGAAAGCACTAACAAAAACCAATTATTTTATAATAGAAAAAGTCTTGTATTGATATTTTTCTATAGGAAAACTCCAGAATGAAATATTTATATAGGAAAACAAAGAAGAAGAAGAAAATCTCTGGTTAAGTAAATCGTCTGGAGTATATCAACGCTTTCATATATGGAGTATTTCCATCAATGAAATGCGGAACTTGGTATGAGAGACTCCAGAATGGTAGGGGAAATTTGGACCATTTTTTGCCCGACTATAGTAATTTCAAATGTAATCTAGCATACCGATCTTGAAGACATGGGACCGAGTGCTACATAAGTTATGAAGAAATGAATTTAATATGAACATGTGGAATTGTGTAGCGGGTCCGATAAGTGACTTTAGAGATAAGCTCATTATTAGATATATAATATTACTGAATTTTAACTGTTCTTCCAAATTGCCTCCTAAATCATTTTGTAATATAAAATGGTCCTTTGGTGGGAGTTATCAAAACTTATAAAAGTATAAGATATAAAGGGGTGAATACCGAAAATTTGTCAAATGTAATATTTTTCTATGTAGTACTTTTCTTTTATCTATAGAACATTTTCGAAATCAAACTAAAAATATGATTTGTGAAAATATTTACATAGAAAAATATGATTTGCGAAAATATTTCTATAGAAAAATATGATTTTCGAAAATATTTTTATAAAAAATATGATTTTTGAAAAATGTCTACAGAAAAATATAACTTTCCAAAACAAATTTCTGCAGACAAATTTGAATTTTTATCAATTTTCTTTAAGAAAATATGACTTTCTTTTTGTTTAGAAAAATTATCGGAAGTCACATTTTTTAGTAGAAAAATTATCGAAAAATTGTCAAAAGTTCTAGTTTTTCTACAGAAAAATTAGCAACAGTCATATTTTTCTATAAAAAATTTTTGTAGAAAGTCTTATTAATCTCTAGAAAATTATCGAAAGTCTTATTTTGTCTTGAATGTCTTAAAGTTGCTATAGAACATTTTATTGTTTCCTAGAATCATTTTAAAACTTCCTTTTTTTAGAAAAATTTTCGAAAGTCATATTTTCCTGTAGCAACAAATGTTTGAAAGTAATATTATTCTATAGAAATATTATCAAAAATCATATTTTTCTCAAGATAAATTATAAAAAGTCATATATTCTGTTGAAAATTTATCGAGTTTTTCGAGAGAAAAATTATGGGAAGTCATATTTTTCTCGAAATTTACTGTATTCTATAGAAAAATTACCGAATGTTATATTTTTCTATAGAAAAATTACCGAAAGTTATATTTTTCACAGGAAAGTTATGCAAAATAAGACTCGACAATTTTTCTAGCAAAATAAGTTCTACAATTATTCTACGAAAATTTTAATTTCCCTTTATTTTCTAAAGATTTTAAGATTTTCTACAACTGTTCTGTAAAGCCCATCGTTTAATAACTTTGACACAAAAACAGAATATCAAAAAATTTCTATAATTTTGCTATTGAAGCTATAACCTTCCATAATTTTTCTATAGAAAAAATATAACTTTCGATTATTTTTCTTAGAAAAGTATAAACTTGTGTAGATAATCCAAAATTGTTCTTTCTTTTTTGGAAAAATATGACTTTTTACAATTTTCCTTTAGAAAAATACAAAAGTCGAAAGTCAACTTTCTTATAAAAAAAAATGTTTTCATTTGTAATTAGAAAAATTTTTAAAATTCGTATTCTTCAAAATTACCGAAATTTCTATTTTTCTATACAAAAATGATTGAAAGTCATATTTTTTTACAGAACCTTACCGAAAATTGTTTTTCTACAGCAAAATGCCCGAAAGTTATGTTTTTCTATAGCAAAATTATGGAAAGTTATATTTTTCTATTACAACAATTATCGAATGTTATATATTCCTATAGGTAACTTATAGAAAGTTATATTTTTCTATAGAAAACTGGTCGAAGGTTATATTTTTCTGTTCTAAATTTATTTAAATTCATATTTGTTTTTGAAAAATTATCGAAAATTATACTTTTCTATAGAAAAATGTTCGAAAGTTATATTTTTTCTATAGAAAATAATGGAGGTTATAACTTTCTATAGCAAAATTATTGAAAGTCATATTTTAATATAAAGAAATAATCTAAAGTCATATTTTCCTATAGAAATGTTTTTTGTATTAAACGTTGGGTTTTTTACAGAACAATTGTCGAAAATTTGAAATAGGAAATTTAAAATTTTCCCTAGAATAATTTTAAAACTATCTTTTCTAGAAAAATTGTCGAATGTTATAGTTTCTATGATTTTTCTATAGAAAAATATAACTTTCGATAATTTTCTATACAATACTGTAAATTTCGATAGTTTTGCTATAGAAAAATGATACTTTCCATAACTTTTCCCCAGAAAAACTCGATAATTTTTCGATAGAATATATGACTTTTCATAATTTATCTTGAGTAAAATATGACTTTTGATAATATATCTATAGAATAATATAATTGTCAAGTGTCATATTTTCGATAATATTTCTATAGAAAAATATAACATTCGGTAATTTTTCTATAGAATACTTTCGACAATTCTTCTAAAAAAGGAAGTTTGAAAATTATTCTACTAAAACAATTAAATTTTCTATAGCAAATATAAGACATTCGGCAATAATTTGTCTAAAACAAATATGATTTTCGATAAATTTGCTGTAGAAAAATATGACTTTCGATAAATTTTCTATAGAAAAATTTAACTTTCTAAAATATTATTCTTTTATAATTTTTCTTAAAAAAATGAAATATGACTTTCGAGTATTTTTCTATAGAAAAAACGGCTTTTTATAATTTAGAAAAATACGACCTTCGACAAATTTGTCAATAGAAAAATACAAAAAATGTTCTATATAAAAATATAACTTTCAAACATTAATTTTCTATAGGAAAATAAGACTCAAAAATTTTTCTAAAAAAAATATGTTTTACATTTATTCTACGGAAAATTTTAAATATTTATTTTAAATAGAATATAGAAAATTTAAGAGTTTCAACAATTTTTTTTATAAAAAAAATCCATTGTTTGATAATTTTGCAACACAAAATAGTCATTCGAAAAACTTTTATAGAAACATATGACTTTCAATAATTTTTCTATTTAAAAACATGACAGTCGATAGTTTATCTATGGAAAAATATGATTTTCTTAAAATTTTTCTTTAGAAAAAAGGGACTTTGTTCTACATAAAAATATAACTTTCAAACATTTATTTTCTGTGGAAACTATGACTGTCGAAAATTTTTCTAAAAATATAAGCTTTACATTTATTCTATAAAAAATCCATCCATTAGTTTGCTTTAGAAAGTTATAACCTTTGATAATTTTTCTATAGAAAAATATAACTTTCGTAATTTTTCTATAGAAAAGTATAGCTTTCGATCATCTTTCTATTGACAAATATGACTTTCAATTATTTTTCTACAGAAAAACGTAACCTTCGACAAGTTTTCCATTCAAATTTTTTATTTTTCTATAAAAAAATGGAACTTTCGATAAATTTATATTTCAAAAATAGAACTTTCGATAATTCTGACTTTCGAAAAATTTTTTCTTTAGAAGAATTTTTGAAAGTTAGTTTTAACTATAGAACATTTTCGAAATCCAACTAAAAATATGATATTAGAAAATATTTCTATAGAAAAATATGATTTTCGAAAAATGTTTATAGATAAATATAACTTTCGATAATTTTTCTATAGAAAAATATAATTTCCGATATATTTTCCGAAGAGCAATATGACTGTTTAGCCGTGAAGCTAAGGTTTTGTTGCCTTCCAAAATAAAAATTCAGTTAAATTTTTAATTTCACGATTTGGGTTTTATTTAAAAATTAGCGTAATTTTATGTAATTCAATGCTTTGATTTGTGTAAAAATGTACATGTGTGTGTGAAAATGTGAGTAAATGGTGTTTATTTGTATATTAACAAATTTAATGGATTTTTTTGGTTTGTTTAATTTTAATTTGCGTTATTCTTAATGTTAATTGTTTGTTCTTAGTGTAGTTCACAATAGTTTTCGCTAAGCAAACACTTTAAATTATTAAACTAATAACACTTGTATTTGGTACAAATCACTTTATCACGGGGGAGAGGCGCACGAGTTTGGTTTAAGGATCGGTAAAAAACTGATTACTTGTGCTTGCCATCCATCTCTTCTAAGCTCACCCAACGACTTTCGTTAAGCTACAGATGGCAAGCGACAAGTAAACAAATAAACAAAAGAGAAATTAGAGTAATGAGTGCTTTAGAGTGATGAGTGCTTTAGAGTGATGAGTGCATAAGTTATGCATGTATGGGCATATAAATGCATTTGCATTTATACACCTACACATATAGTGGACGTTTCACACTGATGTTCAAAAGTGAGATGTCACCTTTGAACATTCTCCCCCCCCGTGATATAGTGTAGATTATTCTATCTTAGACTAGCTTAATCTAGTACTGCAGCTCATGTGGCTTCCGTGGATGAAAACCCCATCCAGTTTTGCGGCCTGTACCGGATCCAAGGCTTGAACAATAAATGTTGACGGAAATGCGATGGCGGGTCTTAGTAGGGTCGAAGTTGTAGGGTACTGGATACCACAGCATCTGTCTTCAGGGTATATGGGCTCTCCTCGTGTCGTATAACGGTACTTCGTGAGTTGGATGAGTCACGACGCTAGGTTGGGCTAGGCAACTGAGAAACCTTATCTAGAATAGAAGAGATGTGAGTACCAAGTTCTTCTACATAAAAATAAATTGTAAGTCAATCTGAAAATAGTTTGACGATTTTCGTTATCGGTCGACTAATTACGCCGTTAGCTGTCCGAATGTCAACGACCCTAATGTTGTTATCAGTTCCTCGGTAAGTTTTTTCTATACGCCCCATTTTCCATTCAGTCGGGGCCAATCTTTCATCTTTAATTACAATCAAATCATCCTCTTTCAAATTTTCTGTTTGGTACTTCCACTTATATCGACGATGTAGCTCATTCAAATACTCAGTTTTCCATCTTTGGCAAAAATATTGAGAAATAATTTTTAATCGCTTCCATCTATTGGCAAGGGTGATGTTGTTGTCTGAAACATCGGGTTCAGTTGGGGTCAAAATTGAAGTACCAATCAGAAAATGAGCTGGGGTGAGAGGATGTAAGTCGGAAGGGTCGTCGCTGGCTGGACTTAGGGGTCGAGAATTAAGACAGGCCTCAATTCTCGCTAAAATGGTCGCGAATTCTTCAAAGGTAAAATTCATTTGCGGTATAAATTTTCGTAGATGTGTTTTGAATGATTTAACTCCCGCCTCCCATAATCCTCCCATATGAGGGGCACCTGGAGGAATAAAGCTCCATTCTAAGTTCTGATAAATATTGTTCTGGGTGGCGTCCTTTTGCAGATTCTTCATAAAGTCTAGCCTATCTTTTCTTATTAATTCTGCTGCTCCTACAAAATTAGTCCCATTATCTGAGTAGATCTTGGCTGGACTTCCTCGTCTCCCAATAAAGCGAGATAAAGCAGCTAAAAAGGATTGAGTTGACAGATCACTAGTGGGTTCTAAGTGAAAGGCTTTTGTGGAAAAGCAAACGAAGACGCAAACATAACCCTTTGTTATTAAACAAGCTCTTCCTGTAAAATTCTTTATGTTGAAGGGTCCTGCAAAATCTACTCCTGTATTGGTAAAAGGTCGAGTCAGCATAGTTCGCTGGGGCGGAAGTGAGGCCATAATTTGCGTTTGAGTCTGGTGTTTATACAAAACACACGTTCGACAATTATGAATTACCTTCTTGATTAAGGGCTTCAATTTAAATATCCAGAATTCAGACCTGATTACTCGAGTCATGAGTTGATTTCCGCCATGCATCGTAATTTTGTGAATAAATTCTACTAACAAAAGAGCTAATCTCGATTCGTATGGGATAAGAATGGGATGGCGCTCGTTATATGTAAGTGCTGGGGACTGAACAAGGCGGCCATTTGCCCTAATGATTCCTTTTGAATCAATGAATGGATTGAGAGATAAAAGACTGCTACTAGATGAGAGTCTTTTCTTTTGGGTTAACGCTAAGTACTCCTCTGCGAAATAATGTTTTTGTGTTAAACCAATAAGACGATCTTTGATATCTTGGATTTCACCGTGGGTGATTTCTGCTGAAGAAATTCTAAGTCGGGTCCGATTGACGCCGGTATTTCGCCAAAAACGAATCGCAAATGCTAAGACTTTGTATGCCCTAGATAGAGAAGAAAATCTATCCAAAGGATCTTCAACTGTTGTGGTCGCGAAAACTTTAACTGCCTTTGCTTCTAACTCTGTGTCGCTCATAATGTCGTGTCTAGGCCATCGGTCTTTTGGAAACTTCAGCCATTGGGGTCCAGTCCACCACAAATGATGTGACTGCAAATCATTTGGCGGACATCCTCGACTGGCTACATCAGCTGGGTTGCTTTCTGAATCTATGTGCTTCCAATTTTCGTTGCCTACATTATCTAAAATATCTGAAATTCTATTTCCTACAAAGGCACTCCATGAACAAGGGGGTTTTTTGAGCCATGCTAACACAATTGTTGAGTCAGTCCAAAAGTGAGTTGAAATATTTTCAATTTGTAAGTTGGGAACCACCGCTGTGGTTAATTTTGCTAAGAGAACGGCTCCGCATAATTCTAATCTAGGCAGAGATATTTTTTTGATGGGTGCTACTCGAGTTTTCGCTGCCAAAAGAAACGTGTCGACTGTTTGATCTAAATGTTCTACTCTAACATAAAGAGTCGCGGCGTAAGCGCTTTCTGAAGCGTCACAAAAACCATGTACTTCAATTTTACTTGAGGGTTTGAATCTGATCCACCTAGGTACTGAAACTGAATCTATTGAGGGACAATTTTTAATGAAATTCTTCCAATTCATTTGAGTTATGGGCTTCAACGCGTCGTCCCAATCTACTTTATCCAGCCAGACTTGCTGCATGATAAGTTTCGCTACGATGATTACTGGAGTCAGCCATCCACATGGGTCGAAAAATTTGGCAATTGTTGAAAGGACTTCTCTTTTGGTGCACAATTCCCTTTCTTCCGTGGGTGGTGGTGTGAACGTAAAGTTATCAGCCGAAATGTTCCATCGGATACCTAGAGTCTTCGTTGAAGTTCCTTCCGAAATATCCAACCAATTGACTGGCAAGAGTGAGTCAGGTGGCAGATCGCGAAGCAGATTGGGGTCGTTTGAACTCCATTTTCTCAATTCAAAACCTGCTGAGTCCATGGCTGCTACTAATTCTTTCATAGACTTAAGGGATTCTTCTACAGTGTGACCTCCAGCTAAAACGTCGTCGACATATAAATTTTGTTTTATAATTTCCGAACCTAATGGGTATGTTTCTTTAACATCTTCTGCCAATTGAATTAGGGTCCTAAGAGCTAGAAATGGGGCGCAATTAATTCCGAAAGTGACTGTCGAAAGTTCAAAGTCTTCAACTGGGTCATTTGCTGATTTTCTAAAAAGAATTCTTTGAAATGGGGCCTGACTTGGGTCGATTTGTATTTGACGATACATTTTGGTAACGTCCGCGTTGAATACATATCTAAAAAACCTCCATTTTAAAATCTGCAATACTAAATCCTGTTGAAGAATTGGCCCTGGATGTAAAATGTCATTAAGACTTTTCCTATTTGATGTGGGACTTGACGCATTGAAAACTACCCTAAGTTTAGTAGTAACCCTATCTGGTTTAACAACTGCATGATGCGGCAAATAGTAGTGAGGGGTCTTCTCGATTTCCTGGGGTCTCAGTTTCCGCATGTGTCCAAGTTCCAAATATTCCATTATCGCTGCGTCGTATTGAGATTTAATTTCGGGCGTTTTTTGCAACTTTCTTTCCATTCGATAGAATTGCGCCATTGCGATATTTCGAGATGCTCCAAGTTCAGCACAAGATTTGAACGGCATCGTGACAATATATCGTCCATCTTCATTTCTTCGCGTTGTATTTTTGAAGTTTGTTTCGCAAAAGGTGTCTTCTGCTGACCTCAAAACTTTTTTTGGGGTCTCCTCCACCTCCCAAAAACGTGTGAGAATTTTCTCTATCGAAACTGTATTGTAAAGTGAAATTTTCCTATCATTTGTGTTTGATTTTTCAAGGGGTCCGCCCACTATCCAGCCAAAAACGGTGCTTTGCGCTAGTAAAGATCCTATAGATTTCATTGGAGCTCCTACTGTGTAAATTAAGGGTCCTATGTCTAAACCTATCAGAAGATCTATGGGTCGGCTTTCGTAAAAACGAGGATCTGCTAACTCGAGTTGGGTTGTTTCTCTATGTTGATTTTTATCTAGGGTGCGCGACGGCAAATTAGAAGGAAGGGACTTCAAAACGGGTGCCCAAACTTCTAATTCAAAACTAGGGTTTGTACGAGAACAAAGGTTAAAAAGACAAGCTTTTGTTGAAGTTTCTGAAACGGTTTCACTTAAACCGGTAACATGAACAAGATTCTTCCTAGTTGGAAGCTTCAATTGGTTTGTAATCTTCTCTGAAATAAATGTTGATTGAGATCCAGGGTCGATAATCGCTCGTGCGTCATATCGCTGCCCTCTAGATTCAATTTGAACAATCGCTGTGAAGAGTAGTGTTTCTTTCGATTGCTGCTGGCTAAGTTGTGAATTTTCCTTGAGAGTTAGAGTCGTTATACTAGGAGTTTGAAAACTAGGTGTGGACTGTAAACTAGGAGTGGATTGTATTAGGGTGGTTAGAGCTGCCGCACTGGTACTAGGTCGTACGTCATCTCTAACCGGTTGTGAATTTGTAGGTCGGGCCTCGTTACCCTTATGTAATAAAGTGTGATGTCTTTGATTACATTCCCTACACGTGAAACGACTCTTACAATCTCTTACACCATGATCCGAAGTGATGCAGTTGTAACAAAGATTGTGAAGTTTTACTAAGTGAATGCGATCATTCACGTTTTTCTCAAGGAATTGTGGACAATTTCGTAACAAATGGTTTGCCTTGCAAATTTGGCAACTCGGTCCATTTGTACGACTACTAGGTTGCGTAGATGTGCTAAATCTGTTGCTATTGTTGAATCTTCTTTGCGAACTTTGAGTCTGTTGCGCAACATTAGTTTGAAATGACTTAACCCTATTTTCCTTCCTACTATAATCGGGTCTAGGCTGATTATTTTTGGAGAAATGGGGCTTAATATTTCCTACAGATTCTAAAGTTTTGAACTTGTGTGTCAAAAATTCATTCAAATCTTTCCAAGACGGTAGTATGGAACAGTCTTCCAAACCGTTTTCAAATTCTTCTAAGAAATTTCTCGGCAGTTTCGTAGAGGTAAGGTAAACTAAAATTGGGTCCCACCCCTTCACATCTACGTTGAGTGTTTCTAGGGTCTGAACGCAACCATCAATAGTGCGTTGAAGTTTCTGGATCGAAGATCCTGAATCTGCCGAAACTGGTGGTAAACTAAGTAGAGTCTTTAGCTGTTCGTTAACTTGCATTCGTTTATTCTCGTATCTGTTTTCTAAGTTTTTCCATGCTAGATCAAAACCTTCATTTGTTAGTGGTACGTTACTAATAATTTCCCGTGCCTCCCCCGCGGTTTTTTGTTTTAGATGGAAAAGTTTTTCTACTTTACTAAGTCTAGAATTATTTCTGTACAAGGCCGAAAACAAATCCCGAAAAGTAGGCCAAGCGTTGTATCCTCCATGAAATGTGTCGGTGTCGCATGGTGGTAAACGTAACGATAGATGGTTGTTTGGCTCAACTGTTTCCTTTTTTCGGGTCTCCGATTCTCGTTCGAACTTTTCCTGCTGCCTTTCGTCGGTTAGTGCTAAAATTTCTCCATTTACTGCGCTTAAACATCGTTTGTATGTCTCTAATGCCTCTTTATAATGGGTCCTCAACTTTGATTTATCGATTGGGGCCTCATCTTTTTCGGGAACACGGTCTCTACAATCTAAATAGGCCCTTTTCACTTGATCCCAAACAGAGTTCAATTCTACACGTGTCACTTCTAATGAGTGAATATTATCATCGGTGCTAGTAGCAGAGTAACCACTCTCAAAGTCTATCAGGTCATTTACGCAATTTACAAATTTATCACGTAAAACTTTATCCATATTTCCTCCTTCTTAAATATTTTCTTTGTCAAATTTTAAACTGGCTAAAATTTCAAGAAACTTTTAAAATTGAGCTTTTCTTTTAACAATTTCTGTAAAAACTTACTTTGCCAATATTTGCAAAATAATTTCAGAAAAACGCTAAATATTTGTTGAATGGGGCCAATCTTTTACAGTCCGACTTTTTTTTTTCACGAATAGATATAAATAATGGCAGTTTACTTTGAACTTGTGTCGTTTGTGCGAAAAGTAAGAAATTTTAGCGATAATAATTTTTATAGATCTGGGTCTTTTAGAAAAAAAATTATATAAATAAAAATTTGGACGAAAGTAATTCTTTGTCGGCTAGTGTACTCTCAAAAAAAATTATCAATCAACTCTTCTGTGACAAAACAAACAAAAAATAAAAAGCGTAGGAAAGTGATTTTTCTATCAGAAAAAATTCAATCAAATCAAAAAACAAATTTTGTAAGAAAGTGTTTTTTGCAAATTTATAACAAACAAAAAAAAACAAACTTTGTAGGAACGTGTTTTTTCAAAAAAAAATACCCAAATTTTGTAGGGAGGTGTTTCACTTAATAGATTTTTCGAGCAAATTTATTTTTCGTAGTAAAGTGTAATTTCCAAAAATTTAGCACTTAATAAATTTCTGAACAAATTTATTTTTCGTAGTAAAGTGTAATTTCCAAAATTAGCACTTAATAAATTTTCGAGTCAAATTTATTTTTCGTAGTAAAGTGTAATTTCCAAAAATTAGCACTTAATAAATTTTTGAGCAAATTTATTTTTCGTAGCAAAGTGTAATTTCCAAAAATTAGCACTTAATAAATTTCTGAGCAAATTTATTTTTCGTAGCAAAGTGTAATTTCCAAAAATTAGCACTTAATAAATTTCTGAACAAATTTATTTTTCGTAGTAAAGTGTAATTTCCAAAATTAGCACTTAATAAATTTTCGAGTCAAATTTATTTTTCGTAGTAAAGTGTAATTTCCAAAAATTAGCACTTAATAAATTTTTGAGCAAATTTATTTTTCGTAGCAAAGTGTAATTTCCAAAAATTAGCACTTAATAAATTTCTGAGCAAATTTATTTTTCGTAGCAAAGTGTAATTTCCAAAAATTAGCACTTAATAAATTTTCGAGTCAAATTTATTTTTCGTTGTAAAGAGTAATTTCCAAAAATAAAAATAAATTTCAATAAATGTGAATTATTGTGTTAGTTCTGTTTAGCTTTTGCCGAAATGTCCGTCCGATCCCATCAACCATCAAACCATATGTTCTCTCATTCCTTTCTTTACGGCTGAAATTATGTTTTCCTACTTCTCCCTTTTTTTTCTATTTCACAAAAAAACTCCAGTGGTACATTAACCTTTGGGTTCCCTAATCAAGGCAAGAAGTGAAAACGAATGAGAAGACAACGAGAAACCAACGAAAAAAAAATCCGCTACCTATTGTCTCATATGCATCGATGTACATAGACTGGTGTTGTTGTTGTTTTAATGGGTACGAGGGGTCGAGTTGAAAGTGTCGGCACAGGAACTTTTTTATCAAATATATCAAGATTTTCGCGTTAAATCGGTTGGAAACTACAGTAATGCTGATTTGTAGCACAAACCACACATATTAATGGCAATAGAGATTAAAAAATCGTAAATTTTTTGACATTTTTCAAAAGGGTTTTTCTATTGAATCTAAAGCAATACGAGGGTCGTTCAAAAAGTTGGAACACGTATTTTCTAAAGCAAAAAAAATAAATTTATTTTTTCTTTTTAATTTATTGATTGGGATTGATTTTAGCGTCTCCAAAGCATCAGCTAATATCATACGGTCGATTTCTCCCTCAGAAAATCGCATATAAAGAAGGCAAAAAAAATATTTTTTTCTCTAAGTTGCAAACTTGATGTTTAAAGTACCCAAAAATCACGAAGTAATTTGTAGGGTTCTCAAGCCAGTCAGCGGATGAGTCGAGCCAATAAAAATCTTTCCTTTTTTTCTTTTAAGCAGCTAATAATAATAGTAATAAGAATAAAAGTAAGCTTAATAAATATAACCGCGATTTAAGCAGCCGAAAAAATTCAAGAAATTTTCGCTCTTTTGTTTCGCAAGAAAGTTGTCCGTCCACGCGTTATTCAGCACAAAATTATCTGGAATTCTTGCTGAGGTTTTCGGAATAAGTCAATGGGTGTCCGTCCGCGCGTCCGAAATCTTAATAAACTTATCTTAATAATCGTATCTTAATACTCTTATCTTAATATTCTTATCTTAAAAATAACTTGATGGCATAAATCGACTCGACTAGCCGCTGGCTTTCAGAAAAATTCATCAGAATGCGTAATAAATTATTTGAACAAATTATCGAAGGGTTTTCAAAAAGGTTGGGTCGCTATTTTCCTAAAGTTTCGAAAACTAGAAAACAGTAAAGTCGCGCGTTGTTACCGAAAAAATCGTCAAAAAACTTTCATAGGTTAGAATGCATGTAGGTTATGCAAGAGGTTAGTATATATGTAAAGGGTATATATGTGTAGCAATGTGTAGGTATGTAACTGCAAGCTAACTGCACGTATGTATGTATGTATATCAAAGTGCTATGTATGTATGTGCAAGCTAACTGCAGTTAAATATTCAGTTATCTTTGTATATATGTAAAAGACGAAAAACCAAGCCAGCGTCGTACATAGGGCCAGACCCGCCAAAATCTCCTTCATATAGCAATATGGCGGAGTTCGACAAAAATGGTTTTGGCACCCTATGTAACAACGCTACCTGCACAAATTTTGGGTACTCACTTTGATCCTATTATGTATTTGGGGTACCTGGTGTTGTTGGCGTTGGTCGATGGTTCTTCCTTCCTTCCTTCTAGGGGTTCAAGCGTGATGTTGTTGGGATGTGTTTCCGAGGCTCCTTGTAGGGTCTTGTGTTGGGTCACTTTGAATCTTTGGGTCACTTTGAATCTTTGGGTCACTGGTTTTGTAGGTCACTTTTTTCTTTTGTTTAATCGCGCCGAACCGATTTTTTATTTTAACCGATCTTGCACAATGCTCACGGTGTTTGAATTGTAAATATTTTTTAAAACACTTTTTGTTTTAATTGCACTACACACGTCGATATTTTTGTTTTTTAATTATTTAAAAAAACGCACTTTTTTATCCGGTTCGCATAGGACCAAATGTTTAGCCGTGAAGCTAAGGTTTTGTTGCCTTCCAAAATAAAAATTCAGTTAAATTTTTAATTTCACGATTTGGGTTTTATTTAAAAATTAGCGTAATTTTATGTAATTCAATGCTTTGATTTGTGTAAAAATGTACATGTGTGTGTGAAAATGTGAGTAAATGGTGTTTATTTGTATATTAACAAATTTAATGGATTTTTTTTGGTTTGTTTAATTTTAATTTGCGTTATTCTTAATGTTAATTGTTTGTTCTTAGTGTAGTTCACAATAGTTTTCGCTAAGCAAACACTTTAAATTATTAAACTAATAACACTTGTATTTGGTACAAATCACTTTATCACGGGGGAGAGGCGCACGAGTTTGGTTTAAGGATCGGTAAAAAACTGATTACTTGTGCTTGCCATCCATCTCTTCTAAGCTCACCCAACGACTTTCGTTAAGCTACAGATGGCAAGCGACAAGTAAACAAATAAACAAAAGAGAAATTAGAGTAATGAGTGCTTTAGAGTGATGAGTGCTTTAGAGTGATGAGTGCATAAGTTATGCATGTATGGGCATATAAATGCATTTGCATTTATACACCTACACATATAGTGGACGTTTCACACTGATGTTCAAAAGTGAGATGTCACCTTTGAACAATGACTATAATTTTTATTTAAAGAAATATGACATTCGATAAATTTTCTATAGAAAAATATAACTTTCTGGAATTTTTATATGGAAAAATTTGACTTTTCAATAATTTTTCTATAGAAAAATTTAACTTTCCATATTTTTCTATTAAAATATGACAATCGATAATTTCCTGTAGAAAAATATGACAATCGTTAATTTTTCTACAGAAAAATAAAACCTTCCACAATTTTTCTGTAGAAAAATTTATCTTTGAATCATTTTGTTTAGCAAATACACGTTTGATAATATAGAATAATATAACTTTCGATAATTTTTCCACAAAAATTGTGACTTTCCATAATTTTTCTCTAGAAAAATGTGACTTTCAAAAATTGTTCTATTGAAAAATGCGACTCAATAATTTGTCTACTCGATAATTTGTTTTCCATAGAAAAATAAGACCTTAAAACAATTTTCTATAGGAAAATGTGACTTTCAAAAAAATTTTCTAGAAAAAATATGACTTTCAACAATTTTTCTAAAACAGGAAGCTTTATAATTATGTATTCTACAGAAAAATTATAATTTCCTATAGAAATTTTTTCTATATTAAGTTCCATCGTTTGATAATATTGCTACATAAAATAGTCTTTCGAAAAATTTCGATAGAAAAATATGACTTTCGATAATTTTCTATAGAAAACATGACAATTGAAAATTTTTCTATAGAACTGGATAGTTTTCTATAAAATAGTATGACTTTCAATAATTTCGTATAGAGTAAATGACTCGACAATATTTCGTTAGAAAAATATGACCTTCGATAATATAGAAAAATATAACTTTTTATATTTTTTTTAATTTCCTGTAGAAAATTTAAGATTTTCGACAATTGTTCTATTAAAATCCATCGTTTAATAACTTTGCTACAAAAAATAGCATGTATTTCAAAGAATTTCTATAGAAAAATATGACTTTCGATAATTTGTTTATATAAATATATGACTTTCAATAATTTTGCTATAGAAAAATATAAACTACGACAAGTTTTCAATACAAAAATATAACTTTCTATATAGAGAACAAAATAGAAAATAGAACTCTCCATAATTTTTTTTACAGAAAACTACAATTTTTGATAATTTTTCTGTAGAAAAATGATTTTCTCTAGTTTCTGTAGAAAATTGTGACTTTCGATCTTTTTGTATAGAAAAATAGAAAATTCGATAATGTTTCTATAGAAAAATAGAACATTCGTAATTTTTTGTAACAAAAATATTGAAATTTTGATAATTTTGCTGTCGAAAAACATAATTTTCTATTATTTATTTAAAAGAAAAATAGAACTCTAGATAATATTTTTATAGAAAAATAAATTACAATAATTTTTTTGTAGAAAAATAATTTTCGATAGTTTCTGGTGAAAACTGTGACGACTTTCGATCTTTTTGTATCGAAATATAGAAAATTGGATAATTTTCCTATAGAAAACTAGAACTTTCGATAATTTTTCTATAAAAAAATTATAACTTTCATAATTTTTTTCAGAAATATTGAACTTTTGATAATTTTTCTGTAGAAAAATATAACTTTTGATCATTTTTCTGAAGAAATATATAACTATTAATCATTTTTGTGTAGAAAAATATATTTTTCTATAGAGAATTTTCGCTTAGTTTGTTAATAGAAAAATAGAATTCTCCATAATTTTTTTAGAGAAAGCTATAAATTTGTGAATGATTCTCGATAACTTTTTTATATAAAAATATGACTTTCAATAATTTAGCTATAGCAAAATATATACTTCGACAAGTTTTCTATACAAAAATATAACTTTCTATAATTTTCCTATAGAAAAATAGAATTTTTTTAAAGAAAAATATAACTCTAGATAGTATTTTTATAGAAAACTATAAATTTCTAAAATTTTTCTGTAGAAAAATGATTTTCGATGGTTTCTTTAGAAAACTGTGACTTTCGATCTTTTAGAACTTTCGATAATTTTTCTATAAAAAAATTAGAACATTCGTAATTTTTTGGAACAGAAATATTGATCTTTTGATAATTTTTCTGTAGAAAAATATAACTTTTGATAATTTTTCTGTAGAAAAATACAACTTTTGATAATTTTTCTATAGAAAAATATATTTTTTCTATAGAGAAATAGAGTTTTCGATTATTTTTTAATAGAAAAATAGAACTCTCCATAATTTTTTGTTTGAGAAAACTATAAATTTTGGTTATTTTTCTGTAGAAAAATTATTTTCGATAACATTTCTGTAGAAAAATATGACTTTCGATCATCTTTGTATAGAAATTTCGATAATTTTTCTATAGAAAAATAGAACCCTCAACAAATTTTTCTATGGAAAAATATAATAACTTTCTATAATTCGATACCTCCATTCTAAACTATGCTAAGTGCAAAACGGTAGTTTTTCGGAAGAGGCGATCAAAGTTTGACGTATTTTTAAAATTTTTATGGATTATCTTTATATTGCAAATCGAATGACCTGTACTGTTTTGTGTATAACTTTTGATTGGGTTGACGGTTAAACTCCAAATTTTGACTGAATATAATTTGGAATATATAGAAATTAAAGTTGCAATTTCCCTAAAAACATGCTAAGTCGACTTAGCATGTTTTAGAATACAGGTATCGAATTGGTGATAGAAAAATATGACTTTGAACAATTTTTCTATATATGTACCTTTATGATTTTTAAACATTTTTTCAATAGTCAAATATTACTTTCTATAATTTTCTTAAAAAGTAAGATTTGCGACAATTATTCTATGGAAAATTTTAATTCAAAATAGTCTTTCGGTTACTTTTTATAGAACAACTAATCATAAGGAATATTTTAATGTTTTCTTTTAATAAATTTACTGGTAAGTCTTTTGAATTTTTCTATAGATTATTTAGGCAGTCAACATTTAATTGTAGAGAATTAGACTAGGCAATAATTTACAAAAAAAAAATAATTTTTTCAACAATCTTTCCATAGAAAACATTGACTTTCGATAATTTTTTAGATTATTGAATATTTTTTCTTTAAAAGACACGTAGTCCGATAACTAATAGTTATAATAGTTGTAAGATTGAGTGGAATTAATATTAAAGACGTGAAAATAGGGATTAGACTACGAGTATAAGCAGTTTTTCTGTATAGACAATTTTTCTCTATAGAGAATGTAGAGTCGTCTAAAATTTTTTTTAAATAGACATTTGGCTGCCTTCTGGTGATATCTTAATTTAATGACAATTTATGCTTTCCACAATTTTTCTATAGAATATTTGGAAAAATTTTCGATGGAAATTTTTTTCCAAAAGACAATTATTTTTCAACAAATTTTCTTTATAAATAATATTTTTGTAGAATTTTTTTTAAAAAAATTGCCTTTTCTAATTTTTTATAGAAAAAACATTTTTCAGCAAATATTTCATAGGTTTTGTTTATTTTTTTTTTGTAAATTTCGATAGTTAAAAAACTCTATAATAACTCTGAATAATGTTTGTGGATTAATCAATCTTCTAAGAATATTAACATTTTTAAATATTTCTATTAAAATAATCCAATGCAATTTTGAAGAAAGACTATTAAGGATTTAGGTTACATTCCGTTGAATTTAAGATATTCTTCGAAGAAAGGAAAGGACTATTTGAAATTTTCTCAGTAAGTTACCAATATTCTGTGTCAGATTTCTTTGCCTTTCACACTTCTGCTGCCTTTGGGTAAAGTTCTTCCATAGAACGTGATGCCTCCAAGAAATGCCCGATGTTCATAGAAGTTCATCGATAAGTTGTACTGCATTATTGGGGTATAGGTGGGGAAATATTCATCGGTAAGAGTTGCATTGGTCATTCTGTACAGGGAATTCTAAAAACAAAAATATTTATTTATTAAATATTCAATGAATTTTGTATTCTATTTAAATATCTATCAACGAACTCACCCCTTTTATGGGACACAATCTTGGTATATTACTGGTCCTCATGACCTCATTCGTGATCTGCTTAAGCAGTGGCAACGTATTTGCACTGCGCAGAAGAAAACATATATTCGCTTTTGCATCAATAAATTTCATAACATGTTTTTCTCCTCTTTTTACATAGACCAGCAATTGAACTTCGGCATTCTTGTGCAATACCCGACCCAATTCGAATTTTGTACTAATAGCATATCTACCAATACCCAGTTGCTTCATATCGCATTCCAAACGTTTTGCAATTGGAGTACGACAATCACAGATTACAGCGTCCAATGTGATAATGAAATTCTTTTGTACGGTCTGTATAATAGAAACGTAGTTTTGTAAAATTTATTTTCATTTTCATCAAGTAAAACGCTCACCTCGGATGATCTTAAACAATCCAAAACAATTATTAAAAATATAATTTTAGCCAACATTTTCTGTGGAAAATATTCGAAAATCTTCTGGAGTTTCTCCAGGGGATCTATTTTTTTGTTTAAAAAATCCGATAATACTGAATATGAAGCGGAGTACTCTGCAAAAGCACTAGTTAGAGAATTCTGGAAAATTTTCACACAATGAGTACTTTTATAATAATAGAGCTCGAATCTAAGCAAAATACTCGTATATGCAGCTATTTGAATGCCAAATTAGAAGTTAAAACAGGCGTAAAGATCTTTAAGTTACTAACCGGAAACTAAAAATTATTTTACACAAATTTTATTTCCAAAAATGCCATTCAAGCGTTAAAAACATGCACAAAAAAGAAAATAATAAATATATAATAGAAAAAACTCTTCAAATGCTTTTTTTTACTTTTTTTGTTTCCACAAATGCCATTCAAGCGTTAAAAACTTGCACCAAAAAGAAAATAATAAATATATAATAGAAAAAACTCTTGAAATGATTTTTTTCCATTGGAAAACTCTAGAATGAAATATTTCTATAGGAAAATAACCCGTGAGGAAAGGCTGAAGTCGGGCTTTAGTAAAATTGGTTACAAATTATATATCCAATGTATATTTCAACTGAAATTTTTTTTACACAATTTACATCTCGCCTCTGTAGCCAAATTTGACGACACATATAAAGGGTCCGCCAAATAACTTTTTTTTTTGAAATGCTATAAAAAACCAGTAAGGAAAGGCTAAAGTCGGCCGGTGCCGACTATATAATACCCTACACCACTCTCGTAATATTGAATAACTCTGATATATAAATTTTGTAATTCATGTATAAATTGTTTACATAAATTTACTTTTGGGACATTTTATACTTAAATAATACCCTGTACCACAGTGTGGTGTAGGGTATAAAAACGATTGGATCTAAAGAGCCAAATCGGACGAAACATATGTATGGGAGCTATAGCTAAATCTTTACCGATTTTCTTCAAATTCGGCAATGTTGGTTCGTGGATCAAGAAACTCTACCATTCTAAATTTCAAAACGATTGGATGTAAAATACAGCTTATAGGACTAAAGGACCAAATCGGACGAAACATATATATGGGAGCTATAGCTAAATCTTAACCGATTTTCTTCAAATTCGGCAGTGTTGGTTCATGGATCAAGAAACTCTACCATTCTAAATTTCAAAATGATTGGATGTAAAATACAGCTTCTTCAGGACTAAAGAGCAAAATCGGACGAAACATATATATGGGAGCTATAGCTAAATCTTAACCGATTTTCTTCAAATTCGGCAATGTTGGTTCATGGTCCATTCTAAATTTCAAAACGATTGGATGTAAAATACAGCTGTTATAGGACTAAAGGGCCAAATCGGACGAAACATATATATGGGTTCTATAGCTAAATCTTAACCGATTTTCTTCAAATTCGGCAATGTTGATTCACGGATCAAGAAACTCTACCATTCTAAATTTCAAAACGATCGGATGTAAAATACAGCTTCTATAGGACTAAAGGGCCAAATCGGACGAAAGATATATATGGGAGCTATATCTAAATCTGAACCGATTTCAACCAAATTCAATAGCGATCTTAACAGCCGCGAAATACTCTAAACTGCAAAATTTCAGAACGATCGGAGTGAAATTGCGACCTGTAGTCGACGAACAACTTTACATGGACAGACGGACGGACGGACGGACGGACAGACATCTTTAAATCGACTCAGCTAGTGATTCTGAGTCGATCGGTATACTTTAAGGTGGGTCTAGCTGTGTTATTTTCAGGTGTTACAAACATCTGCCGTGGAACAAACTTATAATACACTGTACCACAGTGTGGTGTAGGGTATAAAAACTACTGAAAACGCATTGGATGGTCAGTTGGCTTCAACTCCTGAACCAATCGGACTTTGTATGGCGTCATACCAAGGTGTTTATGCAAAATTCGTCTCAATGATGTCTCCGAAATGTTCAATTGTTGAGAACGACGGTGAATTGATGTTGATGGCGCTTCACGCACACTTTCTGCCACAGCAGCAATATTCTCGGGTGTACGCACTGTTTTTGGCTTTTCACGCTTTGGTTTATCGATGAGGATGCCAGTTTCTTTCACTTTTTTCACAAGATAACGAACATACGGAGCTGACGGTGCTTCTCTTCCAAAATCCGTACGCAATTTTCGCACTCATTCTGCAACCTGACCATGATTTTCAAAGTAATGTCGTAATATTCGCAATATATAAACATATTCGTTCAGCGGAAGGATAAAACTAATTATCTGTCAAATCAGACATGAACTAAGTGTTATCATTCACGAAATAAGCACTAGTTGGAAAAAAAACGTTAGATGGCGGACCCTTTTTCAGGGCATGAAATTGAGAACCGTCTCACAATGAAATACGCACATTACACTATGCAACAACATTTTTGTCCAAGGGATGTGGATAACAGTTTCTGGTGCAATTAGGTGTCACAAACAGGAAAAAAATTTAAAAAAAAATGTTTATGGCAAATTTTTTTTTAATTTTTTTTTTTAAATTCCATCTTTCATGTAGATTACATTCAGTATTTGACCATAATTTTTCAAGTATAAGTCTGATTGAGCCGTGTTATGCCTCAAATTAAGTGGCTACATTATGAGGGCTACATATGCTGCAAATATTGCTTTCACGTAGAATCTTTGGTTTAGTAACAGTCGTCAAAAATATAAGAAAAAAATGATTTAAAAAAAAAAACTTTTTCCTAGTACAAAAAAAACCATAAAAAATAGAAAAAAAAATCTAAAAAAATATTTTATCACATTTTTAAAAATCCAGCATGCTAACGAAGAAAATACTGTATATTTGAAAAAAAAATCTATGGATAGATGTAAATGTTATGAGCCATTTTGTAAATGTTAGGGAAATTCAAAAAAATCTTGTTTCATATTTTTTAGTTTTTAAATGATGTTTTTGCTTATATTGAATTCGCCATATGTGAGTGAGACATATAAGAGACATTGCAGTTGTATTTTATTTTATGAGTTGTGTTCTATTTATGAGGTTTCCATTACGCCTTTTAGGGGCATGGACATCCCAGTCGTATATACAGGTAGTAAAATTATATGTACGCAATACAAAATAGAACGCGACAGTCTTGAAAATATTGGTTTTCTACGATCGAAGAACTATGTGTCAGCTACAGGTACTGCTACTTATGTACCTTAAACCCGGAATTTGAATGAAATTTCTTATAAATAAATTAGTGTAATACGGCGCCTTAAAGAGATAAGTAGATTTTCTGAAAAAAATTATGAAGTTATATTTCGAAGTATGAGTAAAAGGTAAAGAACTTTTCAATGTGTACATGATCCCGACAATTTCTGCTACATCTGCGGAAAATATGTAATTAAAACCAGTAAGGAAAGGCTAAAGTCGGGCGGGGCCGACTATATAATACCCTACACCACTCTCGTAATATTGAATAACTCTGAAATATAAATTTTGTAGTTCATGTATAAATGTATTTATTTATTCTAAATTTCAAAACGATTGGATGTAAAATACAGCTTCTATAGAACTAAAGGGCCAAATCGGACGAAACATATATATGGGAGCTATAGCTAAATCTTAACCGATTTTCTTCAAATTCGGCAATGTTGGTTCATGGATCAAGAAACTCTACCATTCCAAATTTCAAAACGATTGGATGTAAAATACAGCTTTTATTGGACTAAAGGGCCAAATCGGACGAAACATATATATGGGAGCTATAGCTAAATCTTAACCGATTTTCTTCAAATTCGGCAATGTTGGTTCATGGATCAAGAAACTCTACCATTCTAAATTTCAAAAAGATTGGATGTAAAATACAGCATTTATAGGACTAAAGGTCCAAATCGGACGAAACATATATATGGGAGCTATAGCTAAATCTTAACCGATTTTCTTCAAATTCGGTAGTGTTGGTTCATGGATCAAGAAACTCTACCATTCTAAATTTCAAAATGATTGGATGTAAAATACAGCTTCTATAGGACTAAAGGGCCAAATCGGACGAAAGATATATATGGGAGCTATATCTAAATCTGAACCGATTTCAACCAAATTCAATAGCGATCTTAACAGCTGCGAAATACTCTAAACTGCAAAATTTCAGAACGATCGGAGTGAAATTGCGACCTGTAGTCGACGAACAACTTTACATCCACAGACGGACGGACGGACGGACGGACGGACGGACGGACGGACATGATTAAATCGACTCAGCTAGTGATTCTGAGTCGATCGGTATACTTTAAGGTGGGTCTAGCTGTGTTATTTTTAGGTGTTACAAACATCTGCCGTGAAACAAACTTATAATACCCTGTACCACAGAGTGGTGTAGGGTATAAAAATCGACGTGCGTTTAGTAAAATAATAGAAGAAATATATGTGTAATATGTTGGTATACGAGTTGAAAATATGAACGAACCGTGGACACCTAGTATTTGGTGTAATTTGTTCCATGTAAATCTTACTCGATGGAGTAGTGGAAGCATGCGGTAAGTACTTTACAATTAATGTACGAGTATCACAATGTTTTGTGGAATAAAACGTTTTAATGTTAGACTTCATGTGAAATTTGGAATGCCAATGATTTGGAGACAACCATTCATTCACGATACGGACTGCTATTTTTATCTAAGTAAACAGATTGGAGTAGGAAGTGTCCAAGTATAGCTAACAGCCTAATAACGGAAACATCATCAAGTTCAACTGAGTACTCAACTCTGATCGATTCAAGTTTAAGTCAAAAGTCATCGCTTTTAACTCAGTTTCAACTCATTGATCTAGTGAGAGATTTGGAACTGACCAAAGATAAGGCAGAACAACTTGCATCTGGGATGAAACAGTACAATATTTTGGCCCCAGATGTTAACATATCATATTATAGAGTCCGTGATATACCTTACAAACAATTTTATACAACTGTGGATAACAGATGCTTTTGCAAGGACATTCCCGGATTGTTCGAGGAACTTAATCAAACATACAATTCAAAGGAATGGCGGTTACTTGTTGACAGCAGTAAAGATAGTTTGAAAGCAGTACATTTACACAACGGAAATCAGAAACCGTCGATTCCCATTGCTCATGATGTCAACACTAAGGAATCATACGAAACAATAGCTAAATTGATAAAATACATAAAATATGAACAACATGACTGGAAAATTTGTTGCGATTTTAAAGTAGTTGGGATGTTATGTGGAATGCAAGGCGGATATACAAAATATTGCTGTTTTTATGCCTCCGGGATAGCCGAGCTCGCGAAGATCATTACAGAAGAAAGAAATGGCTAACAAGAAAAGACATTACATTGGGTGAAAATAATATAAAATACACACCTCTCGTTCAAAAAGAAAACATTATTTTGCCACCACTGCATATTAAGCTGGGGCTCTTTAAAAATTTTGTAAAAGCCTTAAGGAAAGATGGCAATTCACTCTCATATTTAAAAAGTTTATTTAAAAGTCTTTCTTTTCAAAAAATCGATATGAAACAAAAAATATGCAATATGAAACAATGAATAATGATTTGTTGAAATATTATGAAAAAATTGGTAAGAAATATATTTTTCTATAACACATATGTATGTATTCTTCTAGCTTATTTTTCGGTTTATGTATTCCAACAGGTGTAAATATGTCCCTCCATTTCTTGCATTCTCATTTAAACTTTTTCCCCGAGAATCTCGGCGAGGTAAGTGACGAACATGGCGAAAGGTTTCACGAAGAAATTAAGTCCATCGAGCGGCGTTACCAAGGGCTCTGAGATGAAAAAATGGTGGGAGATTATATTTGTTTCCTCATTAGAAAAACCGATTCCGAAATCTACAAACGTCAACACAGAACTCACAATTACTTCTAATGAAACTTGTTCATGTAAATAAACTCAAATTTATATAATATAAATAAAAGTAATAAATAAAATCGCTATTTAAACAGAAATTAAAAAAAAAAGATTTTTTGAAATTCTCTTATCTTTACCAAAAGGGTATAGTTTCTACATTTATCCATAGATTTTTTTCAGATAGACATTATTATCTTCGCTAGGATGCAAACTTTTAAAAAATAAAATAAAATATTATTTTTCGATTTTTTTTTTATTTTTTATGTTTTTTTTGTCCCAGGATTATTTTTTTTGAAAAAAATCTACTTTTTCCAATTTGTTTAATGACTGTTACTAAAACACTGTTTCTAAGTGAAAGAGGTATTTACAACATTAGTAGCCCACATTAATAGCTTCAATTTAACGTATAAGTCGACCTGATCGGGCATATACTCCAAAAATTATAGTGCAAATACTAAGGGTACCTTTGACGATAATAGTATATTTAATAAAAAAATTTTGAAAAAAAAATTTATCCATAAAAAATTTTTGGTTTTGATTTTATATAACAGTATGCCTCATTCTATACAAAAAAAAAATAATTTTTAGGTCTAGGACACAAACAAAATTTTTTTGTTGCATAGTGTTAATTAGACTATCAACGTTTAATTGTAGGGAATTAGACTAGGCAAAAAGTTACAACAAAAAAATACTTTCAACAATCTTTCTATAGAAAACAACTTTCGATAATTATACCCTACACCACACTGTGGTACAGGGTATTATAAGTTTGTTTCACGGCAGATGTTTGTAACACCTGAAAATAACACAGCTAGACCCACCTTAAAGTATACCGATCGACTCAGAATCACTAGCTGAGTCGATTTAACGATGTCCGTCCGTCCGTCTGTCCATGTAAAGTTGTTCGGCGACTACAGGTCGCAATTTCACTCCGATCGTTCTGAAATTTTGCAGTTTAGAGTATTTCGCGGCTGTTAAGATCGCTATTGAATTTGGTTGAAATCGGTTCAGATTTAGATATAGCTCCCATATATATCTTTCGTCCGATTTGGCCCTTTAGTCCTATAGAAGCTGTATTTTACATCCAATCGTTTTGAAATTTAGAATGGTAGAGTTTCTTGATCCATGAACCAACATTGCCGAATTTGAAGAAAATCGGTTAAGATTTAGCTATAGCTCCCATATATATGTTTCGTCCGATTTGGCGCTTTAGTCCTATAGAAGCTGTATTTTACATCCGATCGTTTTGAAATTTAGAATGGTAGAGTTTCTTGATCCATGAACCAATATTGCCGAATTTGAAGGAAATCGGTTAAGATTTAGCTATAGCTCCCATATATATGTTTCGTCCGATTTTGCTCTTTAGTCCTGAAGAAGCTGTATTTTACATCCAATCGTTTTGAAATTTAGAATGGTAGAGTTTCTTGATTCATGAACCAACACTACCGAATTTGAAGAAAATCGGTTAAGATTTAGCTATAGCTCCCATATATATGTTTCATCCGATTTGGCTCTTTAGATCCAATCGTTTTTATACCCTACACCACACTGTGGTAAGGGTATTATTTAAGTATAAAATGTCCCAAAAGTAAATTTATGTAAACAATTTATACATGAATTACAAAATTTATATATCAGAGTTATTCAATATTACGAGAGTGGTGTAGGGTATTATATAGTCGGCCCCGCCCGACTTTAGCCTTTCCTTACTGGTTTGTTAGATTATTGAATATTTTTTCTTTAAAAGACACAGCAGTTTCTACGCAGTCCGATAACTAATAGTTGTAAGATTGATACTATAATAGTTGTAAGATTGAGTGGAATTAATATTAAAGACGTGAAAATAGGGATTAGACTATAAGACCATAGAGAATGTAGAGTTGTTTAATTTTTTTTTAAATAGACATTTGACAGCCTTTCTGATGATTTCTTAATCTAATGACAGTTTATGCTTTCCACAATTCTTCTATAGAATATTTAGACAAATTTTCGATGGAAATTTTTTTCCAAAAGTCAATTATTTTTCTACCATTTTTCTTTAATAATAATATTTTTGTACAAACTTTTTTTTCGAAAAATTGCTTTTTTCCAATTTTTTTTTAGAAAAAAAAAAACATTTTTCAGCAAATATTTCATAGGTTTTGTTTAGTTTTTTTTTGTAAATTTCGATAGTTAAAAAACTCAATAATAACTCTGAATAATGTTTGTGGATTAATCAATCTTTTGTTAAGAATATTAACATTTTTAAATATTTCTATTAAAATAATCCAATGCAATTTTGAAGAAAGACTATTAAGGATTTAGGTTACATTCCGTTGAATTTAAGATATTCTTCGTAGAGAGGGAAGGACTATTTGAAATTTTCTCAGTAGGTTACCAATATTCTGTGTCAGATTTCTTTGCCTTTCACACTTCTGCTGCCTTTGGGTAAAGTTCTTCCATAGAACGTGATGCCTCCAAGAAATGCCCGATGTTCATAGAAGTTTATCGATAAGTTGTACTGCATTATTGGGGTATAGGTGGGGAAATATTCATCGGTAAGAGTTGCATTGGTCATTGTGTACAGGGAATTCTAAAAACAAAAATTTGTATTTATCAAATATTCAATGAATTTTGTATTCTATTTAAATATCTATCAACGAACTCACCCCTTTGATGGGACACAATCTTGGTATATTACTGGTCCTCATGACTTCATTCATGATCTGCTTACCCAGTGGCAATGTATTTGCACTGCGCAGAAGAAAACATATATTCGCTTTTGCATCAATAAATTTCATGACATGTTTTTCTCCTCTTTTTACATAGACCAGCAATTGAACTTCGGCATTCTTGTGCAATTCCCGACCCAATTGCAATTTTCCACTGATGGCATATCTACCAATACCCAGTTGCTTCATATCGCATTCTAAACGTTTTGCAATTGGAGTACGACAATCACAGATTACAGCGTCCAATGTGATAATGAAATTCTTTTGCAAGGTCTATATAGAAAAGAGTAGCTTAGTCAAATTTATTTTTAATTTCATAAAGTATAACGCTCACCTCACATGATGTTAAACAATCCATAACAATTATTAAATATATAATTTTAGCCAACATTTTCTTTGGAAAATATTCGAAAATCCTCTGGAGTATTACCAGGGGATCTATTTTTCTGTTTAAAAAATTCGATAACACTAAATATGAAGCGGAGTACTCTTCAAAAGCACTAGTTAGAGAATTCTGGAAAATTTTCACACAATAAGTACTTTTATAATGACGGAGCTCTAATCGAAGCAAATTATGTATATGCAGCTATTTGAATGCCAAATTAGAAGTTAAAACAGGCGTAAAGATTTTTCAGTTACTAACCGGAAGCTAAAATTATTGTATACTTTTACACCTCTTTTATTTCCAAAAATGCCATTCAAGCGTTAAAAACTTGCACAAAAAAGACAATAATAAATATATAATAGAAAAAACTCGTAAAATGTTTTTTTCCCATTGGAAAACTCTAGAATGAAATATTTCTATAGGAAAATAAACCAGTGAGGAAAGGCTGAAGTCGGGCTTTAGGAAAATTGGTTACAAATTAAATATCCAATGTATACATCAACTGAAATTTGTTTACACAATTTACATTTGGTACATCTCCGCCTCTGTAGCCAAATTGGACGAACCATATAAAGGGTCCGCCAAAAAACTTTTTTTTTTTTTTAAATGCTATAAAAAAAAACTACTGAAAACGCATTGGATGGTCAGTTGGCTTCAACTCCTGAACCAATTGGACTTTGCATGGCGTCATACCAAGGTCTTTATGCAAAATTCGTCTCAATGATGTCTCCGAAATGTTCAATTGTTGAGAACGACGGTGAATTGATGTTGATGGCGCTTCACGCACACTTTCTGCCACAGCAGCAATATTCTCGGGTGTACGCACTGTTTTTGGCTTTTCACGCTTTGGTTTATCGATGAGGATGCCAGTTTCTTTCACTTTTTTCACAAGATAACGAACATACGGAGCTGACGGTGCTTCTCTTCTTCCAAAATCCGTTCGCAATTTTCGCACACAGTCTGCAACATTACCATGATTTTCAAAGTAATGTCGTAATATTCGCAATATAAACATATTCGTTCAGCGGAAGGATAAAACTAATTACACTATGCAACAAATGAACACTTTTTGAAAAATACACGGACTTGACAGTATAGGTTCGATTATACTATCAAAGGGTAGTATAACCCTATACTCGTTTTGGCGAAATTGGTGACAAATTTTTTTTTTATGGGCCCTCGAAGTTTCTGAAAATCGGTGGGCCACTCGAAAAAGGTGTCATCAGCTTTTGTGCAACAACTATACTTTTGTATACAACTATAACTATAACAACGATACCGCTTAAGTATGTTTGGCAATAATGTAGCTAAGAATATGCCGAACAAAGTTTCTTAGCATTTTTTGCAAAAAAAAATTTTTTCTGATACTTGTTTTTGAAAAAGTGAAGGAAAAAATTATTTTTTTTCACTTTTTTCAGCATAACTTCCGGGGACGCGTAATTTTTCACTAGCAATGCTTGACAAAATTGTAGCTAACGTAAATCTGAAAATTGTTTGTAAACATATCAATACAATCTGAACGTGTCTAGGCACCCTAAATAGCTCAAAAAACCACATTGTACCCCAAAAATTTAAGTATTTCACTGTTATGTAACAAAAATATATTTTTTTGGTATAGGGCATGTACAGCAACTTTATAGAGAATATTAAGGCCAATATTTTTGTGGAACATTTTAACCCTCTAGCTCCCCCACATAACTGTAATTTTTGGTCCCATTTTAACAAATCGTAAAAAAACACCCTTGAAAGGGGGAGGGCGGGGATGAAATGTTCTACAAAAATGTTCGGCATAAAATTTTACTATATGAGTCTGAACACACCAAAGCTCAAAACATAACACAAACACCAAAAAAGGTCCACAGTGTCAACCTGTCGGACTAAAACTTGGTAACTGGGGTTTATTTATATCCGCAATCGTTTACACGAACAACAGTAGTCATACAGGGTGGCTGATGAATATTGCTACATGAAGAAACTCAAATAACTTTTTTTCAGTGTATGGAATTCAGTTTTCTTTTATTCATGTTAAAGCTCATTGAAATTAATTAAATTTAAAAAGCTTAATTAGTTTTAAAAATAATGGAATTTAAATGCCCCCCCCCCCCCTGCTCGTTGATGCATGTGCGGCATCTTACCAAAAAGTTGTTCATTACTGCTTGGTGAGTTGAGACAGGTATAGCCGCAATTGTTTCGCGAATGGATTGCTTTAGTTCATTCAAATTTGTTGGTTTTGCTTTGTAGACTTCCTGTTTGCAATAACCCCACAAGAAAAAGTCAGGTGCAGTAAGGTCAGGCGACCTAGGGGGCCTCGTCAGACATGAAAAGACAGTTCAACATGTTTCCGTCCTCTTCCACCATTTGATGCATCTTCTGGCAAAATTCCAAGCGAATCGGGAAGTCTGCTGAGTTCACTTTGTTGGCCATTTGAATTTTATGTGGGAATAACTCCAAATCTTTGTGCATAAGTGACTGCAATGACTGTCTGCCTATACCCATTTGAGCAGATAAGGTTCTTATCGAAATTCTTGGATTGTTTTGTATGGCATCAGCTACAGCAGCGATTGTTTCCTCCGTCCGAACTGAAGGGTTTCGATGCTAAGGTCTTCTGTTGACTGTCCCATGCTCGGCAAAATTGTTAACAAGTCTCTTTATGGTCCATCTGCTGGAAGGATTGCCGCCAAACGTGCCCCTATACTCTCTTTGAACCGAAACTATGGACTTCAGTGCGTAATAGCGGCGGACAATCCAAATTCTTGTTTCAGTGTCGCAGTTTTCCATTTTTGTTAAATCTAAAAATCAATCTGCAAAATAAAAAAAATTAACCGGATTCATTAAACAGAAAAAAAGTTATTAAATTTTTTTTTGGTAGCAGCTTTCATCAGCCACCCTGTAGGGTTTTGATATAGCGCCCTAGACAAAGGCCCATCTAGATTTGACTTCGTAAAGCCACAAATATAACGCCATATTACACCAGAAAATGTTATGCACAGTCCTTCGACAAAAATTTTGTTGCATAGTGTAATGATTACCTGAATACATTTATACATTTATCCCAAAATCGAAAATTTCCAACATAGGATGTTATTCCAGAAAACAAAGGATTTCATAATTAATTTATCCATAGATTTTTGGTTAAGTAAATTATTAAACAAACGAACGCTGCAATTTCTAGGCCGCAAATTCTTTAGACAAACTTTTCACCTGAAAAATTTGGTAGTTATGGGCTAAAATAGCTACAACAAAATAAAATGTTATTTGTATACATTTTATTGAGAGGAATTCTTGCCAAAATAGAATATAAACGGCAAAGTTGCAGCTAAATTTCTTAGAAAATGTCGTGTTTATGGCTTTAACAAGCCTTTTTGGGAGCGACATCTATAGGTGGAGTATAACAAAATATGAACTGATTTAAAATTTTTTTTAATGCGTTTAATTCTTGTTTTAATTAAATACAAACTGCAAAGATTCAGTTAAAATGCTTAGAAAATATGGTATTTGTGGCTTAAATTCGTATATTTAGGAGCGACCTCTATGGGGTGTCTATAACAAATTATGAAGCGATTTGTCAAATTTTTGCTGTAATGAATTTTTGTCAAAAAACAATACAAACTGCAAAGTTTCAGCGAAAATGCTTTAAAAATTTGGTATCTATGGCTCAAAAACCATATTTTGGAGCGACCTCTATAGGGGAGCTATATCAAAACATTGACCGATATGGTCCATTTGCAATCCCAAACGACCTGTAATTATAAGAAGTATTTCTACCAAATTTGAGCAACCTAGCTCTATTATTACGGACTGTGGCGTGATTTCAACAGACAGACAGACGGACATGGCTAAATTGTCTTAGAATTTCACGACGATCAAGAGTATATATTTACTTTATAGGGTCGCAGATCAATATTTCAAGGTGTTGCAAACGGAATGAAAAAGTTAGTACACCCCCTTACTGTGGTGGAGGGTATAAAAATGGTATATACTTCATTCGGTTTAATCAACTGAGGTTTTCTTCTTTGTTTACCTATAGAAATATTTTATTCTAAAATTTTCCTATGAAAAAATATTACCACAAGTCAATATTTCTTTGTGAGTTGTCCTAGCAGATTTTTTCTATTTCAAAATAATTTGTTTTGTTGAAATCTTCCACTCTGGAGTCGCATGTTTGGAAATATAAGAGGTTTAATGAGTATAATAATGATTTTTCATTCTGTTTAGTATCTGGAAAAATCGTTTTGCCTGGTTTAATTTTAATTTGGCATTCAAATAGTTACGTATGACTAATATGAGCTTAAAAAACAGTTGAATCATTATAAAAGTACACCTACAGTCTGGACATTCTCTATAATACCCCAACAAGTGCATTTGTAGAGTTATATTTGGCTTTTCGCGGAATTTTAAACAAAAATATAGACACATTTTAATTCGAATATTTTCTTGAGAAACTCTAGAAAATATTCGAATATTTTCAACAAAAAAATGTTGGCTAAAATTCTGTGTTTAATAATAGCTTTGCATTGTTTAACAACATCTGAGGTGCGTAAACTACTAAATGAAATTGAAAACAAATTTGCGAAAATTATCATTTCAATGATTTTTCTGCATAGACCGCCCAAAAGAATTTCATCGTCAAGTTGAATGCTGTAATCTGTGAATGCCGCACTCCAAATGTAAAAAGTTTGGATTGCCATACGAAGCAATTGGATATTGGTAGCTATGCTATAGGTGGACAATTGAAATTGAATCGGGTATTGCACAAAAATGCCGAGGTTCAATTGCTGGTCTATTTAAAAAAAGGAGCTAAAGTTTTGAAATTCATAGACGTAAAAGTGAATTTATGTAATATTCTGGGCAGTGCAACTAGATTTCCGTTGTCTAAGCAAATCATTAATGAAGTCATGAGGACCAGCAACATACCCAGATCGTGTCCAATCAAAGGGGTGAGTTCATTGATGGTAATATATGTAGATAGTAAAAAACATCGTAATTTTTTTTTATAGAATATCTTATACACAATGAACAACGCAAGTATTACCGATGTATATTTTCCTACCTATACTCCAATCATGCAATACAACCTATCGGTAAACTTTTATGAACATCGGGCATTTATTGGAGGCATCACGTTGGTCGGACGTACATTACCCAGGCAGTAGAACTGTGAAAGATCATTAAGTGTGAATATTGGCAACTTTTGCAGAAAATTTCAAATAGCCCTCCAACTTCTGATTGCGTTTGATGTTCGTCAGTCTGTCGGAATATGACTAGGAATCACTTAAAGTATTTCACATCCCTAATAGTCCTTTTACAAAAATTGTATTTTATTATTTTATTTGTAATACACGCTGAACAAAAATCGCTTCTGTAGTATATTGCCCCAAACATATTCGGGTTGAAACACATATATTTTTAGGGTACACTCTAAACATATAATATTTGGTACACACAAAAATTATATATTTGGGAAGATGTTGTTCTAAACAAATCTAAGTTATTTTTTCCGAAACAAATATTCATTAAATGTGTTAAATTTTTCATTAATTCAATATTAATTTTTTAAAAAATATTCTCGTCGTAAATATAATAAATAATAATAATTTAAATCATATAATCTTGGATTGAAATATATACTTGGAGGATTGACAACTAATGATGGCTTGGAATACTAAGTAATTTTAAATGATTGATTTAAAACATTAGTTAAAGCTGCATTTGGTATCATAAATGGGGGGTTCAAACCAAAAGAACTAAAACTGAAATTCGAAAAACTCAACAAAAGTTTCGAAAATTTGTTTTAAATAAAATATATTTGGAGAAATTCCTAAACAATAATTGTATTTGTATTGAAATACGTGTTTTATTTGAGAAATTTAGTTTGCAAATATTATATGTTGTAACATATTAATATACGAGTTCCAAATATATTTTATTGATTTTCAATTAAAATTTATTTGCTCAGAAATATATAATATGTAAAAATTTGTGTTCCAAATATATTTTCTTTCGATTCAAACATATCAAAAAAGACGTTTTTGCCCCGTGTATCTAAAAGTGTTGAGTATTATTAATAAATGTTTGATTAATACAAACGTTTATTAATTACTTTAATTATAAAAATTTACAGAAAATAAAAAGAAAACATCTATAAAATTTATCGAAAAACAATATTTCTATATTTCATCTTGAGCAAAAAAAATCGTATGGCCATTAAACTATTAATTGAGCCAACTTGACTAAACGAATGATGCAGACGTTTTTTTTTGTGGCTACTTTCACGTCCAGTTCTCAGAAATTGTATAATAGTCTTATTATTATGTAAAAAATTACGAAAGGCTCAGTGTTTCTACAGAAAGTTAATTTTTAATAGCAAATTTATAGTCTTATTTTTGTATAAAAATTGGTAATTATCTTATTTTTCTTTACAAAAATTGTCTACGGACTCATTTTTCTATCGAACATTGTATCAAAAGTCTAAATTGGTATAGACATGAATATGTACCTATTCTCTGAAAAATATTTTGAAACATAATTTTTTAGTTAGCGAATGTATCAAAAACAGAATTTTAATAACCTGTAAAAAAGAAAGACTTATTTTTGTAAAAGTGATCGAAAGATCGTAGAAAAATTTAAGACAGACTTTTTTATAATACGTTAATTTGGGTAGAAAACTACTGAAATAAATTTTTCAGCTCAAAATATACGATAGAAATTTTACAACACAAAATTTACGAAAGTAATTTTACAACACAACATTTTCGAAAGTAATTTTACAACCCAAAATATTCGATAATAATTTTCCAACACAAAGTTCACAAAAGTAATTTTTATAACGAAAATTTGCGAAAGTTATTTTTTTAAAGAATATTTGTCGAGGCTTATTTTTTCTATAGAAAAATTTTGGAAAAGCTTATTTTTCTATACCTTTAAAAAAGAAAGACTTATTTTTGTAAAAGTGATCGAAAGATCGTAGAAAAATTTAAGACAGATTTTTTTATAATACGTTAAATTGGGTGAAAAACTACTGAAATTAATTTTTCAGCTCAAAATATACGATAGAAATTTTACAACACAAAATTTACGAAAGTAATTTTACAACACAAAATTTCAGAAAGCAATTTTCCAAGACAAAATTTTCGAAAATAATTTTCCAACACAATGTTTACAAAAGTAATTTTTCTAACGACAAGTTTGCGAAAGTTATTTTTTTTAATGAAAATTTGTCGAGTCTTATTTTATCTATAGAAAAATTTTGCAAAAGCTTATTTTTCTATACCTGTAAAAAAGAAAGACTTATTTTTGTAAAAGTGATCGAAAGATCGTAGAAAAATTTAAGGCAGACTTTTTTATAATACGTTAAATTGGGTAAAAAACTACTGAAATAAATTTTTCAGCTCAAAATATACGATAGAAATTTTACAACACAAAATTTACGAAACTAATTTTACAACACAAAATTTAAGAAAGCAATTTTCCAAGACAAAATTTTCGAAAATAATTTTCCAACACAAAGTTTACAAAAGTAAGTTTTCTAACGACAAATTTGCGAAAGTTATTTTTTTTAATGAAAATTTGTCGAGTCTTATTTTATCTATAGAAAAATTTTGCAAAAGCTTATTTTTCTATACAAAATTTTTTCGAAAGTCCTCGAAATTTTCTAAAGTCTTATTTTTCTATAGAAAATAATTCGAAAATTTAATATTTCTATCGAAAATTTGTTGATAGATTAATTTTTGTCTAGAAAATTTTTACAAGGTCTATATTTTTATGTAAAAATTTCCGAAGGGACAATTTTCTGTACAAATTTCCGAAGGGCAAATTTTTCTCTGTAAAATAGTCAAAAAAAATTTTGCAATAGAAATGGGTCGAAAGGCACATTTTTTTCGGTAGAAAAATTGGCCGAAGGTCATATTTTTTATTATAGATATATTGTTCTAATGTCTTTTAGACTAGAGAAATAGTCGACAGACATATTTTTCTACAGAAAAATTGTCAAAAGGCAAATTTACAATACACAAACTTTTTGGAATGATTCATTTTACTACAGAAATATTGTCCAAGGTCTAATTAGTTTATGGAAAATTTGTTGAAAGCCTAATTTTTATGTTGAAAATTTGTTGAAAGCTTTGTTGCATACCTAGTGTAGAAATTCTAATTTTTCTACAGAAAATTTGTTGAATATTAATTTCTTATAGAAAATGTGTGTAAAGTTTAATTTTTCTATAGAAAATTGTACGGAAGACCATTATTTCAATAGAAAATCCATCGTTAGAATTTTATTGAAATATAAATTTCTTTATCGAAATTTTAACGAAAGGAATATTTTTCTACAGAAAAATTGACGAATGTCATATTTGTTCATAGAAAAATCGTTGAAAGGCATATTTTTCAATAGAAAAATTGTCGAAAGGCATATTTTTCAATAGAAAAATTGTCGAAAGGCATATTTTTCAGTAGAAAAATGGTCAAAAGGCATATTTTTCAACAGAAAAATTGTCGAAAGGCATATTTTTCAATAGAAAAATTTTCAAAAGGCATATTTTGCTACAGAAAAATTATCGAAAGGCATATTTTTCTACAGAAAAATTGTGGAGTGGAATATTTGTCTATAGAAAAATTGTCGACAGGCACATGTTTCTATAGAAAAATTGTCGAAAGGCGAATGTGTCTAAAGGCACATATTTCTATAGAAAAATTATCGAAAGGCAAATTTTTCTATAGAAAAATTGTCGAAAGGCACATTTTTCTATAGAAAAATTGTCGAAATGCATATTTTTCTATAGAAAAATTGTCGAAATGCATATTTTTCTGTAGAAAAATTGTCGAAATGCATATTTTTCTGTAGAAAAATTGTCGAAATGCAAATTTTTCTATAGAGAAATTGTCGAAAGTCATATCTAGAGCAGCTGACCAATTGGTTCATCGTCTCTTTATTGGACGACCAATTTGGTCATCTACTCTATATTAGACTACTAATATGGTCATCTATTTTATATTAGTCAACTTATTTGGTCATCTACTCTATACTAGACGACCAGTATGGTCATCTACTCTATAATAATTGACAAATTGGGTCATCTACTCTATAGCAGCTGAGCAACTGCTTCATCTTCTTTGTATAAGGCGGTTAATTTTGTAGCCTCCTCTTTATTGGACGACCAATTTGGTCATCTGCTCTATATTAGACGACCAGTTTGGTCATCTATTTTATATTAGTCGACTTATTTGGTCATCTACTCTATATTAGACGAAAAATTTGGCCATATATTTTATATTAGTTGATTTTTTTTTTGGTCATCTTCTTGATATTAGACGACCAGTTTAGTCATCTACTCTATAATAATCTAAAAATTGGCTCATCTACTTAGGCCGTTAATTTGGTCGCCTCCTCTTTATTGGACGGCCGATTTTGTCATCTACTCTATATAAGGCGACAAATTTTATCATATATTTTATATAAGACGATTTATTTGGTCATCTATTTTATATTAGGTGACTTATTTGGTCACCTACTCTATATTAGACGGTTAATTTGGTCATCTCTTCTTTATTGGACTACCAATTTGGTCATCTGCTCTATGTTAGACGACCAATTTGGCCATCTATTAGTCGACTTATGTGGTTAACAACCTATGTTAGACGAACAGTTTGGTCATCTACTATATAATAATTGACAAATTGGGTCATCTAATCTATAATAATCGACAAATTGGGTCATATACTCTATAATAATCGACAAAATGGGTCATCTACTCTATAGAAGCTGAGCAACTGCTTCATCTTCTTTGTATAAGGCGGTTAATGTGGTCGCCTCCCCTTTATTGCTCTATATTAGATGATCAGTTTGGTCATCTATTTTATATTAGTCGACTTATTTGGTCATCCATCTTCTCTATATTAGACGAAAAATTTGGCCATATATTTTAAATTAGTTGATTTTTTTGGTCATCTTCTTTATATTAGACGACCAGTTTAGTTATCTACTCTATAATAATCTAAAAATTGGCTCATCTACTCTATAGCTGCTGACGAATTGGTTCATCTTTTTTGTATTAGGCGTTTAATTTGGTCGCCTACTCTTTATTGTTTGAACAATTTGGTCATCTACTCTATATTAGACGACCAGTTTGGTCATCTATTTTATATTGTCGACTTATTTGGTCATCTACTCTATATTAGACGGTTAATTTGGTCATTTCCTCTTTATTGGACGACCAATTTGGTCATCAGCTTTATATTAGATGACCAATTTGCTCATATATTTTATATAAGATGACTTATTTGGTCATCTACTCTATATTAGACGAAAAATGTGGCCATATATTTTAAATTAGTTGATTATTTTGGTCATCTTCTTTATATTAGACGACCAGTTTAGTCAGCTACTCTATAATAATCTAAAAATTGGCTCATCTACTCTATAGCAGCTGACGAATTGGTTCATCTTCTTTGTAGTAGGCGTTTAATTTGGTCGCCTACTCTTTATTGTATGAACAATTTGGTCATCTACTCTATATTAGACGACCAGTTTGGTCATCTATTTTATAGTGTCGACTTATTTGGTCATCTACTCTATATTAGACGGTTAATTTGGTCATCTCCTCTTTATTGGACGACCAATTTGGTCAACAGCTCTATATTATATGACCAATGTGCTCATCTATTTTATATTAGATGACTTATTTGGCCATCTACTCTATATTAGATGACCAGTTTGGTCCTATACTCTATAATATTCGACAAATTTGGCCATCTACTCTATAGTAGCCGACCCATTGGTTCATCTTCTTTGTATTAGGCGGTCAATTTGGTCGCCTCCTCTTTATTGAACGACCAATTTGTTCATCTACTCGTCTACTCTCTAGTGGATGACCGCTTGGTTTATCTACACTTTGGTAGACGACTTATTAGTAGATAGCACTGCAATTCTTCATGTACTATCCCATAGATTTATGATCAAAATACCTGAACAATATGTCTACATATCGGTCGCTGTTTGCTGTGCAACAATGTATTTTGATTTAAACAATCTAAATATTTTACAAGATGTTCGTACGTTCGATCCCAAATCTAAATTGTATATTTTATTTGCGGACCATGGTTGTATTGTTTTTCATCCGTTTTGGTCAATACGATTCTCTGTTGCGGGTTTCGGCTGCTATTGTTTTTTTCTTCTTTGTATGAGATGATTTCGGACTCCGCCATGCCTTGTATGTGGCTATGTATTTCACGGTATCCCATGAAATTTTGTGTTAAAGCCCTTTTTGGTTTTTACTCCCACTCCTTGGCCTAGCTATTCGTGCAACTGTGTTCGCAGGTAAGTTATTCAACAAGATGTTGCACGAAGTTTTCTTCATGTTCTGGCTTCTGATGTTGCATGTTTGTTGTTTGGTTTATTCTCATTCTGGCCTTTTTGTGGCCGGTACTGTGAAATGTGGTTGGTTGGTTGGTTGTTTGGTTGAATGGATGGTTGGATGGTTGGTTGGTCGGTGCAGGATTCTTTCCTGCTGTGGGTGATTTACTAGATAAATTCCTTCCTTAACATGTGTAACATACAATCGTAGAATTTATTACACTTTAACATCGAGTGAGCGAGCGAGCGAGTGTTGCTGAGCTGTTGCATGTTGCATCTGCGCACATGCATCGTCATTCCAATGCATTTGTGGCCATCGGTCCATTCATCCATCCATCCATCCATGTTGTGGCCTGCTATCGTGTTTTCCGTTTTTCTGCAATTTACTCTCAAGTATCTCCCTGGAGGGTGCAGAGGATGTCCATGACTTGGAAATGTTGCGTTTGGCTACTTGTGATGAGCCGAGGAGGTGGTTTTGATGTTAAATTTATTGCCCGATATTTAAGTAAAGTGCTTCAAAATCGCTAAAATGCTTTCCTTGTAAAAATCGGAATTTAAGTTTAGGAGTTTGTCGGAAGTTTTAGATGAGATGAAGTTATTTTTTCAATAGAAATATACAAATAAGGCTTAACAAGCCAATAGAGGAAATAATATGCCGAAGCTCCACGAGTTACCAACAAAAAATCCTATAATTTTGTCAATTTTGATTTTTTTTTATTAAAAATCATCAGAAAAGTATGTTATTGTTAAATTTTCAATTGACCGTCTCCTATTTTTTACTTGAACCATATCCAAAATTCCATTGGATTTAAGTATTTTGCTAAAGAAAACCTGTCGAGAGGCACATTTTTCTATAGAAAATTTCTCGAGAGGCACATATTTCTATAGAAAAATTGTCGAGAGACACATATTTTTATAGAAAAATTGTTGAAATGCATATTTTTCTATAGAAAAATTGAAGAAAGTTTTATTTTTCTATAGGTAAATTATGGAATCGCATATTTTTTCCATATAAAAATTGTCGAACTTCATATTTTTCTATAGAAAAATTTTACATTTTGAAAAATATGTCGAATGGCATATTTTTCTGTAGAAAATTGTTGAATGTTATGTTTTTCTGCAATAAATAGTCGTATGGTATATTTTTAAGAAATTGTCGAAAGGCATAGATTTTAATAAAAAATTTTGGAAGGACATATTTTCTATACCACAATTGTGGAATGGTACATTTTTGCTATAGAAAATTGGTCAAATAGTATATTTTTGCTTTAGAAAAATAATTTTAATTCATATTTTTGTATAGAAAAATTGTGGAGTCATATTTTTTAATAAAAAATTGTTGGCAAATCCTATTTTTCTAAAAAAAATTGTTGCAATAAATATTTTTTTCTGTGGAAAAATTGTCGAAATTTATTTTTTTTTCTATAGAAAATGCTTCGACATTTATCTATTGAAAAATCGTGGATAGGAAAGAAAAATGGTCGAAAGCTATATTTTCGTAGAATTCAAATTTTTCTATTGACAAATTTTGATATAGAAAAAAGGCATATTTCTCTATAGAAAGTTGTCGAAAATTTCTCTATAGAAAAATTTTGATATAGAAAAAATGCATATTTCTCTTTAGAAAATTGTCGAAAATTTCTCTATAGAAAAATTTTAGTATGGCATATGTTTCCATTAAAAATGAAGAAAGACATATCCATATTTTGTTATAGAAAAATTGTCGAATAGCCTATTTTTTATAAAAAATTGGTCGAATGACATATTTTTCTATAGAAAATTTGTCGAATGGCATAGATTTTATATTAACAATGTCGAATGACATATTTTTCAATTACAAAATTTTCGTTTGACATTTTTCTGTAAGAAATAGGCGAATCTTATACTTTTCTGTTAGAAATTATATAAAGGAATTTTTTTTATAGAACATTTTTAGAAAGGCACATTTTTCTATACAAAAATTGTTGAATGGTATATTTATGCTATAGAAAAATTTTCGAATAGTATATTTTTTCTATATAAACAATGACGAATACCATATTTTTCTATAGAAACATTGTCGAATGACATATTTATACCCTCCACCATATGATGGGGGGTATATTCATTTTGTCACTCCGTTTTTAACACCTCTAAATATTGATCTGAGACCCCACAAAGTATATATATTGTTAATCGTAGTAAAATTCTAAGACGATTTAGCCATGTCCGTCCGTCCGTCCGTCTGTGGTAACCACGCTACAGTCCGCAATAATAGAGCTAGGTTGATCAAATTTGGTACAAATACTTCTTATAGTTGCAGGTTGTTTGGGAGTGCAAATGAGCCATATCGGTCCATATTTAGATATAGCTCCCATATGTAGCATCTAACTTGTTGTGATTCCTACTGTTCTCATCTACTATATTTTTATACCCTCACTTTAGTGTGACGAGGGTATATATCATTTGCTACGGAAAAAAGTGTAACACATCGAAAGAGTGATCTAAGACCCTAAGTATGTTCGGAGGAAATCCGTTTTGGGTCATTTTAAGTCGAATGAGCAATGTCCGTCCGTCTGTCTGTCTGTCTGTCTGTCTGTGTGTCTGCTGGCTGGTGCGCACGATAACTCTCGAAAGGATTAACCGATTGACTTCAAATTTGGTATGTGGTAATATTTTGATCTATCTCCGGATGAGTTCGAAGATGGGCCATATTGGTCTACTCCTTCTGGTACCTCCCACACAAAGGGTTAAAATTTAGTGAAATATTGATTCTTTAATAACTTCTATACTACTTATTCCAATCTTTTGAAATTCTGCACATAATATTAGTATAGTAGTCGCTATTAACTCGAGAAAAATGAGTGAAGTTGGCATGCCCCTTTTGGTACCTCCCACACAAATGGACCATTTTGCAATAAAATTTAACTGCTTATAACGTTAATACAAGTGCATAAAAATGCTTGAAATTTTCTACAGTATAATGTTTTTGTAGCGCCTATAGTCCGGTAAAAAATGGGCATTATTGTACAGCCCCTTTTGGTACCTCCCACACAAATGGACCGTTTCGTACCAAAAGTAAACGGCTTGTAACTTTAATACCAGTGCATACAAATACTTGAAATTTTGTACAGTGTAATGCTGTTATAGTGCCTATAGTCCTGTAAAAAGTGGGCGTTATCACCCCGCCCCTTTTTGTACCTCCCACACAAAATGACCAAATCATACCAAAATTACATAGCTCGTAACTTTAAAATACCAGTGCACATAAACGCTTATAGTTCAGCACAATGCAATGTATTTAAGAATGTACTGTTTACCGAAAAATATGTGTATTTGGAAAACCCCTTCTGGTACCTCCCACACAAATTGACAGATTTATTGGTGTAATGTTATATATTACATTACTCACAAAGTGAGGGTATACCTTAGTCGGTTTACCCGACTGAAACTTTCTTACTTGTTATACCCTCACTTTAGTGTGACGAGGGTATATATCATTTGCTACGGAAAAAAGTGTAACACATCGAAGGAGTGACCTTAGACCCCAAGTATGTTCGGCGGAAATCCGTTTTGGGTCATTTTAAGTCGAATGAGCAATGTCCGTCCGTCTGTCTGTCTGTGTGTCTGTCTGTCTGCTGCCTGGTGCGCACGATAACTCTCGAAAGGAGTAACCGATTGACTTCAAATTTCGTATGTGGTAATATTTTTGTCTATCTCCGGCTAAGTTCGAAGATGGGCCATATTGGTCCACTCCTTCTGGTACCTCCCCCACAAAGGGTTAAAATGTTGTGAAATATTGATTCTTTAATAACTGCTATTATACGTATTCGAATCTTCTGAAATTCCACACATAGTATTAGTTTGTTAGTCGCTATCAACTCGAGGAAAATGGGCGAAATTGTCACGCCCGTTTTGGTATCTCCCACACAAATGCACCATTTTGCACTAAAAGTTAAAAGCTTATAACATTAATACCAGTGTTTAGAAATACTTGAAATATTGTACAGTGTAATGCTTTTGTAGTGCCTACAGTCCAGTGAAAAATGGGCGTTATTGCCGCTCCCCTTTTGGTACCTCCCACACAAATGCACCATTTTGCACCAAAAGTTAACAGTTTATAACATTAATATCAGTGTATACAATTACTTGAAATTTTGTACAGTGTAATGCTTTTATAATGCCTATAGTCCAGTGAAAAATGAGCGTTATCACCACGCCCCTTTTGGTACCTCCCACACAAAATGGCCAAATTATACCACAATTTAATATCTCAACGTTAATATACCAGTCCATATAAACGGTTACAATTCGGCACAGTGCAATGTATTTAAAGTATCTACTGTTCAGCGAAATATAGGTGTATTTCTTAAACCCCTTCTGGTACCTCCCACAAAAATTGACAGAATAATTTGTGTAATATTCAACATTACATTACTCACAAAGTGTTGTTATAGAAAAATTGTCGAATACATTATTTCTGCTATAAAAAAAATAATTTAAAGTTATATTTTATAATTCAAAGTTAGAAAAATTCTCGAGATTATTTTCGATAGATAAATTTTCTCTATAAAAAAAATTGTTGCAATAAATATTTTGATGCAGAAAAATTGTGGAGGGGAAAGAAAAATTATGAAAAGGCACACTATTAAAAAAAAATAATTTAAATCCATATTTTTCTTAAGAAAATTTTTTGAATGGCATATTTTTCTGTATAAACATTGTCGAATGCCTATAGAAACACTGTCGAATGCCAACTTTTTCATTAAAAAAATTGCGATTACCATATTTTTCTGTAAAAAATAGACGAATAGTGTATTTATCTATATTTGGAATTTGGAAGAAAAATGTCTTTCCCAAGGATTGTTGAATGGTATATTTTTGCCGTAGAAAAATTGAAGAATAGTAGTTTTGCTATAGAAAAATAATTGAAATTCTTATTTTTGTATAGAAAAATTGTCGAGTCATATTTTTCAATAGACAAATTTTCGAAAATCACATTTTTCTATAAAAAATTGTTGCAAGGAATTTTTTCTATAGAAAAACTGTTTATAGGAAAGAAAAAATTGTGGCAAGGCATACTTTTCTATAGAAAAATTGTTAAAAGCCATATTTTTCTGTAAAAAAATGTCGAAAAGGAAAAGAAAATTTGTCGGAAGCTATAATGTCATAGACAGCTAATTTTTCTATACCCAAATGTATGACAGACAAATTTTGCTAGAGGAAAGTTTTCGAAAATTTGTTTAGAGACTGACATATTTTATATGAAAAAATTTCCCAATGGAACACTTTTTCAACAAAAAATTTCCTAGTAATATTTTTCTATCGAAAAATTGTAAATTTTTTTCTATAGAAAAAATTCGGAAACTATTCGAATAGTATATTTTTGCTATTGAAATTTTTAAATAGTAAAGAAAAATACTGGAAAGGCATACACTTGTATAGAAAACTGTTAAAAAGGATGTTTTCTATAGAAAAATTGTCGAATATATACACTTTTCCTATAGAAAAATTTTCGAATGTTATCTTTTCTATAAGAGAAATATAAAAAAATATCGAATGACATATTTTTGCTATAGAAAAATTGTCGAATGGTATATTTTTACCATAGAAAAATTGTCGAATGGTACATTTTTCTATAGAAAAATTTTGAATATTAAAGAATAATTGTGGAAAGGTATACTTATGTACAGAAAATTGTTAAAAGGCATTTTATTCTACAGAAAATTATTTCGAATGACATACTTTTCTATTTAAAAACTTTTGAATGGTGTATTTTCTTTAGAAAAATTTTAGTATGTCATATTTTTCTGTAAAAAATAGTCGAATGTTATATTTTTGTCTAGAAAATTGTCGAAAAAAATATATTTTTCTATAGAAACATTTTCATATGGCATATTTTCTGTAAAAAAAATGTCGAATGGTATACTAGTATATTTGCTATAGAAAAATTATATAAAGGCATGTGTATATATAGATGTGTATATTTTTCTATAGAAGAATTGTCAAATGATATATTTTTGCTATAGAAAAATTGCCGAATGGTATATTTTTCTAAAGAAAAATTGTCATATGAAATATTTTTCTATAGAAAAATTTTGAATAGTAAAAAAAAAATTGTGTAAAGACATACTTTTGTACAGAAAAGTGTTAAAAATGTTGTTTTTCTACAGAAAATTTTTCGAATGACAGATAATATAGAAATATTATCGAATGACATATTTTTGCTATAGAAAAATTGTTAAATGGTACATTTTCACTAGAAAAATTATCGTAAGGCATATTTCTCTATAGAAAAAATTTTAAAATATATGTTTTTCTATAGAAAATTTTTCGAATGACATTGTTTTCTGTAGAAAAATTTTCGAATGGTGTATTTTTCTATAGAAAAACTCTTGAATGATATATTTTTCTATAGCAAAATCGACGAATGATATATTTTTCTATAGAAAAATTTACAAATGACATGTTTTTCTGTAAAAAATTGTCGAATGGTATATTTTTCTATAGACAAATTGTCGATGTGTATATTTTTCTATAGAAAAATTATCGAAGTTTTGTTATAGAAAAATTTTAGAATAATATATTTTTTACTAGAAAGATTATCGTAAGGCATATTTTTCTATAGAAAAATTTTGAATAGTAATGAAAAATATTGGAAAGGCAAACATTGTACAGAAAATTGTTAAAAGGTATATTTTTCTATAGACAATTTTGCAAATGACATATTTTTATGGTATATTTTTCTAAAGAAAAATTTTTGCATGGTATGTTTTTCTATAGCAACATCATCAAATGAAATTTTTTCTATAGAGACATTTTTAATGGCATATTTTTCCGTAAAAAAAAAATGTCGAATGGTATTTTTCTATAGAAAATGACGAATGGTATTATTCTATAGAAAATTTATCCAAAGGCATATTTTTCAATAGACAAATTGTACATATTTTTCTATAGGAATATATTCGAATAATATAGTTTTGCTATAGAAAAATTGCCGAATGGAGTCGGAAAAATTATCGTTAGGCTTATTTTTCCATAAAAGAAGTTTAGAGAAAAATAAAGAAAAAATGTGGAAAGGCATACTATTGTTATATGATATATTTTTCTATACAAAATTTTTCGAATGACACATTTTTCGACAGAAAGGTTTTCGAATGGTGTATTTTTCTAAAGAAAAATATTCGAATGTCATAGTTTTCTGTAAAAACCAGTAAGGAAAGGCTAAAGTCGGGCGGGGCCGACTATATAATACCCTACACCACTCTCGTAATATTGAATAACTCTGATATATAAATTTTGTAATTCATGTATAAATTGTTTACATAAATTTACTTTTGGGACATTTTATACTTAAATAATACCCTGTACCACAGTGTGGTGTAGGGTATAAAAACGATTGGATCTAAAGAGCCAAATCGGATGAAACATATATATGGGAGCTATAGCTAAATCTTTACCGATTTTCTTCAAATTCATGAATCAAGAAACTCTACCATTCTAAATTTCAAAACGATTGGATGTAAAATACAGCTTCTACAGAACTAAAGGGCCAAATCGGACGAAACATATATGTATATGGGAGCTATAGCTAAATCTTAACCGATTTTCTTCAAATTCGGTAGTGTTGGTTCATGAATCAAGAAACTCTACCATTCAAAATTTCAAAATGATTGGATGTAAAATACAGCTTTTATAGGACTAAATGGCCAAATCGGACGAAACATATATATGGGAGCTATAGCTAAATCTTAACCGATTTTCTTCAAATTCGGCAATGTTGGTTCATGGATCAAGAAACTCTACCATTGTAAATTTCAAAACGATCGGATGTAAAATACAGCTTCTATAGGCCTAAAGCGCCAAATCGGACGAAACATATATATGGGAGCTATAGCTAAATCTTAACCGATTTTCTTCAAGTTCGGCAATGTTGGTTCATGGATCAAGAAACTCTACAATTCTAAATTTCAAAACGATCGGATGTAAAATACAGCTTCTATAGGAATAAAGCGCCAAATCGGACGAAACATATATATGGGAGCTATAGCTAAATCTTAACCGATTTTCTTCAAATTGGGCAATGTTGGTTCATGGATCAAGAAACTCTACCACTCTAAATTTCAAAACGATTGGATGTAAAATACAGCTTTTATAGGACTAAATGGCCAAATCGGACGAAACATATATATGGGAGCTATAGCTAAATCTTAACCGATTTTCTTCAAATTCGGCAATGTTGGTTCATGGATCAAGAAACTCTACCATTCTAAATTTCAAAACGATCGGATGTAAAATACAGCTTCTATAGGCCTAAAGCGCCAAATCGGACGAAACATATATATGGGAGCTATAGCTAAATCTTAACCGATTTTCAAGAAACTCTACAATTCTAAATTTCAAAACGATCGGATGTAAAATACAGCTTCTATAGGAATAAAGCGCCAAATCGGACGAAACATATATATGGGAGCTATAGCTAAATCTTAACCGATTTTCTTCAAATTCGGCAATGTTGGTTCATGGATCAAGAAACTCTACAATTCTAAATTTCAAAACGATCGGATGTAAAATACAGCTTCTATAGGAATAAAGCGCCAAATCGGACGAAACATATATATGGGAGCTATAGCTAAATCTTAACCGATTTTCTTCAAATTGGGCAATGTTGGTTCATGGATCAAGAAACTCTACCACTCTAAATTTCAAAACGATTGGATGTAAAATACAGCTTTTATAGGACTAAATGGCCAAATCGGACGAAACATATATATGGGAGCTATAGCTAAATCTTAACCGATTTTCTTCAAATTCGGCAATGTTGGTTCATGGATCAAGAAACTCTACAATTCTAAATTTCAAAACGATCGGATGTAAAATACAGCTTCTATAGGAATAAAGCGCCAAATCGGACGAAACATATATATGGGAGCTATAGCTAAATCTTAACCGATTTTCTTCAAATTGGGCAATGTTGGTTCATGGATCAAGAAACTCTACCACTCTAAATTTCAAAACGATTGGATGTAAAATACAGCTTTTATAGGACTAAATGGCCAAATCGGACGAAACATATATATGGGAGCTATAGCTAAATCTTAACCGATTTTCTTCAAATTCGGCAATGTTGGTTCATGGATCAAGAAACTCTACCATTCTAAATTTCAAAACGATCGGATGTAAAATACAGCTTCTATAGGCCTAAAGCGCCAAATCGGACGAAACATATATATGGGAGCTATAGCTAAATCTTAACCGATTTTCTTCAAATTCGGCAATGTTGGTTCATGGATCAAGAAACTCTACCATTCTAAATTTCAAAACGATTGGATGTAAAATACAGCTTCTATAGGACTAAAGGGCCAAATCGGACGAAAGATATATATGGGAGCTATATCTAAATCTGAACCGATTTCAACCAAATTCAATAGCGATCTTAACAGCCGCGAAATACTCTAAACTGCAAAATTTCAGAACGATCGGAGTGAAATTGCGACCTGTAGTCGACGAACAACTTTACATGGACAGACGGACGGACGGACGGACAGACATCGTTAAATCGACTCAGCTAGTGATTCTGAGTCGATCGGTATACTTTAAGGTGGGTCTAGCTGTGTTATTTTCAGGTGTTACAAACATCTGCCGTGAAACAAACTTATAATACCCTGTACCACAGTGTGGTGTAGGGTATAAATATATATTTGTATAGAAAAATTGTCGGAGGGCTACAGAAATTTGTTTCAAAGTCATATTTTTCTATAAAAAATTTGTCGTTTTGTTAAAGTATTCGATAGACATATTTTCGATGAACACTTTTTCTATAGAAACATTTTTGAAAGTAAAAAATATTTTTCTCACAATTTCAAAGCGCTCTGTAAATATTGTGGTTTGTGTTTGCTTGATATATTGATATATATTTTTATGAGCCTATAATATTGTTAGCATAAATTATGGAATAAAAAATTAAAAATTTGGAGCCAGTTGAAGTATTGATAAGAATATCAAAAAACCCTTTGTGTATTTATAGCCATAAAATGGGCCATATTGATGAAATATTTATTTTTTAAAAATAAATCAAAATTCTCTGGAAGGGCTGCTTCATTTATGATGAGCTCCCCAAATAAGTTATTTTTATCATATCAAAATATTTCAAAACATTGCTGTCGACAAGAAATGTGTTGAAAATGTTCCAATTTTTGCTCCGTTTCAAAATTCTTGCTGTACCTGTGACGATAAATTTTCTTGTGAGCGAATCCATGACCAATTTGTTCTGGTAATTTTATGTTTAAATTTATATCGCATTTTTTGTGGTTCTTGGGTGCAGAAAGCATAAATCACTGTTCTTTTTTTTCTGAGGGGATGGGGTAGTTGAAAGAACATAAAAGCATCAACGCAACTTCAATAAATAAATTCACAAAAAAAAGAAGAAAAACATAGCTGCTTCTGTGGGCCGGACTACAGGAATATTAACTGCAGTCAAAGGAACAATACAATGGCAGCACCAGCGGCAGCTCTCAGCAGCCGGCAACAATATTGGGCCATGGCAACATCCGACAAAAACCAAAATAAAAGTTTTTTGTTTTAATAAATCTCTGTGAAGACATCAATTTCATTTTGTTGATTTTTTTAGTTTTTATTCAGTTTAGCTGCCATAGAACCTATTGACAATGTACAAGCTCTGAGGCAGATACTGCTGATTTTGCTGCTAATATGCTGCGTTTGTGGTTGCTGTTCGTGTTGTTACTATTGAAGTTGCTGTTGCTGGGAGAAGTTGCTATTTATGGCTGTTGCTCTAAGTTTTCTGTTTGGGAAGCTGCAACAGATTTAGCAACAAATGTAGCAGACACCAAGTCAATGGCACAGAACAAAACAGCAGCAGCAGTAGAAGCACCAGAATCATCCGCATCAGTTTCAGCTTTGGTCCATCAGCATCTCCGTGGAAAGCAACTACAACACGCAATAAACTAAAAGTAAACGAAGTGCTTTGTTTTTATTTGATTTCAGTTGTTTTTATTCCCTTCTTATTTCATTTCATCCCTTTTCGCTTCGGAGACTCTTCCTCCCGTCTTGGCCGGTATATTCGGGCCATAACCGTAAGCCGCTGCCGCCGGCCTATTATGGCCAAAATAAAATTGCTTACACAGCATGGGATGGATACGCTGATGTGCTGCAGCAGTATTCGAAGCCAGACATAAATACCCGGACAACTAGTACAAAACAATGATTAGGTTCTGTTTTGGTTGTTTTGCTGAAAATGTTGGGGATGTTGTTACAAAATCTAAGGAACAAAATAGGAATGGTTGTGTTGTTCTTAGATGAAAATGTTTGCTCTTGACTGATACACAGAGAGGAGTTAGAAGTGACAAAGAAATAAACGAAGAATAGACTAAGACTGTAAATGTAGTCGTCTCTCAACCAGAGGGAGACCTCAAAGGGCGACTCCAAAATAGAGGAAACCCTCAAATGTCAGAGAAGTCACCAAATATGACAGAGAACACCGACGGATGTCTGCTGTGATCGCGACCGAGCGAGATGCATGTTTATGCGGTCGAAGCAGTATCTGCTGAAATATTCAGGCCAACCAGAGTGCTGCGCTTCTGAGGATCTCCCTCATAAGCAGACGACGATCATACGCGAGCGAAGACGCAATTTTATAATATCAAAACAGTATTTGCAGAAATATACAGACCTAGCAGAATGTCGTCATAAGAACAGCGACAGGGTGCCTTCTCGTGTCTTTCGAGGACCGCTCTCATATCTAACGAAGAACTCCCTCATGAGACGAAGATAATGCTAGAGCATAGATACAATTTTATGTTATGACTCTCACAAACAAGCTAAGCTCAACACAAACAAACTCAACTAAGAACATATGTTCGAGACAAGTGTACCAACATAAGAAAAAGAGCTAATCTAATGCACGTAGCCTGAGAAATTTCAAAATTCACCTTTTGTATTGAATACACCCGGTACAGACCTACCAAAATGCTGCCGAAAGCGACAGAGAGCATCCTCAGGTCATTCGAGGACCCCCAATACAGAGACGCAGATCATGGCCGAGCCAAGCCTCAATTGTATGCAGTCAAAAAGTATATGCTGAAATATACAGACCTTCCAGAATGGCACCATATGAACAGTTAGGCACCCTGTAGATTTTCTGTCTTCCGAGGACCCCCTGCTTAGGAGTCGGCGATCATGTACATGGGCACAATTTTATACTGCGCAGTACCTGCTGGGTTGCTATCGCAGTAATTAACACCTAATGTATAAGCCCCACCCAGGCAGGTCGGGAGATATCTTCACGATCCAGAGTGCGAAGTTGAACGGTACAAGAGTTTCTAGATCAAAATATGCAATTCAGTTTTAAGGTATTTAACTCCTAGCCCGAATATGATATAAAGAAAGATCTCGAAGGTTAACTCTGAAATCGTCGTTTCCAAGCAGAGAAGAAGACTACAAAGGGCGACTCTAACATAGAGGAAGGCCTCAAAGGTCAGTTCGGTACCGAATGAAACCAAGACAGACCTATCAGAAAGTCGTCCTGAGAATAGGACGGGATGCCGGCTCAGATCTGCCGAGGCCCACATTAGCAGACGATGATAATGCCCGAGCGGGGAAATATACATAACTACCAGAATTCCAACCAAAAACCAGTAAGGAAAGGCTAAATTCGGGCGGGGCCGACTATATAATACCCTACACCACTCTCGTAATATTGAATAACTCTGATATATAAATTTTGTAATTCATGTATAAATTGTTTACATAAATTTACTTTTGGGACATTTTATACTTAAATAATACCCTGTACCACAGTGTGGTGTAGGGTATAAAAACGATTGGATCTAACGAGCCAAATCGGATGAAACATATATATGGGGAGCTATAGCTAAATCTTTACCGATTTTCTTCAAATTCGGCAATGTTGGTTCATGGATCAAGAAACTCTACCACTCTAAATTTCAAAACGATTGGATATAAAATATAGCTTCTATAGAACTAAAGGGCCAAATCGGACGAAACATATATATGGGAGCTATAGCTAAATCTTAACCGATTTTCTTCAAATTCGGTAGTGTTGGTTCATGGATCAAGAAACTCCACCATTCTAAATTTCAAAACGATTGGATGTAAAATACAGCTTCTTCAGGACTAAAGAGCAAATTCGGACGAAACATATATATGAGAGCTATAGCTAAATCTTAACCGATTTTCTTCAAATTCGGTAGGGTTGGTTCACGGTTCAAGAAACTCTACCATTCTAAATTTCAAAATGATTGGATGTAAAATACAGCTTCTACAGGACTAAAGAGCAAAATCGGACGAAACATATATATGGGAGCTATAGTTAAATCTTAACCGATTTTCTTCAAATTCGGCAATGTTGGTTCATGGATCAAGAAACTCTACCACTCTCAATTGCAAAACGATTAGATATAAAATATAGCTTTTATAGAACTAAAGGGCCAAATCGGACGAAACATATATATGGGAGCTATAGCTAAATCTTAACCGATTTTCTTCAAATTCGGTAGTGTTGGTTCATGGATCAAGAAACTCTACCATTCTAAATTTCAAAACGATTGGATGTAAAATACAGCTTCTTCAGGACTAAAGAGCAAAATCGGACGAAACATATATATGGGAGCTATAGCTAAATCTTAACCGATTTTCTTCAAATTCGGTAGTGTTGGTTCATGGATCAAGAAACTCTACCATTCTAAATTTCAAAACGATTGGATGTAAAATACAGCTTCTTCAGGACTAAAGAGCAAAATCGGACGAAACATATATATGGGAGCTATAGTTAAATCTTAACCGATTTTCTTCAAATTCGGCAATGTTGGTTCATGGATCAAGAAACTCTACCATTTTAAATTTCAAAACGATTGGATGTAAAGTACAGCTTCTATAGAACTAAAGGGCCAAATCGGACGAAACATATATATGGGAGCTATAGCTAAATCTTAACCGATTTTCTTCGAATTCGGTAGCGTTGGTTCATGGATCAAGAAACTCTACCATTCTAAATTTCAAAACGATTGGATGTAAAATACAGCTTTTATAGGACTAAACGGCCAAATCGGACGAAACATATATATGGGAGCTATAGCTAAATCTTAACCGATATTCTTCAAATTCGGTAGTGTTGGTTCATGGATCAAGAAACTCTACCATTCTAAATTTCAAAATGATTGGATGTAAAATACAGCTTCTATAGGACTAAAGGGCCAAATCGGACGGAAGATATATATGGGAGCTATATCTAAATCTGAACCGATTTCAACCAAATTCAATAGCGATCTTAACTTAATATAATGCAGCCATAAGAGCGTCGGCAAAGAAACCTTGGTCCGTGTAGCCGTCTTTGGACATACCGCAGAGGAGAAAATCTTTAAGTCTGACCGAAGACTCAAAAAACTTTATTCCGCGTAGCCGTCTTTGGTTATACCCTATGAGAGACGATATTTCACCCCGGCCGAAGGCCGGCCGCTCCTAATACTTTGGTCTGTGTAACCTTCTTTGAACATACCCCAGAGGAGAAAATCGCACGAGCCTTTTACATTACATTTCTTACTTTCGGATTGATGGTTAGCATTAGGAGTTATTTTACTTTTTTACGTTCAGTATGAAATAACTTCTAAATATTGGGACTGATTGTATTTGTCCCTTTGGGAGTTATTTCACTTTATAATTGGGAATTATTTCATTTTTGTTGGGACTTATTTCATTTGGGAGTTATTTTACGGTTCCAAATACAATATGGATCTACAATATCGTAGAAGAAAATGTCAAAGATTGATCCTAAACCAGAGGAAGAGCTCCAATATTTACCCCAAATTCGAGGAAGCTTCATTCTGCAATAGAGGTACGCCCAAAAATTTAGCTCCACAATTGGGGTAGACATAAAAGGTAGTCTCTATAACAGAGGAAATCCTCAAAGATATTTGAGTTCGGCGCTGGTATAGAGGAAGACCTCCCATTTCGAATCTAATATGGAGAATAACCTTAAGAGATGAATTCCTCAAAGTTCGATTCCAAAATAGAATAATACATCGAAGATGGAAGCTAGAATAGATAAAACCCTAACTGTTGCACCTAAAATAGAGAAATACCTCAAAGGTATACGCTGTGATGGGAGAAGACTCCAAAGATTGACATTAAAATGGTGGAATGTCTCCAAGATTTACCCCAAAATTGCGAACGACCTCATAGCTCCAATAGAGTAACCTTAAATTTTGACTATACAATAGAGGTAGCCATAAAATGTTGGCACTAACATAGAGGAAAGGTATGTATTTGAGGTCGGCGCTCGTATATAGGAAGATCTCCCAGGTCGAAATTAATATAACGGAAGATCTCCCAGGTCGAATCTAATATAAATTAATGCCTCACCGATTAACTCCAGATCCGGCGGTGGTCGCTCAAAAAATCCGAGCTGGTCGACTCGGTAGGTAAAGGTAGAGTCTGTTATACAGGAAGACCTATTGAGTGATTGACTCGAATATAGAGGAATACCTCCTGGATGGTTGACTCTGTTATAGAGGAAGACCTCCTGGGAGTTTGAGTGTGTTATAAAGGAAGACCTACTCGGTGGTCGGCAGGGAAAGACCTGCCGTTTGTCGAATCCATTAAAGAGGAAAATATCCGCGGCGGTGGCTTCTATTATAGAGAAATACTACCACGGTGGTCGACTCAATTATAGACAAATACTACCACGGTGGTCGACTCTATTATAGAGGAACACCACTTCGACTGTTATACGGGAAGTTCATTGAGTGATTACTCTAATATAGAGAAATACCTCCTGCATGGCTGGCTCTGCTATAGAGGAAGACCTCCTGGGTGGTTGTTGGGTGGAAATATCTGCGCGGTGGTCTATTATGAAGAAAAATCGCCTCGGTGGTCGCTTATATTATAGGCAAATACTACTACGGTGGTCGACTCTATTATCGACTGGTGTTGGACGCTATTATAGAGAAACCCAACACCGACTACCCCGGTTATAGAGGAAGACATGGTTGAGTCTGTTATAGAGCGAGACCTATTCGGTGTTCGCCAGCGAAAGACCTGCGTGGCGTTCGACTCTCTTATAAAGGAAGACCTCCACGGAGGTCGACTCTATTGAATAGAAATATCATCGCGGACATTGAGACTCTATTAGAGAACCAGTAAGAAAGGACTAAAGCCTGGAGGAGCCGACTATTTGATACCCTACACCACACTGTCGGAGCAGCAAAGAAGAAATGTTGTCAAGATTTATTTATACCGGAGTTATATCTAAACCTAAAACGGCAGTGTGAATCTTATGGTGAAGAAAGTCAGCCAAACCTACCACATTTCAACATGATTAGATGTGAAATACAGGTTCTATATCACTCAAAGGCCAAATTGGAAGGAACATATATATTGTGCTATAAATCTGAACCAATTTTTCTCACATTCGGCAGTGTGGATCCCTTTACCAAGAAGCTCTACCCTGCTAAATTTCAAAATGATTGGATGTAAAATGCAGCTTCTGTAGCACTAAAAGGCCAAATCGAAAGCAACATGGCTATATCTAAATCCGAACTGATTTTCCTCTATCATGCTAAATTGCAAAATGATTGGAAGTCAATTACAGCTTCTGCAGCGCTAAAAGGCTAAATCGTAAGGAACCTATTTATGAGGGATATATATATGTAAATCTTAATTGATTCCCTTCAAACTTGGCAATATGACTCCTTGTACCAAGAAACTCCACCCCTCTAATTTTCAAAACGATTGGATGTAAAATACAGCTTCTGTAGCGTTAAAAGACAAAACCAGAAGGAACGTGTATACTCGTACAGGGGGATCTATCTAAATCTAAACCGATTTTTACAAGTTTCAGTAGGGTTCTTCCCAGGAATGAACGAGTTCTTATTGCCAAATCTCAGCAAGATTGGAGTGAAATTGCGACCTCTACTTAACGAACAACTTAAGATTGACAGACGGATGGACAGACATGGTTAAATCGACTTGTGATTCTGAGCTGTAGTATTTCAAGGTGTTACAAACATCTGCCACAAAACATACTTATAATGCCCTGTACCACATAGTGGTGTTGGCTATACATAGAGGCAGTCTTCAAAAGTCGACCCTAAAGGACAAATTTCAAAGGTAGACTCTAGTCTACCTCTACTCTGCTCTCTTATATCTACACTGGTGGATCTCAAAGTCGGGGGAAGATCTCATAGATTTATCCCCTATTCTACAGCGCGATGCTAAATAAAGTTCAGTTATTGGACTGAAGAAATTGTTAACAAGAATTATCTTACCTGGTAGATCAGAAAAATCTAATAGGAGAACTTCTATACCGAAGGTTCCAGACCCAACAACCAAGTGGACTTTGGTGTAGTTTTTAAGGAACTAGAGCTATACATTGCAAGAAGACTGCCTTAGAGAGATAACAGAATGGTTGAAAATTAATGTTTTGACTAAAGTCGGCCACCATATTACCTCTGAAGTCCCTGGAAACTATATTCCTGAATTCAAAATCTGTAGCAAATCTTTTAACAAGATGGATGAACAGTTCTATATTCACCTGATCTGGGAGCCGAGCCATAGAGACATACCAGAGAATTGTAAATCAGATTAACTGGCAAAACTAGCACCTACCTTTAATGTTGCAGGGGTCAGAAATGGCATACATTGCAAGCTTATATGTCCATACCGATATTTTAACAGCAGCAACGCCCAGCTGTCGTTATCTTACGTCCCACTAAATTTGGGCACTTTAGTTCTTTTAAGAGATCGCTAATTTTACTACAGTTCAATAAAGATAATTAGTTCGATCATTTAGTTCACCAGCTTACTTTAGTTTACCAGCTCATCATCTCACTAGTTCACCAGCTCATGACAATCTCAACAGCTCAAATTAGTTCACCAGCTCACTTTTGTCAACAGCTCACTTTAGATCACCAGCACACTTTAGTTTACAAGCTCTTTTTAGTTCAACAGATCCTTTACTTCACCAGCTCACTAGTTGACCAGCTCACTTGTTCACTAGTTCACCAACTCACTAGTTCACCAGTTCACTAGTTCACCAGCTCACTATTTCACCAGATCACTAGTTCACCAGCTCACTTGTTCACCAGATCACTAGTTCACCAGCTCACTTGTTCACCAGATCCATATTTCTCCAGTTCACTTTAGTTCAGCAGTTCACTAGTTCACCAGCTCACTAGTTCACCAGCTCACTAGTTCACCAGCTCACTAGTTCACCAGCTCACTAGTTCACCAGCTCACTAGTTCACCAGCTCACTAGTTCACCAGCTCACTAGTTCACCAGCTCACTAGTTCACCAGCTCACTAGTTCACCAGCTCACTAGTTCACCAGCTCACTAGTTCACCAGCTCACTAGTTCACCAGCTCACTAGTTCACCAGCTCACTAGTTCACCAGCTCAGTTGTTCACCAGTCCACCAGCTCACTAGTTCGCCAGCTCACTGGTTCACCAGCTCACTAGTTCACCAGCTCACTAGTTCACCAGCTCACTAGTTCACCAGCTCACTAGTTCACCAGCTCACTAGTTCACCAGCTCACTAGTTCACCAGCTCACTAGTTCACCAGCTCACCAGTTCACCAACTCACTAGTTCACCAGCTCACTAGTTCACCAGCTCACTAGTTCACCAGCTCACTTGTTCACCAGCTCACTAGTTCACCAGCTCACTAGTTCACCAGATCCATATTTCTCCAGTTCACTTTAGTTCAGCAGCTCACTAGTTCTCCAGGTCACTAGTCCCCTAGCTTACTTTAGTTCACTAGCTCTTTCGTTCAGTAGATCACCAGTACAAATCAGCCGCTATAATAGGAGTCTGATTGAAACATGAATGGACGGAGTTTTATATATAAACGCGTTTGATTAGGTAGAATTCTACGTTCATGATGACATAAAAAGTTACCGAAACATACAATAGCTGAGAAAAGAGAACGAAATGACATGGTTGAAGAAAAGAGACATGGTGAACTATTGGACTAAAATGAACGAGTTGTGTGAACTAGTTCATAAAGTTAAGTAAAGTGACCCGTTCAATTAAACCAGTTCTTTCGCGAACTACACAACTCTAAGTTCGACTAATAGTATCTGCCATTGCAGGTTAAAGCCTTACTGGATGACACGCAAAGAGTCAGAAGGTGGGGCGACATTTCTTTTGCAAGAGCTGCGGAGACGTAGAGGTGGAGGAGCGACCAGGAGGAGATGCCAGGCTACTTTAGGCTGAAATTTCCTTAGGGAGTTATCCAACTTGGCCGATGTTAAAATCCGTCATCTCTGGAGCTTTTAATAGCTATCAAATGGGTTCAACGGGAGAGGCTAGAAAAAACATATCTATTTCCTTCCGCCTAGTAGTGTCATAATGTACTATAAGTGAACCTGCCTCGGTAGCTTAAGCTATTCATAGACCTATCAGCTTGTTTATATTCTTGTTTCTCTCGGTATACGGAGACGGAGAGGAGAAAGCAATCAATAAAATACCTTCTGCGTCTGTGGCTCATTCTCTCCAGGAGACGGCAGGCTACCTTAGACTGAAATTTCCTTAGGGAGTTATCAAACTTGGCCGATGTTAAAATCCATCATCTCTCGAGCTTTTAAAAGCTATCAGAATGGTTCAACGGGAGAGGCTCGAAAAAACGTATCTATTTCCTTCCGCCCGGTAGTGTCAACCTGCCACTATATCATAACCTATTCTAAGACCTCTCAGCTCGTTTATATAAATTTTTCTCTCAGTATACTATAGCCAGGCTAAAATACTGCTTACCAACCAAGGGAGACATGTAATATAAGGCAAACTCATAGATAGCTACAGTTTCTCTGTAGATTGTGCGTTAGGTTACAAAAACTATACTCGTCGTTGTCTCCTTTCATCATCCATTCATTGTTTTATTGGTATCCGTAATAATATTTTATGATACCCCTATTTGCCCTCCTCTATCACCATGTTTTCTTTACACTCTCTGTCTTCTTCGTGAGTTGTGAATGTTGAATGTTTCCAGTTCCTCCTCCAGTTGTTCTCCTCTTCCTCCACCTAATGCCTTGTGTGTTCGATAATAAATGTCATCCTAACCAATTCCTGTTCCCTGTTTATCGCCTCCTTCTTATTCGTATGGGAAAAAGTGTCTGTTGCCTCCGTTGGTCCTTGTGAACTGTGCGAATTGCTTTGGAATTGCAATTTTTTGGTTCATTGAACCTTCTTTCGCTCTCGTTTTTTTGTTGCTCTGCTATGAAACTAAATTGTGCTGAACTTTTTTGCATATGTCATAACTGACTGTGTGAATGAATGGTCCAATTAGCTCTGAAATGATGCAAAAAGATATAAGCGATATACTAGCTATGGAGTAAAGGCATATTTCCAGGAAATTTGTCACACACACACAAAACAACGATGAAGATATTTTCCATAGAACGAAATTAGGAAAACAAAAAACTTACTAAATGGCTTAATTTGTAAAGCAGAAAAAAGATTGAGATTGAAAAAACTTCGGAAAGGATTTAAGTGAAGGAATTTTTATACAAAGAGTTGAGTTTTTAGTCATATTGAATTATTATACTGGTACGAGTATAGATATTTGTATTTTGGAGATCTTGATGTTTGTGTATTTTGTGTTTTAGTTATTGCAGAAGTTCAATGCAATTTTTTGTACAAACGCTTGGTTAGTCGTTTATGGTCTAATCAATTTCGTCTGCAGGTATAGGCAGGAAGAAACTGTGCAGGAGTTGTCCTTAGGGAACTATGGACAATCTGGGTACTTTTGGCTGAACAATTGAGGTAGTGTAACATGGGATAATTAGATTTCAGATCTGCACTGAGAACGTGTCTTCAGCTCTGCAGATCAACAGTGATACATTGCGGTACACTTTCTTCTTTGAATGCCGTAGGAGGAGAATGTTAGCTGAGAACGATATTCATTATGTATTTGATCAATGCAGTTGCGACCGCGTCGGTATGTATATCGGTACATTGATCCCGAGTCCTCCTCTTGTAACGCTAAGTATACATTCCCTAGTGGCGGAATGTATACGTTATACAGTTCTATCTCGGCAGCCCTAGTCTTGACTGCTACTCCCATTTATGTATTCTGCACGGGTCTTTAGGGTAACGCTCGACCGAGATATGTAAATATTCCAAAGAATGGTGTATCGGGAATGTTAATCACCCAACTACACTTCTACTACGTTCCTAACCTTCGTTCTGTAACCTTCACATCTATGTAAGCGTCCAGTTCGGTTCACAATGTAGAAAACGAAGTGGCCGATGATTATGATGCCAATATATTTGTATTCCTCATACTCAACACAATGGAAAGCTCAAGGAGATAAGTAGCATAATTGACCTTAGGTCTTTGAAATATACAACTGGACCGTTCTATCACATGACCTATTCGGCTTACCTTCGTAATGTCAGTAGTAAAGTAGAGTCAACTGACACATATCGTTTTTTTGACAGCTCCATTATGGCAGGCTGGTAACACATGTCACAGCTGGCGGGCGGTGAGATGTAAACATTGTAGCATTAATCTTAAATGCCGTGGTTCGTGATCGACATTATTGCCTTGTTACAGTTAGGTAATGTCAGATTCTATCAATTCTATCTGGCAAGCTCCAGAAATTCTACGCCCCAACGAAAATCGATCGTTGTAAAATCTCTCGCATGTCCCACAAGTTTTGGCGATCGACTTCAGAAACGTGTTATTATAAGCGCATGACATGATTTCCATGACAGAATTCTGCGGAGGCACAGATTGAACTGTGCCGGAGATATAAGCTCACCATGGCGAACTTCTGGTTTAATTCTCAGGTTTTCTACATAAATGCTTTAAAATAAGCTTAGAGATTCTGAGAGGAGCCAGCGCCCTTATTACACTCGGGTACTCAATGAACTTCCGGTTAAACGAACTTGCAAACCTTTCCGAAACTCTGAAAGTTCATTGAGTTGAGTCCAATTTTCGATGACTCGTTCGAGCATTTCGACTGGTAACTGGCGAATGACACGCGTAATGTTTTGCTCCAAGGCCTGAATCGAAGAAGGTTTGTCCGCATAAACTTTAGACTTTACATATCCCCACAGGAAAAAGTCTAACGGTGTGATATCACACGATCTTGGTGGCCAATCGACCGGCCCAAAACGTGAAATTATCTGCTCACCGAAGTGTTCTCTCAATAAATCCATTGATTGATGCGATGTGTGGGAAGTGGCGCCGTCTTGTTGAAACCAAATGTCGCCGAGATCACGAGCCTCAATTTCAGGCATCAAATAGTCGGTTATCATAGCACGATAACGGTCGCCATTGACGGTAACGTTCTCACCGGCATCATTTTTGAAGAAATATGGACCGATGATTCCACCGACCCACAAACGACACCACCGTTGTTTTTTCTGGATGAAGTGGCATCTCTTGAATCCCTTCAGGTTGCTCTTCGTCCCAAATGCGGCAATTTTGCTTGTTTACATACCCATTGAGCCAGAAATGGGCCTCATCGCTGAACAAAATTTGGCTCGAAAACGTCGGATCTTCTTGGAACTTTTCAAGAGCCCATAGAGCGAAGCGATATCGCTTGGGAAGGTCGGGCGGCTTCAGTTCTTGCACAAGCTGTATTTTGTATGCTTTCAATTTAAGATCTCGACGTAAAATGCGCCAAGTCGTTCCATACGTCAGTCCGAGTTGCTGCGAACGGCGCCGAATCGACTCTCCACGGTCTTCGTGTACACTCTCAGCTACGTCCGCTACATTTTCTTCACTACGTGCTGGACGTGGTGTATTCGGTCGAATATTATCCAATAATGTATGCTGGGTCTCAAGATGGGTGATGGTGTTGCGAATAGTACGCCCAGTGGGCCGATTATTTTGACCATAAGTTGAGCGAAGTGCACGAAACACATTCCTCACAGAACTTGAATTTTCGTAATAAAGTTGAATTATTTGTAAACGTTGTTCAGGCGTAAGTCTTTACATGATGAAATGCCAAACAATACTTAACAAAAATAACATGACAGCGTGACACGACTCACACGTGATCTGTCAAAAAAAGGCTATTGAAAGGCTACGTGGATCACCCATTACATGTGTTCTGTCCTGTTCTGTTTTTTTCGCCAATTGTGAATACCGAACGATTTCGCAGAATTTCTTTTCAGTTAAGTTTTGTAATATGTCGTTAGAACACCAATGCGACTATTGGTGATTTATTAGAAGATGGTGAAGATCTGTCAGTGGATTTCACTATATAAAGGTTATCTGATCCTAATAAAATGATTGACTAAATTGTCATTTGCTAGACTAGCGAACACTTTGATAAGATGTGGCAATAATCTTTGTGGGGGTATCAGCTTCTTCAGGACGTGGAATTTTCATTGTCATCCGCCATAGTTATATATATCTGACCATTACTAAGTCTACTAACCCTGCACAGTTATTATCACAGAAAACGCACGGCACAGCCAACAACCGGTAGCGCTATCTAAAGTCTCGAATGCAAAATCAAAATAGTAAATTTTTGGGCCCCAAAGATTCAAAATCTGTCAAGTTAGGTCTCTATTGCACTAATTGGTGTACCAGAAATGATAATCACTCGTTTTGTTGCATTTCGACCATTCTACCAGCGAGAATAAAGCGATGGTCTGCTGTATTGATGATATCCCCAAATTTATCATTAATGCGACTATTGGTATATTCTTTGAATCCGTCCCAGGTAGAATACATCAGGCGTTCGGAGATAATGAGCATCTATTAATGGAGAGCCCAAAAAAATATGAAGATCTGAAATGTCATTTAGAGGACCAGAGGAGGATACTATTATAAGATCTGACTGGCTATGGAAATCACAAATAATCTGGGTGGTGGCTCTAAAGGTGACTGCCGACAGATCTTCACACTTAGTGGGAACAAGAACGACTAACCATTGCCAAAAATGTGTCAATGACGATCATAAGTTGCTTTGTTTTGTACAACGTTCCTTATTTGGTCCCGCTTTTTTTTCTTTGCAGAATTTTTGTCACAGTGCAGGACTTAGAATTATTATTGTTATCCGCCACCGTTATGCATATCTGGTCATTACCCAGGAGAGAACGTTGTAGATCGCGATGGACATTAAAATCCCCTAAACCTGCTCGGTTATTGTCTTGTAGCAGCTAGGTAGTGTCAGAATGATAACACGGGGTATAACTACGAATTAGGGGGATATATGTATATTCAGTTCGACTGCCGCAGATTTCTTAACGGCTGAGCAAGTTAACATACACCTCATAAGGGAATAGGGATATCACGGGAAACGGCACAGTTGAAGAACTTTCTACGAAGGGGACTCATTACAAATTCTCGAAGAATTTGCATATATTGGTGCGCCACTTTCCTCATGCAGCTTTGGCTTAGACAATAGGCAATAGTCCAATGGAAAATGGACAAAAATCGACACATGTAGGGTAGCTACACTAATCTGACCAAGATACGAACTGTTGAAGGTTAAAATCTTTCCTCGCACTAGAGAGGAAAATACTGTCTACGTTAGTGTCAGTTCTGACGCGACACTGCGAACCCGCCAGAAGGTTAGGTACTGAGTCTAATGACTTCTGTACGAGCTGTGGTGAAGAGGTCGATGTGGAGAGTATTGATCACCTGCTTTGCTACAGCTCTGACAGATCATTCCGCAACCGACATTCGTACTTTTGATTATTTTGTTTATAAAACAGATTGGATGCGATGAACGGCATCTGTGCCCGTAGTACCTACATTGATCTATGTCGGCTGCCAAAGCTGGCTGCTAGACTAATATAAACCTGAAGCTCACCGGGAATCTTAGTATTCTGTCTCAAAAGGTGACTGCCGACAGATCTTCACACTTAGTGGGAACAAGCACGAATAGCCATTGCCAAAAATTTGCCAATACGGATCTTAAGTTGCATTGTTTTGTAAAGGTTTGGTACAATGTTCGTCAGTTGGTCCCGCTTCTTTTTATACCCTCACTTTAGTGTGACGAGGGTATATATCATTTGCTACGGAAAAAAGTGTAACACGTCGAAGGATTGACCTAAGACCCCAAGTATGTTCGGAGGAAATCCGTTTTGGGTCATTTTAAGTCGAATGAGCAATGTCCGTCCGTCTGTCTGTCTGTCTGTCTGTCTGTCTGTGTGTCTGATGGCTGGTGCGCACGTTAACTCTCGAAAGGAGTAACCGATTGACCTCAAATTTGGTATGTGGTAATATTTTTTTCTATCTCCGGCTAAGTTCGAAGATGGGCCATATTGGTCCACTCCCTCTAGTACCTCCCCCACAAAGGGTTAAAATGTTGTGAAATATTGATTCTTTAATAACTGCTATACTACTTATTCGAATCTTTTGAAATTCCACACATAGTATTAGCTTATTAGTCGTTATCAACTCGAGAAAAATGGGCGAAGTCGCCACGTCCCTTTTGGTAGCTCCCACACAAATGCACCATTTTGCACCAAAAGTTAACAGCTTATAACATTAATAACTGTGTATAAAAATACTTGAAATTTTGTACAGTATTATGCTTTTATATTGCCTACAGTCCAGGGAAAAATAGGTGTTGTTGTCACGCCCCTTTTGGTACCTCCCACACAAAGGTACCTTTTTGCACCAAAAGTTAACAGCTTATAACATTAAAACCAGTGTATAAAAATACTTGAAATTTTGTACAGATTAATGTTTTTATAGTGTCTATAGCCCTGTGAAAAATGGGCGTTATTGCCACGCCCCTCTTTGTACCTCCCACACAAAATGCCCGAATCATACCACAATTTAATGTCTCATAACGTTTATACCAGTGCACATAAATGCTTATAAGTCGGCACAGTGCAATGAATTTAAAGTATCTAATGTTCAGCAAAAAAAAAGTGTATTTGATAAACCCCTTCTGGTACCTCCCACACAAATTGACAGAATAATTCGAGTAATATTCAATATTACATTACTCACAAAGTGAGGGTATACCTTAGTCGGTTTACCCGACTGAAACTTTCTTACTTGTTCTTTGCATAGTTTTGTCTCTGATACCCGAATGTTAAGCCTATCTCCTCATTTTCAAGGAGAAAATACCGTGGTTTGTGACAGACAGTAATAACCCCTAGTGCTGCCCGGTTATTGCCTTGTCACAGTTAGGTAATGTCAGACAGACAGTTGCACAGTCCTATATAGGTAGCTCCAGGTTGAATGTTCAATCCATATATACTATTTATGGATCCCAACGGGTCAAGATCAGTCATCTTCACTTGAGCTAGGACCTTACATAGCTGGAGGTCCCATTCTGCTTGAATGTTGGCTACAAAGTCAAGCAAGATAAGTCTGCCACGACATTTACCAGCCGACACTAGAATAAGGTGTGGCTCGCTATGGAAATCACCCATGATCTGTGTAGTGATCATCATTCACTGTGCAGGGCTTATAATTGTTATTGTACGAGTAATCCGACAAAGTTAAGCATATTTATTGTCATCATTATTTATCTGATAATAAGGATAACGATAAATGCGAGGAGGGCTTATAATTAGATGCGGTCAGATCTTGACATTTTATATTGGATTTTTGGCATTTTTAAATTCTTCCTAAAATTTTTAGTAGTTTTGTGTATATAAGTATATGAGAACGCTTTCATTTTAGCAATGTTTCAAACTCCATCAGTCTTGTTGTCTATCATTCTATGATGTCTGTTTTTCCCAACATAACATCGATCCATTTAAAACCAACCCAACATGGAGTTTGATTCCAAGTCCTTTTTGACATACATTTAAAGGATGGCGCAGCTCCCTTCCCACAAATCCTACAGAAACATTGTAACAACGAAAAACATCAGCACAGAGACTGCCACTCAGCAATGGTATTGGAATTGAATTGTTGTAAAATTATTCGGTATTTGGCATTAGACGTATTAAATGTTTTACCAGATGCTGTTTTCTCATTGTCTGTAAAATGGTTGATGTTGGATATTGTCGCTTGGGCAATTGGCGGACTGTTGCCACTGAGATACTGGGCATGTTGTTCCAGTTGTTTCACTCGAGTCCATTGCCGTTGACGTTCTCACTGCTGTGGGTATGTGTGGGGCATTTTGTATTTGATTGACTCTGAACATTAACAGACGACTCAGGGACCATGAACGGAAAGGACGAACAAATAAACGAGCCAACGAATGAAGTTGTTTGTTTCCTTCACTACCATTGTCTCGGATCATTATCCTGTTCGGACATTTCATTCGAAATGATAATATCGTTGTAGTTGGTTGATGTATCCTGTTTGTCCTTCACTCTGCTTCTGCCACTCGCCCTCCTCCATCTCCTCCATCTCCTCCCTTTAATCATGATTCCCTATATTCTTCCAGTTTTCTGTTTCAACAACAATCAACTTTTCAAATACAGTCGCTTTAGGAACACAACAACATTAACAGCCTCAGCAATAGCAACAACAACTGGCACAACAATTTACATAATTTATTTTGTCATTTTGTCTGCATATTATGTTATTGCTGTTGTTGTCGTCGCCTTTGTTGTTGCTGCTGACATTTTCTATAATAAAATGTTCGGAATAAATCTTTAAACCACACCACACACAGATACCCATAATGCCTGAGGCTTAAAACAACCCCGAGGGAAAGTTCTGCAAGACTGTTACCGAAGGAGGCGATGAAAACGTGCGTTTGTTTGGAGCACACGAGGGCCAATACCAAAATTAAACAAAATTCTTAACATTTGAAGAATTATTATCGCTAAAACGGTTCCTTACTGGGAAGAAGTAGGGTAAGCAAGGTACTGAAACATGTGATATAAGAGCAGGAACGCTCCAGGAATCTAAAGCGGCAATATTTGAGTCCCAAAATCAACTCGGGGGAAGTTTGTAGAATGCTGTGACAGACGGAGACAACGAAAAGGTGAGTTTTCCAAAGCAAACGGGGGTCCAATGTAAATTAAACAAAATTCTTTACTTTGGACAAATTAGTATTACCAAACCCCTAACTTACCTGCAAGTGGTAGCGTCAGCAAATACTAAACATCTAAAATTAGAGCAGGAGCGTAGTAGAACGCTGCAGAAATCTGTTGTTATGGTCAATGCGTTAATGATTCCTAGAGCCGAGCGAAATAATAACGGCTCTGAATAATATTGGTGTGAATGAAAACATTAGAAGGCTTGTTGAAAACCTGATAAGCGTATCTCGACTATACTAGGGTCAACACACCTTAAATTACTTAGGTGTAAGGTAACTACTCACAGAGATGGACTCTCCCCTGAAGTTGTGGCAATAGCAGTTACGCGGAAGTTCGCAATTACATCCATGGAAATCCACCGTAGGAGGCCCTTTACATAACTGTAAAGCTGATGGACAGAAAACGGATTTGGAGTAAATTTAATAAAAAAACAGAGTTGGCTCTCTTCACCAGGAAAAGCAAACATCTAGCTGTAGCCTTCGGTGGCTCAGTGGGTAGTGCATTAGACTTGGATCCTGAAGGTGCTGGGTTCAATTTCCAGCCGGGGCACTGGAAAAATTTAACGTCAACATTTCATGTTTTCATCATAATTCGAGATTATGCAGCTAAAAATAACTCACCGGGCGCACTTCCGGTGAGTTATTTTAGCAACAACATCTGATCACACAAGTCAACAGGGAAGCCAAAAAGTAGTCATAACACCATGACGACTATTAACAGAAATGCAGCGCTTCTAGTGGAGAATAGAAACGGTAACACTCAAATAACATCCATTCCCTGAAATCAACAGATGATCTGGATTTTTAGCTCAACATCCTGAATAGGACATAGAAAGGCCCAGTAGCAAAATATACATGTAAACCAAAAATATGCAGAACATAGTGTCAGATACCACGTATTGTACACTAGATACTATGGTTGTCAGACCCATAATGCTCTGTTGAGTTATTGTCCAGTGGGCGGCACACCAAAAATCGACCTACTGTAATATACTAATGAGGAAGGCCCAAAGAAACCGGCTGAGTGTTCCTCATCTCTGGCGTTTTAAAACAGCGTCATTCAATGCACTAAATATTATCAATGATCCAATGAATCGTCATTGCTTTTATCATATCTGATGCTTTAAGAAAATACCGTGTGATACACTAAGACTTCGAAGATTTCGCATTACCGACGACATCTGCAACCCCGCCAATGATGAACTCTCCATGTCCATTTCTTACTCCCGGATTGTTCACACAGAGGCTTCCTGTATAAATGTGCGCTCCGATCGGATCTCTTACTGTTCTGACTCCAAATGTGATTGCCGACAGATCTTTGCAGAATTTTTGTCTCCAATACCCAAATGTTAATCCTATTTTCAAGGCAGCAAATGCCGTCGTTCTTGACAGATATTTAAGACCCCTAACACTGCCGGGTTATTGCCTTGTCACAGTTAGGTAATGTCAGACAGAGAGTTGTGAAGAGAAGTGAAGAAATCGATATATCACCTTCTGTGGTGCGCCCCACTCTCTCTAGAAGGCGGCTGGCTACCCTAGATTCACAATTATTTGGTGATGTTAGCCAACTCTTGGATTTGTATCAATTTAATTGATTGATACAAGTGATTGGTCGTGGTGCTGCGAACATCTAATATTTGTTCTTTCGTCTCTGTGGTATTCCAATGAACTATATAGTCTAATCGAATTCACGTACAGCGTACCAAATCCTCACCTGTGACGAAGAGTTTCTCCACGCTTCCAAGAGCATCGGAAGAGAAGGAAACGCCAGGTTCCGACATATGCAGCTCAGACACTTGCGAAGAGCGAGGTTAATCTGCAGACAATACACCAGCGTTGTCTGGCAGAATATCTTTCAAATCCTTCCATTGCCTCTCTTATATTTTTCTGAAGCCATTAGACTTGTCGAGCGGGAGTAGAAGTCAGCTTTAATAAATCGGCGGATCTTCTAGATTCCAGTTGAAAGACCGGGGATGCTGTCTTCGAGGGCCTCTTAATGATCGATTCTGCTTTAGATGGCGTAGAATGTATCCTGGGGACGGGATCCCCAATATTTTTCAAACTGTAACAGTACAACTCAACACTGAGCCTACGTTTTCACAGGTGGAAGGCGGACCCGGTAACGCTATACAAACAGAGCATTATGAAACAGAATATAACATTTTTGCGATTTTTGAGGCACTAAATGCACTTTTTATACCCTCCAACATAGGATGGGGGGTATATTCATTTTGTCACTCCGTTTGTAACACCTCTAAATATTGATCTCAGACCCCATAAAGAATATATATTCTTAATCGTCGTAAAATTCTAAGACGATTTAGCCATGTCAGTCCGTCCGTCTGTGGTAATCTCGCTACAGTCCGCAATAATAGAGCTAAGTTGATCAAATTTGGTACAAATACTTCTTATAGTTGCAGGTTGTTTGGGATTGCAAATGGGCCATATCGGTCCATATTTAGATATAGCTCCCATATATAGCATCTAACTTGTTGTGATTCCTACTGTTCTCATCTACTATATTTTTTGAGTTTTCGGTGTTATTATACCCTACACCACACTGTGGTACAGGGTATTATAAGTTTGTTTCACTGTAGATGTTTGTAACACCTGAAAATAACACAGCTAGACCCACCTTAAAGTATACCGATTGACTCAGAATCACTAGCTGAGTCGATTTAACGATGTCCGTCCGTCCGTCCGTCCGTCTGTCCATGTAAAGTTGTTCGTCGACTACAGGTCGCAATTTCACTCCGATCGTTCCAAAATTTTTCAGTTTAGAGTATTTCGCGGCTGTTAAGATCGCTATTGAATTTGGTTGAAATCGGTTCAGATTTAGATATAGCTCCCATATATATGTTTCGTCCGATTTAGCCCTTTAGTCCTATAAAAGCTGTATGTTACATCCAATCGTTTTGAAATTTAAAATGGTAGAGTTTATTGTTCCATGAACCAACACTACCGAATTTGAAGAAAATCGGTTAATATTTAGCTATAGCTCCCATATATATGTTTCGTCCGATTTGGCCCTTTAGTTCTATAGAAGCTATATTTTACATCCAATCGTTTTGAAATTTAGAATGGTAGAGTTTCTTGATTCATAAACCAACATTGCCGAATTTGAAGAAAATCGGTAAAGATTTAGCTATAGCTCCCATATATATGTTTCATCCGATTTGGCTCTTTAGATCCAATCGTTTTTATACCCTACACCACACTGTGGTAATGGTATTATTTAATTATAAAATGTCCCAAAAGTAAATTTATGTAAACAATTTATACATGAATTACAAAATTTATATATCAGAGTTATTCAATATTAAGAGATTGGTGTAGGGTATTTTATAGTCGGTTGAGATTTAGCTATAGCTCCCATATACATGTTTCGTCCGATTTGGCCCTTTAGTCCTGTAGAAGCTGTATTTTACATCCAATCATTTTGAAATTTAGAATGGTAGAGTTTCATGATCCATGAACCAACACTGCCGAATTTGAAGAAAATCGGTTAAGATTTAGCTATAGCTCCCATATATATGTTTCGTCCGATTTAGCCCTTTAGTCCTATAAAAGCTGTATTTTATATCCAATCATTTTGAAATTTAGAATGGTAGAGTTTCATGATCCATGAACCAACACTGCCGAATTTGAAGAAAATCGGTTAAGATTTAGCTATAGCTCCCATATATATGTTTCGTCCGATTTTGCTCTGTAGTCCTATAGAAGGTGTATTTTACATCCAATCATTTTGAAATTTAGAATGGTAGAGTTTCTTGATCCATGAACCAACACTACCGAATTTGAAAAAAATCGGTTAAGATTTAGCTATAGCTCCTATACATATGTTTCGTCCGATTTTGCCCTTTAGTCCTATAGAAGCTATATTTTACATCCGATCGTTTTGAAATTTAGAATGGTAGATTTTCTTGATCCATGAACCAACATAGCCGAATTTGAAGAAAATCGGTTAAGATTTAGCTATAGCTCCCATATATATGTTTCGTCCGATTTTGCTCTGTAGTCCTGTAGAAGCTGTATTTTACATCCAATCATTTTGAAATTTCGAATGGTAGAGTTTCTTGATCCATGAACGAACACTACCGAATTTGAAGAAAATCGGTTAAGATTTAGCTATAGCTCCCATATACATGTTTCGTCCGATTTGGCCCTTTAGTTCTATAGAATCTGTATTTTACATCCAATCGTTTTGAAATTTAGAATGGTAGAGTTTATTGTTCCATGAAGAAACACTACCGAATTTGAAGAAAATCGGTTAAGATTTAGCTATAGCTCCCATATACATGTTTCGTCCGATTTGGCCCTTTAGTCCTGTAGAAGCTGTATTTTACATCCAATCATTTTGAAATTTAGAATGGTAGAGTTTCTTGATCCATGAACGAACACTACCGATTTTGAAGAAAATCGGTTAAGATTTAGCTATAGCTCCCATATATATGTTTCGTCCGATTTGGCCCTTTAGTTCTATAGAATCTGTATTTTACATCCAATCGTTTTGAAATTTAGAATGGTAGAGTTTATTGTTCCATGAACAAACACTACCGAATTTGAAGAAAATCGGTTAAGATTTAGCTATAGCTCCCATATACATGTTTCGTCCGATTTGGCCCTTTAGTCCTGTAGAAGCTGTATTTTACATCCAATCATTTTGAAATTTAGAATGGTAGAGTTTCTTGATCCATGAACGAACACTACCGAATTTGAAGAAAATCGGTTAAGATTTAGCTATAGCTCCCATATATATGTTTCGTCCGATTTGGCCCTTTAGTTCTATAGAATCTGTATTTTACATCCAATCGTTTTGAAATTTAGAATGGTAGAGTTTATTGTTCCATGAACAAACACTACCGAATTTGAAGAAAATCGGTTAAGATTTAGCTATAGCTCCCATATATATGTTTCGTCCGATTTGGCCCTTTAGTTCTATAGAAGCTATATTTTACATCCAATCGTTTTGAAATTTAGAATGGTAGAGTTTCTTGATTCATAAACCAACATTGCCGAATTTTAAGAAAATCGGTATAAATCGGTAATATTACGAGAGTGGTGTAGGGTATTATATAGTCGGCACCGCCCGACTTTAGCCTTTCCTTACTGGTTTTCTTTAGGTTTGAGTTATTTTGTGAGGTCACATGCTATCCATGGTGGAGGGTATATAAGATTCGGCATGGCCGAACTTAACGCTTTTACTTGTTTGGGATAGGTTTGTTTTTAACCAAAATCTATAACTTTGCTACAGACACAAAAGAGATATTCCGTACGGTATACCGAGAAAAAATATAGTAAAAGTGCAAAAAATCCACCTCAAGACAACAAAATGCGTATGGCCATTAAATTATTAATTGAGCCAACTTGACTAAACGAGTGATGCAGAAGTTCTTTTTTTTTAAAGCTACATTTTTGGTCTAATTCTCAGAATTGAGTCCCGAAATCATGTGCTGTACTGCGTTATAAATTGCTAAACGGCTGCGCGATCACTGTAGTGACAGAAGTCTTAGCTATTAAAGAGGTAGCGGAATGGCTGAAAATGTATGTTCTGGCCAAAGTCGGCATTAGTATTTTCTCTGAAAGTCAATCTGCTATCAGGTCCCTGGAAACTATATTCCTGAACTCAGAAACTGCCCTTGACTGTGGCAGATCTTTTAACGAGATGGCTGAACAGTTCATTATTATGCCTCACGCAGCCAAAAAACAGTCGCTATGACCTTGACTGCAGATGGAACTGTCTTCGTCTCTTAGTGCACGATTCTCCCATTCCAGTGAAGGGCTTTGACTGTGACTATTCCTTCGTCTCAGGTGTGAAGTGGTGGTCAATACAAAACCACGGCTATCTTTCGGTGGTACATCGTCAAACACTTTATTGAAACATTTTCACTACCCTCTTCTTGTGCCATTGTGAGCAAAGGCGGCGCCCATCCTGCGCACAGCTTTCTCATCTTCAAATTTTCGGCCAATATGCGGTGTTCCGTTCGCAAGCCCATACTGCGGTTGCATGAAGGACCAGTTGTAGGATGTCTCTAAGAGTAAGCTAAAATTTCCCTCGAACAGCCATTGCCACGTCATCTGCAGAGGCAATCATCTTAGCACTTATCTCCTTCAGAGAAAGGATATTATTCATAGAGAGACCCCATAGCAGAGGAGACGGAACATACCCTCGAGGCGTTCCCCCACTCACAAATCAATGGAGGCCAGTTGAGCCTAAGCTAGGACTTTTTGAAATGCTTATCATTTCAGTTAGCTCACGCACCTTCAACCGATGATCTGTCAATATCATTTTGTGGATTTTCTTAACCATTTCTGACGTGGACACCTCAATTGGTCGACCAATACGGTATTCGTCATGGCAGCTCGTACGGCCTCGTCCTAATTTTGCCACCCAATATTTTATAGTCGTAAACAAAGGAGCAAGCTCCACCAGAGTAGAATCTAGATCGACGTTATTGTTCGGATTGGTTGGTTGGACTGAGATCTGTAATATGAAATGAATTTAAATCATTACGGTATTCCCTACAACCAAACTCATCATACGCCCTTCTGACATCATTGATGACTGTTGTTTTTGTTTAGTTGTAATTTTTACAGTTTCATGGACGAAAAGGCAAACCAAACAGACAATTGATGGCCGTGTTTTGTACACAAAACCCATTTAAATTGTAGCCAACGCGTTCAATGCCACCAACAACAGCAACTGTAACGGTGCTGCAGGATTAAACACAACGTTGAAGAAAAGACAGAGATGAGAAATGAATGCGGGGGGCAAACAATCAGAGATAGAGCGAGAGAAAGAGAGAGCGTTGAAAAGAAAACACAGAGTGATGAGACACAGAAGTAAGGTTGAGACGTTGAGAAGCAAGGAAGGAAATGTCAGAGTTTAGCAGACTTAAGGGTATTTACTTCCAAACACTTTTATATTTGATTGAGCTTTTAATTCGAGACAGGACGAGAGAGAGAGGGAGACTTTGTGTTGTTTTCTCAGCGTGTTCAAATGTGGGAGTATCATTGGTCTTATTTGGATTTATTTTTTTTGGGGTATAGGAAAACATTAAATTGCTGGTTTTTATTTTCAAAGGAAGTGTTGTTAATTAGAGACTAGCTCAAAAAAAAATAATGAAATGTGGTTGTCTGTGGGTGAGTTAAGCAATAAAAAAACACTCCCAATTAAAATATTTAATGGTTTAATTTCGATTCAACCAATGGTGCGTATGAGTGACTTTATTTTTGATGTTGAATTCGTGTTAATTATACGTATTGTGATACTCGCCCATACTTGGTTCCTCGCCCAGCATGAGAGATTGGAATATTTGATTTTATGATACGAGTATCATTACTTGAAAGAAAAATAAATCAAAAATCAGCAATTATATTTTTTTGTTAAAGCTATTAAATTTGACCTTTTATGTAGAGAACTTTTCAGAAATGCATATATACCGGATATGATATGATGAGACATTTTATAACTGAGTAAAGCAATATTGGAGCATTCCTTACTCTATTGATGATTTGTGTGAAGCACTGCCAAAAAGTTGCTAATCAAGACCAGTAAGGAAAAGCTAAAGTCGGGCGATGCGGGCCAAGATCGGACGAAGCACATATATGGGGCTATAGCTAAATCTGAACCGATATTGTTCAAATTCGACAAAAATAGGTAAATCTGAACCGATATTGTTCAAATTCGGCCGTGTTGGTCCGTAAATCAATAAACTCTACAATGCTAAATTTCAAAATCATTTAATGCAAAATACAGCTTCTATAGGGCTAAAAGGCCAAATCGGACAAAACCTTTCTATTGGTGCTACATCTAAATCTGTACCGATTTTTTTCAAATTCTGCAAAGTATGTCCGTGGATCAAGAAACTCTTCTATGCTAAATTTCAAAACGATTAGATGTAAACTCCAGCTTCTATAGGGCTAAAGAGCCAAATCGGATGAAACATATATATGGGAGCTATGTCTACATCTAAACCGATTTTCTTTAAATTCGTCAATGTCGGTCCATTGATCAAGAAACTCGACCATGCTAAATTTCAAAACAGTTGGATGTAAAATACAGCTTCTACAGGGCTAAAGGGCCAAAAAGGACAAAATATATATATGGGAGCTATATGTAAATCTGAATCGATTTTCTTCAAATACGGCAAAGTCTTTCAATGGGTCGAGAAATTCTACCATACCAAATTTCAAAACAATTGGATGTAAAATACAGCTTATACAGGGCTAAAGGGCCAAAACGGACAAAATGTATATATGAGAGCTATATGTAAATCTGATCCGATTTTCTTCAAATTCGGCAGTGTTGGTCCATGTGTCAAGAAACTCTACCGTACTAAATTTCAAAAGAATTGGATGTAAAATACAGCTTCTATAGGGTTAAAGGGCCAAATCGGACGAAACCTATATGTGGGAGCTATATCTAAATCTGAACCGATTTTCTTTTAACGCGGCAATGTTGGTCCATGGGTCAAGAAACTCTACTGTACTAAATTGCAATAGAATTGGATGTAAAATACAGCTTCTATAGGGTTAAAGGGCCAAATCAGACAAAACATATACATATATGGGGGCTATAGCTAAATCTGATCCGATTTTCTTCAAATTCTTCAAAGTATGTCCATGGATCAAGAGACTCGACCATGCTAAATTTCAAAACAATTGAATGTGAAGTACAGCTTCTAGGGCCAAATCAGACGAAAACTATATATGGGAGCTATATCTAAATCTGAATCGATTCTCTTCAATCAATGTTGGTGTTTGGGTCAAGAAACTCTACCATACTAAATTTCAAAACAATGGGATGTAAAATACAGCTTCTATAGGCCTAAAGGGCCAAATCGGACGAAATATATATATGCGAGCTACATCTAAATCTGAACCGATTATTTTTCGGCAATGTTTGTCCATGGATCAAGAAATTCTAACATGTTAAATTTTAAAACAGTTGGATGTAAATTACAGCTTTTATAGGGCTAAAGGTCCAAATTGGACAAAACATATATATGGTAGCTATATCTAAATCTGAACCGACCTTCTTAAAATTCGACAGTGTTGATTCATGGATCAAGAAACTCTACTGCGCTAAATTCCAAAACGATTGGATGTAAACTACAGCTTATATAGGCATAAAGTGTCAAATCGGACGATACATATATATATATGCTATATCTAAACCTTAACCGATTTCAACCAATTTCAATAGACTTCTTTCAAGGTGCGAAAGACTCCTAACTGAAAAATTTCAGCACGATCGGAGTAAAATTGCGACCTGTACTCAACGAACAACACGAGATGGACATACGGACGGACATACGGACGGACAGACATGGTTAGACTCAGCTAGTGATTCTGAGTCGATCGGTATACGCTAAGGTGGGTCTAGCTGTAGTATTTGTAGGTGTTACAAGCATCTGCCATGAAACCAACCTATAATACCCTGAACCACAGTATGGTGTAGGGTATAATAAAAACATGGATTTTTGACAAAAATTTTAAAAAAAGTTTCAATTTAAAATATTTTTGAGATTTTTTTAGTTTCTTAAAAAGATTGAAGAAAAAACTTTAGAAAAACATTGGGCACAATTGTATAAATACAATAGGTAATTAGTTATGTATATGGGTCTAGGTTCCACAACTCTAACAAGGTTTGTAAACAGAGGGACCCCACAAGGAGGAGTACTGTCTCCACTAATTTGGAACCTAGCGATGAATGAAATCCTGCTACATCTAGAACGTTGTGGCTGCGGCGTATGCGGACCACGTGGCAATCGCAGTGAGTGGCAAATTCGTAAACTTCCTCAAAGACATCCTACAGTTGGCTAGAACAAGTTGGCTAGATGGGCCAGAAGCGAACAGAATTGGTTCTCTTTGCTAGGATGAATAATGTCCCACATGTGGACCCTCCACCTCGGATAAATGGAACAGTCTAGTCTTTTCTGAAAGTGCAAATTTTGTATGAATAATTCTAGATAGGAAACTGTTATTTAGACTTAACTTGTTGGAACGTGTAAGGAAGGCCAACGTCGCCCTATATTCCTGCAAAAAGGCTGTAGGGTCGCGGTGGGTCCTCTCTTAAAATCGTCCACTGGATATACTCGTATATAGCAGTAGTTCGTTCAATACTGTTATACGTCATTGTGGTATGGTGGACGACAATTGGCAAACTAACCATCACCAACCTACATACAAAGCTTCAGAGAACTGCCCGGCTGAGCATAAGCGGAGCCTTAAGGACTAGAGCCACCGAGTCTCTATGTACAAGCCCTACTCCATATACCGCCGATTAATATTGTGGCGAGAGAAGTTGCAACCAAAGCGGCAATAAGATTAAACTGCCTATCAATGTGGAGGTACAAACACTACGGCCACATGAGGGTATCAAAGTGTAGTGCTATGGTAACCGACCTAGTGGACTATATACCAACTGTGTACACCTTCGAGAGAAATTACATCACTATGATTCCCATCAGAGATGAATGGGTTGGCAGAATACCAGGTAATAGAAACCATATCCACTTTTACACGGATGGTTCGAAACTTGGTGAAAAGGTTGGCTTCGGAGTACAGTGTGAAGAACTTAGTTTGGAGTAGCTCACAGACTACCAGATATCTGCAGTGTCTATGAAGACGAAATAATGGCAATAATATGGGAAGTCGCCAAGTGGCTGAGTCGGAACATAGTAACCAACACTGGCGTTGTCATTTACTCGGACAGCCAGGCTGCCATCAAATCTCTGGAGGCAACATCCCTCAATTCACAAACAGCCCTCGACTGCCGCAGTTCCCTTAATGAGGTGGTTGGGCAGTTTAATATACACCTCATATGAGTGCCTGGGCATAGGGATATCCCGGGGAACTGCAAAGCCGCTGAACTTGCTAGGAAAGGGACGACATTTATCGAAGAATTTGCATATATTGGTGCGCCACTATCCATGTGCAAGCTTTGGCTTAGGCAAGAGGCAATCAGGCAGTCCAACAAAAGATGGACAGAAATCGGCACTTGCAGGGTAGCTAGACAAATCTGGCCAAGTTATGACCAGAGAAGATCAAAATATCTCCTCGCACTAGAGATGCAAAATTGTCTACGTTAGTACAGGTTCTAACGGGACACTGCTTGATCGGCGAAGACGCCAAAAGATTAGGTATTGACTCCAATGACTTATGCAGATTCTGTGGATATGAGGAAGAAGTGGAGAGCATTGAGCACATGCTATGCGACTGCCCCGCTCTGAGTAAACGACGACTGGACATACTGGGGTTGGCCTTTCTAGGCAGCCTAACAGATCTTTCCAGTACCGATATTCGTACTATCAATAAATTTGTATATCGAACACTAGGCACCTAAACTGGTCTATGTGAGCTTGTAAAAAAATACGGCTGAAATCCTAACCTAACCTAACCTATGAATATGGATGGGAAAAAAGGGCCATTTGACCAAAATTTCAAAATTCAACATCCTCCAACTCGGAGAGTCCTTAACCTATCTCGTTGAAATTTTCTGTCATAGCTACTGTCCAATAGCGCTATAATTGGTGCCAGTTTCATGTCCATCCGAAAATATCACTTTAAAAATTGACTCATATGACATGAAATCCCCACATGGGCAAACCCTGTATTACGGACGTTACATTCGTACGCATTTTGTTTTACTAATGTTCATTACGTTGGCGTTCGGAATGTAATATTTTCATATAACCTGAAGCGAAACAATTATTTCAGAGTTCTTTCAAATGACATTTAAATATTTCCCTAAATACTGTTGATGAATGCTATTTTCGCGGAGAAAGTTCCGTTGCGGACGTTACAAGAAATGAAAGTAGGTTTTCAGGTTAACGTGAATTTGCATGTTTTTTAGCTAAGTTAGTATAGTAATCAGAACAAGTAAAAGCGTTAAGTTCGGCCATGCCGAATGTTATATACCCTCCACCATGGATAGCATGTGACCTCACAAAATAACTCAAACCTAAAGAAAATAACACCGAAAAACACAAAATATATAGATGAGAACAGTAGGAAACACAACAAGTTAGATGCTATATATGGGAGCTATATCTAAATATGGACCGATATCGCCCATTTTCAATCCCAAGTTACCTGCAGCTATAAGAAGTATCTATACTAAATGTCAGCCACCTAGCTCTATTATTATGGACTGTAGCGTGATTACAACAGACGGACGGACGGACATGGCTAAATCGTCTTAGAATTTTACGACGATTAAGAATATATGAGTATATACTTTATGGGGTCTCAGATCAATATTTAGAGGTGTTACAAACGGAGTGACAAAATGAATATACCCCCCATCCTATGGTGGAGGGTATAACAATCGAAATATATTAAAGAAAGAGGAATATTTGATAATATTAAAATGGCTCTTATTAGAATAAGACAATTCGTGGTTCATCCAAAAACTAGAAATTTGTCTGTTGCGGAGGTCACACAACAATTCCAATACGTTTAAACGAGAATGTTCTGCGAAAATTTGTATATAATGTTATAATTTATCTTAGTTATGTTTTTGACTATTGACTTCGAGATCGTTGTTTTTGTTTTCTGTAAAGAAGAATAAGACTATATCGTTTCGGAAGCTACGAGGCAACCTCATTGGCATCTTGGACAAAATACTCTGTCAACAATTGGCACAATATGAGAGCAGCTCAATATGAAATAATTGAGAACTGACTTCAAAGTCAAACATTGTAGACAGTCTAAGACTAGGTACTATAGTCTTTTCCCGTATTAGGTTATTCGAAATTCACTTACCAGATTTGTATAAATTAGATAAGTTAAAAACTGCAATACCCTATTTTTAATTGCTTTCCGATAGTTTAGATGTGTTCGTTGCAGTACAAAACCTAAATAATAAATAATTCAGAGTTGGTAGAAAGCAAAATTTATATTTACCATTTTTTATTTAAAAATAATTTCCATCCAGTTCCTGAGAGCAAAATTCAGTCAAGTTAATTATTTTAAAATAATTTCTATTTTTATTTACAAATAATTTCCATCCAGTTCCTGATAGCAACATTCAGTCAAGTTAATTACCCAACAATTGTTTTACTGTTGTAGAACTTCAATGAGTTCATCAATTAGTTTGTTCTCTAAGTAAATTATTCCCAATAGTGTATATTCCATTTAAGGCTTATTTACCTACACACACCCACACCCATACAGAAACATATTTAAAAGATTTTTCTTGTAAATTCCTTTAAATTCCTCAAACAGTATTTCAAATTAATTAGTTTTTCTCTTTCATTTGTCCCCCGGTGACCAATCTGACTGACCATTTGGTCAGAATTTTTACAACCTTCATCCGTCCATCTGTTCGAGTACTTCATTGCTTTAGTGCAGCAGACCAAACAAAGTGAACCTTAAACCTAAAAGAATCTTTGTGGTTTTTTTTTGCCATTTTGAACAAACATAAAATTTTATGTACATTTGTCGTTGTCCGTATACGAGTATATATTTTCTCATTATTTTCTTGTATTGTATACTCTATACTTGGTAAATGAGGAGAAGATTTTAGTTGGATACATGGAATGATTGTAATATAAGAAGTAACAACAAATTCAATATGGGCAAAATTGATAGATTGAAGTACAAGAATAGGTCTAATAAAAATTGTGCTTAGGTAAGTTAATTGTTCCTGAAAGGTTCAGGAATGAACAACAATTTGTTGAAGTTCCATAATGATTTTATTTTCACCAAAAAGTAGCATCCTTATTTTTGTGGTACACATTTTGGTCCATAGTAACACTACCCGGAAATGATACCTATATTAGTAGAAACTTCTTTCTCCAAAGAGTTGCAGAATATAACTTTTAAGCAATTTGGGTATGCCAAAATATCAAAAAGGTTTCTTTATTTGCTCGATTAAAATGGAAGAAGAACCACGCATTTATTGTTCTCTATATTTATCCGGTTTTTACGGACCTATGCTCCTCATAGGAGTAAAAGGAATAAATATGTATATACTTGTCAGCGAGTCTAATTTGTAGGTCGGTTTTTACGCTCATAGCTACATGAGGTCACGTTTCGAATGAGAGAGCACAAAATCATTGAGTCTCGCTCGAGCATTAGATCAATGATGTTGCTAGGGAATCTACATATTTCTGCGAATCTCTGAGCGACGACAGAATTGGTCGGAGTTTTACCTGTTTTCGTTTGGGATCCATAAGGGCCGCAACAAAACTCTTCCAATTTGACCTGTCTTGCACCATCAGCATCACTTCCGGTCAAGTCGCTCCGACTAAGGCAACTTCAGCTTCTATTTGCCTCCTCCAGGTATTGCTGCCTTGTGGATTCCACGATATTGCCATTTTCTCTACGTCATTCTGCGGCCTCCTTAAGATATGACCCATCTAGTTCCATTTCCTTTTAACTATTTGGTTACGGAGTGAAGATTGTCCTGCTTTTGCTTATAATTCTGTGTTCAAGATAACGTTTGGCCAAAATATTTTCATTATCTTTCGCAGGGATCGGTTTATGAACTCCTGTAGATCCTGCAGGTCGTTGAGGTGGCATGATTCAGAGCCGTAAAGTAGAACGGATCGTACGTTGGACGAGAAAAAAACGAAGTTAGGGTTTTAAGTGGATTTGGGGAGATTTCCACACTACATATTCAATGAAATTCTGCTGGTCCTGTAAAAGACAGGCTACAAAGTCATCGCATACACGAACGATGTAGTACAGGTAGTAGCCGATATATTTTTCATGATACTCGTAGACATACATACAATCAGAAAAGATTGCCTATGTGTGTCAGAAGTAGTGGTTTGGGAGTAAATCAAACCACTACTTCTGACAAGTGCAAAATAGCTAGACGTTATTCTGGATTTAAAGCTGTCTTTCAAACTCAACGCATTGGAAAGGAAATCTGTCGCAGCGCGGTAGGGTCTCACTACGAAAATCGGTCAGTGGATCTATGTACACTGCAGGGTCTCGACCAATCCTACTGTACGGTAAGATTTGAAGACTAATATCCTAAATTCTTTCTCGACCGTCTCAAGTCTCTAAATGGCATAACAGAGCAGTACGACATTCAACTAATTTGGGTGCTGGGGATTGCAGAGCTATATCTACGTTTATGGTTTGGATCTGGAATGATGCCACAGATGGGCTGAACTAGTTACCTGCAATGGAGCTAAAACGATCTACCCACAATGCCACCTGATAAGATCAAAATATCTCCTATCACTGCATAGGAAGAATCCTATACACGTCAATATCAATCCTAGCGGAACAGTGGCAAGCGACTGGGTATTCGTGCTACTAAATCCCGTAGACCCATTTCCGAAATTTATAAACAAATTTAGCGGAAAAGTTTGTAACCATGTGGTGATGCAGTTCCCAGGGATCTAAGAAACGAGAAGATACATTTCTATCGGTAAACACCTTTGAATTGAACTGAGCTACGACGGGTACTGTCAGAGCCCATTGGAACTCACGGCTATCAGAACACAGAAGAGACCTTTACTTCTACATGGATGATTCTGAGTTTGATGGACGAATTACTTCAAGAAGTTATCGGTTATCACAAAGGTCGCCAAATGCCTAAGCAGTAATATTGCGACTAACATCTGCGCAATCATTTATTCCGACGCCAGAGTTGCTAATATATCCCCGATGACCTATTTCAACTTTATTCCGACGCCCGAGCTGTTAATATATCCCTGAAGACCTATTTCAAATCTTAAAAGTTCTCGATCGTCTCAAATCTCTAAACTATTAGGCAGAACTGTTCGACATTCACCATATTTGGGTGTAAAGGTTAAACTTTGGCCCTGGAATGATGTCGCAGATGGGCAGAACTAGGTACCTGCAAGGTATCTAGAGAAGGTTGCTCTAGTAATACTATCTGAGAAGATTTAAATACGTCCTATCACTGCATATCTTTTATTCTGGCGAAACAATATATAAACGATGACCATGACAAGAGGCTGGGAATTGGTGCAACTAAATCATGTAAACCGGCGCAAATTTCCTAACCAAGTGATGAAACATTCCCGGAGAACTACAAAAGGTTATCCAGCAAAACTGCAGAGCTCCATCCACGTTTATCTATGGCTGCAATGTAGCTAGAGCAACCTGTCAATAATACTACCTAGAATGTTTAAACATGTCCTATCACTAAATATCTTCTTTTCTGGTGGAAAAATTTTTAATCGATGACCATGATAAAAGGCTGGACATTGGTGCTACTTAATCCGGGAGACTTTGGAATGATGTCACAGATGGGCAGAACTAGATATCTGCAATGTAGCAAGAGCAGCTTGTCAATAATACTACTTGAAAAGTTCTAAACATGTCCTATCACTACATATCATCCCTTCTGGCGAGAATATATCCAGTCAAAAATTCGGTATTCACAAAGGTTACAAGAGGCTAAGCTGTAATATTGCAACTAACATCTGCGCAATCTGTAAGATCCCTGAAGACCTATTTCCAAAATTCGTAAACAGTTCTCGATCGTCTCAAATCTGTAAATGATATGGCAGAGACGTTTGACATTAACCTTATTTGGGTGAAAAGGTTATCCCAGAGAACAGCAGAGCTCTATCCACGTTTAAACTTTGTCTCTGGAATGATGTCACAGATGGGCAGAACTAGACACCTGCAAGGTAGCTAGAGAAGATTGCTCTAGAAATGCTATCTGAGAAGTTTTAAATATGTCCACTCACAACATATATGCTATCCTGGCTGAACAATACCTAATCGATGACCATGGCAAAATGCTGGGCATTAGTGCTACTAAAACCCGTAGACCGCCGCAAATTCGCTAACCAAGTGGTGAAGCAGTTCTCGGAGAACTACAGAGCTGGTAAAACACATTTCTATCGGTGAACCAATTTAAAATTAACTTTACAACGAGTGTACCGGCCAGAGTCTATATGAAATGGACAGATATCAGAAAAGAGAAGATGCCTACACTTCGACCTGGATGATTCTGAGTTTGATGGATGAGTTGGTTTTGGACTACACTGCAGGACTAGTTGAACCTAGAATTTGCTCATTGTCCATCAGATATCTGTAGAATACATCAAGTTAAAGATTCGGTAATCAGAGCGGTTGAAAAATGGAGACCTCCGCACATTCCCTAACCAAGTGGTGAAGCTTTTGAGATACATTTCTATCGGTAAACACCTTTAAAATAAACTTTACAATCCCACGACAACCGGTTATATGCAAATGATTGACCCGTGGCAGCAATTCTTCGGAAAGGGGCGGTCTTTCAGTACTATCTGCTTTATGTTCGTTCATATTTTCGCGTTGGAAGAGGCACATCCCGCAGTGTCTGCTCCGAATTCTTTTGGGCCGTGCCGGGACCTAACAAAATCCCGGACAAATACAATATTTCTGCTCAGCTGCGAGAACCGCATCCATCGCTGTTCGACATCAGTCAAGGGTAAACTATGTAAGGAGTGGGTGCATTTCTGAAGCTGATCTGGCCTCAGCCACACCAGGAAGTTGTTCTCAGCATTATTTGCCGAACATTAGGCAGTTACTCCAAGGCAGTAAACTCGTGGCCTAGGAGACTTTAATGTCCCTTACGAGCTTTGGCATTGTCTTCTATCTAATGAGACGACCGGACGGCATTCATATTTGATGCTACCTCTGTGACTGACCCAAAGAGTGCGCGTATTCTTTTAATCGGCAATATATTGAGCATCCCGAGGGTGCTAGGGCGAAAGGAAGAGTCAGGCGTCGTATCATACTCTCCGAGCCGAAGAAGTACCACCACAATTTACAGTTGGAGAAGATCTAGATGTCATTCGTAGAGAAAAGGAATTCAAAGCGCTTGGCACCGACGGAATATATATGTTGATGCTGAAGTGGTTGGACAGTCCCGGAGTTGAGTACCTGACTAATGTACACTCTTATAGTACCCGTTGCCTGAAAAATGTCCGCTACAGGCTGAAGACTGCCGATTTCTTCGCTGCGAGGAACCTCAGGATATCAGCCACCAAATCATCTGCCACACTGTTTACTGCATACACAGCGCAAGTAAAGGAGCAACACAATGTAATAGTCGATGGCACAAAAAGGTCCTTGGTGTCACAATCGATAGCCTCTTCAGTTCTAATGCCTATGTCACAACCATCTGCAATAAGATGAAAAGTAGGAACAAGGTCCTCATGTTGCTAGTCGGCAGCACTGGGTAACCGGCAAAGAAACCTTGTTGCTCTTTTTGCAAAGAACTGCAGATTGCTTCTCTAAACTTATAACGGGGTATCATGTATACGATTCATTGTAGGGTCCCTTTCTTTCGCTTCGACTCTAGATAATTCTATGCACTCTTGTTCAGTTTTCCCTCCTATTTATGACCATGTTCGGAAGTTGAAGTATATGTGTGCGGTTTGTGCCATGGTTTATGTTGTTGCTATTGTTGGCCATTGTTGAGGTTAACAAAATTTAAAAATAATACTTTATGTTGTTGACATTTTGACCATTTTCGAGACAACGAACAACAAATAGGTGGAGGAAGAGGAGGTTCCAAAACAGCATCAGTAGCATCTGCTGCCGCCCAAGAGGCAGGCGAAGTAAGACATGGCCAACATAAAAGTAGCAACCATAACGAAATACTTCAACTTATTTATGAATACTTTAAAAAATTCTAAAGACACTCGAGTACTCGCCTCTTCGGTGGTTTCATGGCATTCCAAAATAAACTCCACTCGCCATGTCGCTAAGGAGGCACACTTCTTCACAAATTCTGCATAAGGAAAGAGACAAGAAAATCGATTGAAGATTTATTACTGAAGCCAAACAGTTGATATGACTCGTGAAGATATGTATGTTTACAAAGATTATATACAGTAAGTTTTCTCGTTATATGTAGAAAAGGCAAGGGGCGGAGGAAGAAGGAGCAGAGGGCGGCTGGAAATAAATGGTTTTTAAAAATAGACATGTGTTTGAAATATGACAGCTATACGAGGATTTGGTTTTAGGGATTAATTGGAAAGGTTTTAAAATGTGACAGGGATGACAACTATTTCAATGGCCTTAGCATAGTATGTATATGACTTAATGTTTGTGAGTCTCATAATAGTTTCGCTAGGAAATGCATATAGTAAAATTCCCTCAAAAGTAGCCGAAGGAACAGAAAAATAAAAAAATATAAAAAAAGAAAAGAATCATCTTTGCGACTTTTCTATAAGAAAAATTCATAGTTGATGACTTGTCTCTAAGAAAAGTTCATCGTTGATGACTTGTCTCTAAGAAAAGTTCATCGTTGATGACTTGTCTCTAAGAAAAGTTCATCGTTGATGACTTGTCTCTAAGAAAAGTTCATCGTTGATGACTTGTCTCTAAGAAAAGTTCATCGTTGATGACTTTTCTATAAGAAAAGTTCATCGTTGATGACTTTTCTATAAGAAAAGTTCATCGTTGATGACTTTTCTATAAGAAAAGTTCATCGTTGATGACTTTTCTATAAGAGAAGTCCATCGTTGATGACTTTCCTTATAGAAAAGTTCATTGTTGATGACTTTCCTTATAGAAAAGTTCATCGTTGATGACTTTTCTTCTAGAAAAGTTCATCGTTGATGACTTTTCTTTTAGGAAAGTTCATCGTTGATGACTTTTCTTCTAGAAAAGTTCATCGTTGAAGACTTTTCTTCTAGAAAAGTTCATCGTTGATGATTTTTCTTCTAGAAGAGTTCATCGTTGATGACTTTTCTTCTAGAAAAGTTCATCGTTGATGATTTTTCTTCTAGAAAAGTTCATCGTTGATGACTTTTCTTCTAGAAAAGTTCATCGTTGATGACTTTTCTTCTAGAAAAGTTCATCGTTGATGATTTTTCTTCTAGAAAAGTTCATCGTTGATGACTTTTCTTCTAGAAAAGTTCATCGTTGATGACTTTTCTTCTAGATAAGTTCATCGTTGATGACTTTTCTATAAGAAAAGTTCATCGTTGATGACTTGTCTCTAAGAAAAGTTCATCGTTGATGACTTTTCTATAAGAAAAGTTCATCGTTGATGACTTTTCTATAAGAGAAGTCCATCGTTGATGACTTTCCTTATAGAAAAGTTCATTGTTGATGACTTTCCTTATAGAAAAGTTCATCGTTGATGACTTTTCTTATAGAAAAGTTCATCGTTGATGACTTTTCTTCTAGAAAAGTTCATCGTTGATGACTTTTCTTCTAGAAAAGTTCATCGTTGATGACTTTTCTTCTAGAAAAGTTCATCGTTGATGACTTTTCTTTTAGGAAAGTTCATCGTTGATGACTTTTCTTCTAGAAAAGTTCATCGTTGAAGACTTTTCTTCTAGAAAAGTTCATCGTTGATGATTTTTCTTCTAGAAGAGTTCATCGTTGATGACTTTTCTTCTAGAAAAGTTCATCGTTGATGATTTTTCTTCTAGAAAAGTTCATCGTTGATGACTTTTCTTCTAGAAAAGTTCATCGTTGATGACTTTTCTTCTAGAAAAGTTCATCGTTGATGACTTTTCTTCTAGAAAAGTTCATCGTTGATGACTTTTCTTCTAGGAAAGTTCATCGTTGATGACTTTTCTTCTAGAAAAGTTCATCGTTGATGACTTTTCTTCTAGAAAAGTTCATCGTTGATGACTTTTCTTATAGAAAAGTTCATCGTTGATGACTTTTCTTATAGAAAAGTTCATCGTTGTTGACTTTTCTTATAGAAAAGTTCATCGTTGTTGACTTTTCTTATAGAAAAGTTCATCGTTGATGACTTTTCTTATAGAAAAGTTCATCGTTGATGACTTTTCTTATAGAAAAGTTCATCGTTGATGACTTTTCTTATAGAAAAGTTCATCGTTGATGACTTTTCTTATAGAAAAGTTCATCGTTGATGACTTTTCATATAGAAAAGTTCATCGTTGATGACTTTTCTTATAGAAAAGTTCATCGTTGATGACTTTTCTTATAGAAAAGTTCATCGTTGATGACTTTTCTTATAGAAAAGTTCATCGTTGATGACTTTTCTTATAGAAAAGTTCATCGTTGATGACTTTTCTTATAGAAAAGTTCATCGTTGATGACTTTTCTTATAGAAAAGTTCATCGTTGATGACTTTTCTTATAGAAAAGTTCATCGTTGATGACTTTTCTTATAGAAAAGTTCATCGTTGATGACTTTTCTTATAGAAAAGTTCATCGTTGATGACTTTTCTTATAGAAAAGTTCATCGTTGATGACTTTTCTTATAGAAAAGTTCATCGTTGATGACTTTTCTTATAGAAAAGTTCATCGTTGATGACTTTTCTTATAGAAAAGTTCATCGTTGATGACTTTTCTTGTAGAAAAGTTCATCGTTGATGACTTTTCTTATAGAAAAGTTCATCGTTGATGACTTTTCTTATAGAAAAGTTCATCGTTGATGACTTTTCTTATAGAAAAGTTCATTGTTGATGACTTTTCTTATAGAAAAGTTCATCGTTGATGACTTTTCTTATAGAAAAGTTCATCGTTGATGACTTTTCTTGTAGAAAAGTTCATCGTTGATGACTTTTCTTGTAGAAAAGTTCATCGTTGATGACTTTTCTTGTAGAAAAGTTCATCGTTGATGACTTTTCTTATAGAAAAGTTCATCGTTGATGACTTTTCTCATGGAAAAATTTCATCGTTGATGACTTTTCTTATAGAAAAGTTCATCGTTGATGACTTTTCTTATAGAAAAGTTCATCGTTGATGACTTTTCTTATAGAAAAGTTCATCGTTGATGACTTTTCTTATAGAAAAGTTCGCCGTTGATGACTTTTCTTATAGAAAAGTTCATCGTTGATGACTTTTCTTATAGAAAAGTTCATCGTTGATGACATTTCTTATAGAAAAGTTTATCGTTGATGACTTTTCTTATAGAAAAGTTCATCGTTGATGACTTTTCTTATAGAAAAGTTCGTCGTTGATTACTTTTCTTATAGAAAAATTGATCGTTGATGACTTTCCTAATAGAAAATTTTATCGTTGAGGACTTTCCTGTTAGAAAAGTTCATCGTTGATGACTTTTCTGTTAGAAAAGTTCATCGTTAATGACTTTTCTGTAGGAAAAGTTCATTGTTGATGACTTTTCTTGTAAAAAAGTTCATCGTTAATAAAATTGGTTCAGCGTCGTTATTTTAATAAATGTTTCGAATATCGCTTATTTAAATTTAACAAATGGGTTTATCTTGAGTGCACCTGCATGGTAGTACGAGTATGTTCCTTACTAACAGCTTAGTTATGTTACTGTCTCTATCTCTCGACTCGTGTTTCCTTAGTAATCTCATCTAATAAATCACAAACTAGATTATTATCTTGTTATGTCCAATTTTGCTCTTTATACTCGTACTTTCAAATTCTGTTGCATGTTTCTCCTCTATCTGTTAGAAAACATCTGTTTATGTTAACTTGTCCATCATCATTCTAGCCAGACTAACAGGCATCAGCATATTAATTAAACGAAATTATTATTGTATTCCTTTCCCTCTGTTTTACAGAGAAATAATAAAAAAATATTACACACAAAAATTTATAAAACAGAAGCTCCATAGCTGCCAGGCCGACAGTTAAGGAGTTTAAAAAACTAGAGGCAACTAAATGGCAGCTGGCTCTTACATGAATGGCTGACGGCTGGACATGGAGTAGATATCGCTGTGCTGTGATGATGCCTGTACCATCTCGCTCACCGTGCCACCCATCATCCGTGGCTCCGGGGAGTACATGCAACAAGGCGTGTAATTGATTTTAATTATGACTTTGCTACATGTACGAGTACATACATACGAGTACATATATACGAGTTCACATGAGAGGCAACATTTATTTTCCGAAACACTAGAATTAAGTTGTTTTTCACAGTCTAGTGGGGTCCAATTTATGTAAATTAAAATCCTAGAGGAAATCAGCGAAAAAATGTCTTTAAAAAACACTCAAATATTCTGTCAGTTTGTTAAGTGACACTTGAATTTACTGCTTTGAGAGCACTTTTAGATATTTTATAAATCGTTAACAGATGTTTTCGGTGACAATTTCGAAGCTGTAGTTCGGCTACAATTCTCTTTCTTTTCCTTTATCAATCGATGACATTTCTATAACAGAAGTATTCTTCTTTTGAACTTTCTGCACATAAAGAGAAGAAGCTTCTTTTACGCTGCCATTGCAGTTCTTTTCGGGGAAAATCACTGAAAGTAAAATGTATAACTGTCATAAATCTTATGGAGTTTGTTTATTCGCCACGGGTAGGGTATGGATACAGTAGCTGAAAGGAAATAAATGGCACTATGTAAGAATTGTACAGAAGATAAGTGGTCTGATGTAATGGGCCACTAGATAAGCAGTGAGGAATAGCTTAAATCGGGCGGAGCAGACTATATGATATCCTACAAAACCCTATTATGCAACAGAGGCAAACGTAACAGGTAGATAAATAGGAAAAAAAAAGTAGGTAAACTCGCATTTCCTTAAAACTTGACCCCAGTATGTTCTGATGCTCAGTGCTGGGCACGCATAAAGTAGCTGTTTCACTCTTTATATTTCCTCCATATCTAGACAGCTTCTGCGAATGAATACAGTCTCAATGCCAAGCCCTTTGGTATAATTTCCGATAAGACGGTGTCCTGTCAGGTTTCATACTATCCTAAATAGATTCTTACTATCGAGAAAAAAGAGATATCTCAACCTTCTTAAGTTGTTAAGTGGTCAGGTCTGTCTAGGTACACATGTATCTCTGCTTACCTATGGTTGAGTACCGAAGAGCATCACTAGAAAATTCTTGGAAAAATTGTAGAGTCTTTTTTATAAATGAGGCAAATTTCGAACTGATCTGTCAAGGTATGTTTAAGAACTTAGAGAGTGGTCTCTAGGGATATAGTAGCAACTTGGCTTTCCAAATAATATGACGAGACCGATTTTAATTCCAGATTTAGGTTCAGATCTTTGTAGCATAGTTCAAGGCTGGGAAATTGGACCGGTTAAAAACCAAACGAGCGATACCTCCACTGCGAAATGAATCTGTTCTAAAATTGCTCCATTTGTTTAAGAAACCGGTAACTAAAACATGGCTTTGTCATTGGTGATGGTGAACTGCCACCTTGTGACATATCGACGTACTTGCCTAAAAGAATTCAATACAGCAAAACACGCAACTAGTCGCCTTCTAAGAAATCGATAACCTAACTGGTCGTCCACTAAGGAGTAGAATACCCAATTGGTCGTCAACTAAGGAGAAGATAACCCAACTGGTCACCCTCTAAGTAGAAGATAACTCAACTGATAATCCACCAGGGAATAGATAACCCATTCGAACGTATACTAAGCAGCAGATTAACCAACTAGTAGTTTATTAAATGGTATATAATCCAACTGGTCGTCCCAACTAGTCCACTAGAAGGAGTGGATATCCCAACTGGACGCCTACTAAGTAGTAGATAACCAAGTTGGACGTATACTAAGCAGTAGATAACCTAAGTAATATTTTTTTAACCGGTATTCAGGGGATCATTCTACTAAGGAGTTGATAACCCAACTGGTATTTTACTAAGGATTAGATAACCCAACAGGCTGCCTACTAAGGAGTTAATAACCCAACTAGTCTTATACTAAGGAGTAAATAGTTAAAGTGATAGTCCACTAAGGAGTAGATCACCCTATTGGTTGTCAACTTAGGAGTAGATAAGCAAACTGGTTATCTACTACAATACTAATTATTAGATAAATCAACTGGTATTTTATTAAGTAGTAGAAAACCGAACTGATCCCCTACAAAGGAGTAAACAACCCCAAAAGTCGTTTACTAAGGTATAGCTAACCAAAATGGTCGCCTACTGAGGAGTAGATATCCCAACTGCTATTTTATTATGTAGTAGATAAAGCAAATGCTCTTCTACTACGGAGTAGATAACGCAACTGGTGGTCTATTAAAGTGTAGATAACCCACTAGGAAGTCTTCTAAGGAGTAGATAACCCAACAGTTCGTCTACTGAGGAGTAGATATCCCAACTGGTATTTAATTATATAGTAGATAACGCAAATTCTCTTTTACCAAGGAGTAAATAGTCCAACAAGTTGTCTACTAAGGGGTAGATAATCTAACTGCACTAGAGAATAGATAGCCCAACTTGGCCGACTAATTTGAAGTAGATAACCTAACCGCATACTAAGGAGGAAGTAATATAACTCAACATCTACTAAGAAATGAATAACCCAGTTAGACTTCTGCTAAGTATTAGATAAACCAACTGGTATTTCATTAAGTAGTAGATAAAAAAAATTGGTATTTTATTAAGTAGTAGATAACCCAACTGGATTACGTAGTAGATTACCCAACTATTCGCCTACTAAGGAGTAAACAACGCTGCTAGTCGGCTACTGAGCAGTAGATATTCCAACTGCTTGTTTACTTAGGGGTAGATAATCCACTAGGACGTCTGCTAAGGAGTAGATAACCCAACAGTTTGTCTACTGAGCAGTATATATCCCAAATGCTACTTTATTATTTACGTAGTAGATAACGGAAATGATTTTATAAGATAGTAGATAACCCAACTGGTCGCCTACTAAGGAGTAAACAAACGCTACTCGTCGTCTACTGAGAAGAAGAAAAGGCAACTGATCCTCTAGTAAGGAGTAGATAACCTAACTCGCCGCCTACTAAGGGATATATGTCCCCACTGGCCGCATAATAAGGAATAGATAACTCAACTGACCGCCTACCAAGGAGAAAATAACTCAGTTCCACGTCTACTAAGCAGAAGATTAACAAAGTGATATTTTATTAACCAAGGAAATGATACCCGAACTGGTATTCTTATAAGGAATAGATAACCCAACACGATATCTAATGAGGAGTAGATAACCCAACCGGACCTCTACTAAGGAGTTGATAACACAACTGGTATTCTAATGAGGAATTGATAACCCAACATGATGCCTATGGAGGAGTAGATAATCCACCTGGTCCTCTACTACGCACTAGATAACCCAACTGGTATTCTACTAATGGATAGATAACCCAACTGGTATACTACTAATGAGGAGTAGATAACTAAACTGGTATACTACTAACGAGTGGTATATAACCTAATGAGGAGTAGATAATGAGGAGTAATGATGCCTAATAAGCAGAAGATAACCCAACTGGTCCTCTCCTAAGCAGTAGATAACCCAACTGGTTCTCTACTAAGCAGTAAATAACCCAACTGGTATACCACTAAGGAGTAGATAACCCAACCGGTCATCCAACTAAGGAGTAGCTACCCTAATTGCCCGTCCACTAAGGAGTAGATAACCCAACTGTTCACCAACAAGGAATGCGTAACCCAGTCGGACGTATACAAACCAGTATATAAACTAACTAGTATTTTATTAAGTTGTAGATAATCCAACTGGTCGTCTACTAAGGAGTAGATAACTTAAAGAGGCAGTAGATAAATCAACGGGTGTTATATTAATTAGTAGATAATCCAATTGATCATCTATTAGGAATTAGATAATCCAACTATTCGTCTCCTAGGGAGTATATAACCCAACATATCGCATATTAAGGAGTAGATAACCTCCGTGGTCGTCTACATGGTTGTTGATTTCTCTGATGTTCACTAGGGAGTAGATAACCCAACTGTTCATCTATTAAGTAATGTATAAAACAGTCGGACGTATACAAAGCAGTTGATAGACTAACTAGTATTTTATTAAATTGTAGATAATCCAACTGGTCGTATACCAAGTAGAAGATAACTTAACTGATCGTCTAATAGGCAGTAGATAAATCAACTGGTGTTATATTAATTAGCAGATAACCCAATAGATCATCTATTAGGTGTTAGATAATCCAACTTTTCGTCTCCTAGGGAGTAGATAACCCAACATATCGTATATCAAGGAGTAGATAACCTAACTGGTCGTCTACATAGTAGTTGATTTCTCTGATGTAGTCGTATGTTGACATACCGGATGCCGGATATGGCAATATTATTTAGTCTATGTAATACTAAATAATTGATGCAAATCTATCCCTGCGTCAACATATCGGTTCCAATTTAACAATGACTGAGTTCAGTAGACTCAGGTAAATTGGCACTACATTTCCGGTAGGCAGTGAAGATATATATAATCATAATAGTAGCTTCGTATTTGCAATGCTTAATATGGTAAAAAAAAACATTGAGACCCTGAAGTCCAGGAGGAACAGTATCTCGACTTTAACCAACCCCTGTTCAATTTGATCCTTACAGAAATGGTTGATCAGTACATGTGGCGATTCTATCGTCAAAATTTGAAAAAATTACTTTCGTTTACTTTTGAGCACTCAAAAGTATTGAAACCAGTTGAACGGTTAAAGTTTTTTCTAAAGTTCCCCACTGTGCGACATTGAGATCGAATAAATTGTGTATCTCTGGGAGTTTTTTTAAGAAAAATCGTTTCCTTAAATTTGATATTTGTAAAGTTTTCTGCCTTAGTATTGCCTGAAGTATGCCCTGCTGCGTCAAGTGGGAGGATCAACACTGTATCCTGCCGCGAAATATATGACAATTCTTTATCATTGTCATATTTTGTAAGTGTCTGCGTGTGTCTGTGTATATATAAGTATGTGTTTGTTGGTAGTTGTCCTCCAAACACTTTGTGCTAAGTTGGCTTTTTTCCTTGGAGGATTAAACATTATGCCACTGTTTGGGGGAGTTTGAGCCGTTTGAACCTCCTCCAGCGACGCCACCGGCTATGCGTGTGGGTACAACAGCATGTACTATTGGAAATGATCCATAACATATTTGCCGTGGTTGGTTATATATCATCTAATCCTTTTTGGCATTGTCACTGTTGTTGGCCTGTCCCGGCAAAGATGATGCTCATGTTGTCGAGATTGTTGCTAGTGTTTTTCTTGTTGGTGCAGTTTTGGTTTATTGTTGTAACTTTTTGTCACATTATTTCGATTTGGCTGTTTTTTCTCCTTCCTTCCCTCTTTCCTCGGTTGGCTGTTTCTTTTGGGTGCTGCTGTCGCTGCTCCGAATTCATTCCGGCCATGAATAATTCAACAATAATTCTCTAAAGTGACAGCGAGAAGTTGCAGATACACACCGGGAGGACGAACAACAGCAACAACACAAGCGAACGAACAACGGAGTGACAAAGAAATAAACAAACTGAGATAGTCGCATGAATTGCAGGCAGTCAGCCCATGTCCCCTGGAAGCAGCACGAGTGATATTGTGGCACCGACCTCTGTGAACAGTGTGAAGCCACCAATCGCAGTTGCAGCAGCAGCAGCATCAGCCAACGTAGAGAGTGTTGCTGCAGCACCAGCACAAAGGGCAGCACGAGCACCAGCACCAGAAGCTGAAGCAGCCAACAATGGATGTTTGGCTCGGTGACAAATGGGCAATGATTTGTGAGTGCCACAGAAGGGTAAGAATTTCTGAAGTAAATTTAGAAATTTCGCAAACTTGAAGAATTTACATTTCGAACTGGGGAATTTGTTAGTGCGATTTCTTTTTCGATTTTCTTTAATTCTTTATAAAAGAAAAATGCAGGCATATCTACAAATAATTAAAGGTGATGGCTGAGTGAAAAGTATTTTAATTTTGGTACCAGCTAAACTATTTGAAGGGTTGGCATTTTTTTATCTTCAAAAGAAATTTATTATTAAATATTAGAAACTGAAAAATAATCAACGAACGACATGTAAAAACTTATTTCAATAAAATTCATTAACAATGAACTTATCTTAGAGATTAGAAATCACAGATAAACTTTTCTTGGAGAAAAATCTATAAGAAAAGCCATCAATAATGAACATTTCTATAAGAAAAATCATCAACGATGAACTTTTCTATAAGAAAAGTCATTAAGGATGAATTTTTCTATAAGAAAAGTCATCAAGGATGAACTTTTCTATAAGATAAGTCATCAAGGATGAACTTTTCTATAAGAAAAGTCATCATGGATAAACTTTTCTATAAGAAAAGTCATCATGGATAAACTTTTCTATAAGAAAAGTCATCATGGATAAACTTTTCTATAAGAAAAGTCATCAAGGATGAACTTTTCTATAAGAAAAGTCATCATGGATGAACTTTTATATAAGAAAAATCATCATGGATGAACTTTTCTATAAGAAAAGTCATAATGGATGAACTTTTCTATAAGAAAAGTCATCATGGATGAACTTTTCTATAAGAAAAGTTATCATGGATTAACTTTTCTATAAGAAAAGTCATCAAGGATGAACTTTTCTATAAGAAAAGTCATCAAGGATGAAATTTTCTATAATAAAAGTCATCAAGGATGAACTTTTCTATAAGAAAAGTCATCAACGATTAACTTTTCTATAAGAAGAGTCATCAACGATTAACTTTTCTATAAGAAAAGTCATCAACGACGAACTTTTCTATAAGAAAAGTCATCGACGATAAACTTTTCTATAAGAAAAGTCATCAAGGATGAACTTTTCTATAAGAAAAGTCACCAAGGATGAACTTCTCTATAAGAAAAGTCATCAACGATGAAATTTTCTTTAAGAAAAGTCATTAACTATGAACTCTTCCATAAGAAAAGTCATCAACGATGAAATTTTCTATAAGAAAAGTCTTCAGCTGAAAAGTACAGCCTTGATGACTTTTCTTATCAAGAATGAACTTTTCTATAAGAAAGGTCATCAAGAATGAACTTTTCTATAAGAAAAGTCATCAAGAATGAACTTTTCTATAAGAAAAGTCATCAAGGGTGAACTTTTCTATAAGAAAAGTCATCAAGGATGAACTTTTCTATAAGAAAAGTCATCAAGGATGAACTTTTCTGTAAGAAAGGTCATCAAGGATGAACTTTTCTATAAGAAAAGTCATTAAGGATGAACTTTTCCATAAGAAAAGTCATCAACGATGAACTTTTCTATAAGAAAAGTCATCAATGATGAACTTTTCTATAAGATAAGTCATCAAGGATGAACTCTTCTATAGAAAAGTCATCAACGATGACCTTTTCGCAAAGAAAAATCATCAACGATGACCTTTTCGTATAGAAAAGTCAACAACGATGACCTTTTGCGTATGGAAAAGTCATCAACGATAACCTTTTCGTATAGAAAAGTCATCAACGATGACCTTTTCGTATAGAAAAGTCATCAACGAAGACCTTTTCGTATAGAAAAGTCATCAACGATGACCTTTTCGTATAGAAAAGTCAACAACGATGACCTTTTGCGTATGGAAAAGTCATCAACGATGACCTTTTCGTATAGAAAAGTCATCAACGATGACCTTTTCGTATAGAAAAGTCATCAACGATGACCTTTTCGTATAGAAAAGTCATCAACGATGACCTTTTCGTATAGAAAAGTCATCAACGATGACCTTTTCGTATAGAAAAGTCATCAACGATGACCTTTTCGTATAGAAAAGTCATCAACGATGACCTTTTCGCATAGAAAAGTCAACAACGATGACCTTTTCGCATAGAAAAGTCAACAACGATGACCTTTTGCGTATGGAAAAGTCATCAACGATGACCTTTTCGTATAGAAAAGTCATCAACGATGACCTTTTCGTATAGAAAAGTCATCAACGATGACCTTTTCGTATTGAAAAGTCAACAACGATGACCTTTTGCGTATGGAAAAGTCATCAACGATGACCTTTTCGTATAGAAAAGTCAACAACGATGACCTTTTGCGTATGGAAAAGTCATCAACGATGACCTTTTCGTATAGAAAAGTCATCAACGTTGACATTTTCGTATAGAAAAGTCATATACGATGACCTTTTCGTATAGAAAAGTCATCAACGATGACCTTTTCGTATAGAAAAGTCATCAACGATGACCTTTTCGTATAGAAAAGTCATCAACGATGACCTTTTCGTATAGAAAAGTCATCAACGATGACCTTTTCGTATAGAAAAGTCATCAACGATGACCTTTTCGTATAGATAAGTATTAAAGATGACTTTTTCGATCTTTTTTTATAGAAAAATCATCGACGTTGCCCTTCTCATATACGAGTTTCATTTTATTTATATATGTTGAATAATTAGTTTTGATATTTCAACGACAACTATTGTTCTAACCACATTACAAATTCTTCTCAAGTTCCTAATTTAATTTCTTTCCCAAAAATAATCCTTTTGTCTTCGTGAACTTTTTAATCCCTGACAAAAACTTGGAAGAAAACTGCAAACGGACAAATTATGGATCATATCATTTCAATTAAATTATTTTCATGACAAAAAGCATTTTATAAGCTATGAGAAAGAAAGAAACAAAACTCAAGCAGACATAAAATTTTGTGGACTTTGCCACAAACTATGGCACCACAAAGCGAAATAAAAAAGAACGGCAACTTCTGGTACTATTTTTTACTTTTCCTGTGTTTTGTTTTTGTTAAAAATTGCTTTGGCTGTCGGGTGCCGGGAAATATGTGTGTGTGTTTATGAAATGCAAATACGGAGAAGTCATAAGATTTTATGACTTTCAACTCGAAAAAGTTTCCGCTTTAATTTTAGACCAAATACAAATACTATGATGTTCATTTCTTCGTTTTATGGCTTCCCGGGAGGATTGCTTTTAAAACTTGAGCAATGGAAATTGGGAGAAAATAAATAAAAATAATTAAATTATACTTTGGACTTGGTCCAAATGCATCTTAGAATGGCTTCCCAGCCTTAGCCCCCACAGGGAGGGCGCAATGTGTTTTTTAGCCAATAACATTTGCTGGTGACAAAAACCAAATCCCTGGGAAAGACAAACAAGACAACACACACACCGCTACCATTAACTGTCTCTTTGGCTAACCCAAAAGCCAATAAAAACTCATAAAATCTATGTAATCCGGTGCAGTTTAAAGGAAATCAAATGGTGATAAAAGGAAAAGTAGTTCTGGCTGAGTTTTTACTTAACTCAGAGAAAAGCACTAAAAACAAATTTAGTTAGTAGTTTTATTACTATTATTGTTATTACACTTGGCTGAGAGAAGATAAAACTAAACTCTGCGGGGTATTTCAATATTCTAAGATAAGAAAGGGGGTTTGTAATTGTCGGATGTTTTTTTTGGAAAGAAAACTTTTTCTCAGAATACCTTGGAAAATTGTTAAAGTTTAGCTGAAGAGATGAAAAACAGGAGTTGTCTGAGGAAAAAGTGGAAAGAAGATTTATTGTAAGGTTTTAGGCTTTAAGAGATCCCCAAAGACTCATTGATTGTGATTACTCTAGGTTTTGGAGTCCTAAAATGTTCAAGATTAGTCTATGATTTGTCCTAATATGTTCAAGATTAGTCTATGATTTTATGTTTTAAACAAGCCACGTAAGTTATACTAGTATGTGCCTGTGATTTAGAGTCACAGATGATGAACAATTTATCCATAATGTTATGTCTTGAAATATCCATTAGGAGACTAGAAAGATCGAAGATAAATCAACGCCTCTAGAAAGATCGAAGATAAATCAACGCCTCTAGAAAGATCGAAGATAAATCAACGAGTCTAAAACGATCGAATATTAATCAACGAGTCTAGAAAGATCGAAGACAAAACCACGAATCTAGAAAGATCGTAGATAAATCCACGAGCCTAGAAAGATTGAAGATAAAACCACGGGTCTAGAAAGATCGTAGATAAATCCATGAGTCTAGAAAGATCGAAGATAAAACCACGAGTCTAGAAAGATCGTAGATAAATCCACGAGTCTAGAAAGATCGTAGATAAATCCACGAGTCTCGAAAGATCATAGATAAATCCACGAGTCTCGAAAGATTGAAGATAAAACCACGGGTCTAGAAAGATCGTAGATAAATCCACGAGTCTAGGAAGATCGTAGAGAAATCCACGAGTCTAGAAAGATCGTAGATAAGTCCACGAGTCTAGAAAGATCGTAGATAAATCCACAAGTCTAGAAAATTCATCAACGATGACCTATTTATACAGAAAAGTCATCAACGATGACCTATTCATACAGAAAAGTCATCAACGATGACCTTTTCGTATAGATAAGTCATCAACGATGATCTTTTTGTATAGAAAAGTCATCAACGATGACCTTTTCGTATAAAAAAGTCATCAACTATGACCTTTTCGTATAGAAAAGTCATCAACGATGACTAAATCCACGAGTCTAGAAAGATCGAAAATAAATCCACGAGTCTAGAAAGACTGAAGATAAATCCATGAGTCTAGAAAGATCGAAGATAAATCCATGAGTCTAGAAAGATCGTAGATAAATCCACGAGTCTAGAAAGATTGTAGATAAATCCATGAGTATAGAATGATGCTAGATAAATCCATGAATCTAGAAAGATCGCAGATAAACCCACGAGTCTAGAATGATCCTAGATATAAACCCACGAGTCTAGAAAGGTCGTAGATAAATCCACAAGTCTTGAAAGTTCGTAGATAAATCCACGAGATCGAAGCTAAATCCACGAGACTATATTGATCGAAGATAACGAGACTATAAAGTCTAGAAAGATCGTAGATAAATTCACTAGTCTTGAAAGATCGAAGATGAATCCACGAGTCTATGAAGATCGAAGATAAATACACAAGTCTAGAAAGATCGATGATAGGTCCACGAGTCTATAAAATCGAAGATAAATCCGCGAGCCTAGAAAGATTGAAGATGCATCCACGAGTCTACAAAGACCGAAGATAAATCCACGAGTCTTGAAATATCGCAAATATATCCACTATCGAATAAAAATGTACGACTCACAATGCCATGAAGTCCAGCAAGATCCATGAAAAATCCACGATTCGTCAATGGCCTTGAGCCTAGAAACATCCACGGTAAATCCACGATTCGTAAGTGCCGTGGTGTGTAGAAAGATTTAAGACACGTCAATGACATGGAGTCTAAACAGATCTACTATAAAACCACGATTTGTCAATGTCATATATTGTAGAAAGATCCAAGACTCGTCACTGACATGAAGTCTAGAAAGATCCACCGTAAATCCACGATTTGTCAGTGCCTTCTATTGAAAAAGATCGACGATAGCCCAACGGTTTGTCATTGCCATGTGGTCTAGAAAGATTCTCCATTTGCAATGCCATTGAATCTAGAAAGATCCACAAGACATCTGTCATTCGGCAATTCTATGAAGTCTACAACGATCCATGATTTGTCAATGACGTGAAGTCTAGAAAGATGCACGATCCTTTAATGACATAGAGTCTGGGAAGATCAGCAATAAATCCACAATTGGTTAATGTGACGGAGTCTAGAAAGATGGAGATGGATGTCATGGAGTCTACTAGAAAAGTCGAAATTAAATTCGTGAAAGAAAAATCCACGATTCTAGAATGAATCTAGGAAGATCAACTAATCACCCTTATTCCAGTTGGCGTCGTCGACGTCGACACATCATTTTCGTCATATCTATGAAGTTCTAGCTTTGTCATCTTTACGCCAAAACGAATGTTTTTGGTATCCATGAACTAACAAAAACCCTTAAAAATACACTTAAATATATGTAAAAAAATTTCAAAATTTATGAAGTCGTCGACTAAGAATCGACGTCGACGACGCCAACTGGAATAAGGGCGATTAATCCACTAATTATGTCAAGGAGTCTTGAAAGACCGACGATAAATCCACGATTGGTCGTCAATGCCATGTAGTCTAGAAATATCCATGATAAATTCAAGATTCGCCAGTTCATGGACTCTATTTAGATCCATGCCATGAGGTTTAGAAAAATCCACGAAGCGTCAGTATAATGAGGTGCAGAAAAAACAACTATTGTTAAAATTTTTATATCTTTTTTTTAGCTTCACACATTTTGAAGATATTTATACCAATGAAAACCTCTTCCACTTCTCTTCAAAACAGTTGAAAAATATGCTTGACCTTGTGGTAACAGGAGGTAAAAATATGAAAAACGTTCTTAATACTTGAATATCCTCGAAAAGTATCAATTTAGTTTCTAAATTTTGTTGGTGCTAAAGGGTCAGACTATTATTCGCATTCGCTTTCGCAAAACTGCATATTTCACTATTCGCTTTCGCAAGAAATATATTTCAATATTCGCTTTCGTCACCTTCGTTACATCTCTAATTTAAACTATCAAATATCTACGATTAATCATTGACATGGAGCCCTAAAAGATCCACGATTGGTGTATTATTAGCACTCATAAAATTTCAACGATTGGTCTATGATTTGGAAAAGATCCAAGATTGTTCTTTAACTTGGAGCCCACAATTGGTGTATTATTTGGAGTCATTAAAGTTCCACTATTTGTCTATAAGTTGGAGTCCTAAAATATCTATTATGTATAGTCCTAAAAGATTATCGATTGGTGTATTACTTATGTGGAGTCCTAAAAGTTTATCGATTGATCTATGATTTGGAGTCCTAAAATATCCAATATTGGTGTATTATGTGGAGTGTTAAAAGATCCATGTTTGGTCTATTATTTGGAGTCCTATATGTTCCACGATTGGTCTTGGGAGTCCTAAAAGATACACGATTAGATTGGTCTATGATTTTGAGTCCTAAAAGATCCACGATTAGTCTATGATTTGGAGCCCAAAAGATCCACGTCCAGGATTAGTGTAAGATCTGGAGTAAAAAAAGATACTCGATTGATTCATGATTTTGAGTCCTAAAGGATCTATGATTATATTATGATTTTAACTTCTAAAAGATCCATGGTTGGTTTATAATTTGAAGTCGTAAAGTCCAAAAAAATCCAGCATTGCTGTACTATATGGAGTCCTAAAATATCCACGATTGGTCCGTAATTTGGAGTCCTAAATGATTCTCGATTTAAGTATGACTTGGAATCCTAAAAGATCCAAGTTTGATCTTTGATTTGGAGCCGTACAAGATCAACGATTGGGAAAATGGCAACTATTGGTCTTTAATTTGGAGTCCTAAAAGATCCAAAATTAGTCTTTGACTTGGAGCCCTAAAGGATCCACGATTGGTCTATTATTAAAAAGATTCACCAATGGTCTATGATTTAAAGTCCTAAAGGATCCACGATTGGTCTGTGATTTTAAACCCTAAAAGATCCTAACACGTCAACGAATTTGATTTGGAGCCATAAATATCCGAAAATATCCAGGATTCCTGTATTATTTGAAATCATACAAGATCCACTATTGATATGTAATTTGGAGTCCTAAAAGATCCTCGATTTAAGTATGACTTTGGAGCCATAAAAGATCCAAATAGATCCAGGATTGCTGTATTATTTGGAGTCCTAAGATCCACGATTGGTCCGTGATTTGAAGGCTAAAAGATCCAAAAATGTGAACGAATGGTCTATGATTTGGAGCCATAACAGATCCGATAAGATCCAGGATTGCTGTATTATTTGGAGTCCTGAAAGATCTATGATTTCTGTATTATTTGGAGTCCTAAAAGATCAACGATTAGTGTATGATTTGGTGATATAAAAGATCCGTAAAGATCCGGGATTGCTGTATTATTTGGTGTCCTAAAAGCTCCACGATTGGTGTATTATTTGGTGCCCTAAAAGATCCACGATTAGTCCGTAATTTGGAATCTTGAAAGATCATAGAAAATCCACGTTTGGTCGATGATCTGGACTTTTAAAAGATCCTCGATTGGTTAATGACCTTGATTCCTAAAATATCTCCTATTAGTTTATGATTTTGAGACCCACTATTGGATCCGAAAAGAGCAATAACACACGACTGGTGTAATATATGTAGCCCTAAGCGATCGACGTTTGGTCTATGATTTGGAGCCATAAAAGATCCGAAAATATCCAGGATTGCTGTATTATTTGGAGTCCCAAAAGATGCACGATTGATCTGTAATTTTGAGTACTAAAAAATCCACGATTGGTGTATTATTTGGAGTCCTAAAAAATTCAAAAAATCCTAGAAAATCCACGATTGGTCGTAGATCTGGAGTCCTAAAAGATCCCCGATTGGTTAATGACCTTGAGTCCTAAAATAACTCCTATTTGTTTAAGATTTTGAGTCCTAAATATCCAGGATTGCTGTATTATTTGGAGTCCTAAAAGATCCACGATTGATCTGTAATTGTGAGTACTAAAAAATCCTCGATTGGTGTATTATTTGGAGTCCTAAAAAATTCAAAAAAATCCTAGAAAATCCACGATTGGTCGATGATCTGGACTCCTAAAAGATCCTCGATTGGTTACTGACTTTGAGTCCTAAAATAATTCTTATTAGTTTAAGATTTTGAGTCCTAAAAGATCCATTATTGGTGTAGTATAGCGTGATCCATTTCGAGTTTGCTACTTTTTTAAAGAAAAAAACACAGAAAATTCAAATTGAATGGGGAATGTTTATTATCATTTGAAAGATCATTCTTTGGCATTTATTTTTTGAAGATTATATCTATCAAATGTTGGCCGCGACTACGTCTCAGATGGTCCATCCGTTGAGTCCAATTTTCGGTGACTCGTTCGAGCATTTCGACTGGTAACTGGCGAATGACACGCGTGAAGTTTTGCTCCAAGGCCTGAATCGAAGCGGGTTTGTCCGCATAAACTTTAGACTTTAGATATCCCCACAGAAAAAAGTCTAACGGTGTGATATCACACGATCTTGATGGCCAATGGACCGGCCTAAAACGTGAAATTATCTGCTCACAGAAGTGTTCTCTCAATAAATCTACTGATTGATGCGATGTGTGGGAAGTGGCGCCGTCGTGTTGAAACCAAATGTCGCCGAGATCACGAGCTTCAATTTCAGGCATCAAATAGTCGGTTATCATGGCACGATAACGGTCGCCATTGACGGTTACGTTCTCACCGGCATCATTTTTGAAGAAATATGGTCCGATGATTCCGGTACGTCGGATCGGGAATCGGTCAATGGCAAAAAGATAGCTAAAATTGATAGATAAAATTGAATAATTTGAAAACGTTGTTCAGGCGTAAGTCTTTCCATGATGAAATGCCAAACAATACTTAACAAAAAAAAACATGATAGCATGACACGACTCACACGTGATCTGACAAAAAACGGCTATTGAAAAAAGTATCTCTACTTAGATCACCCTATATTTGAAGTCCTAAAATATATTCGATTGGTTTATGATGTTAAGTCCTAAAAGATCCAAGATGCAATAACAAATGACGACGACAACGGATCGATATTAGAGAATAGTTTATGTGTTATTTATTTTCTTTTATTTATATAATTCCTGAGGATGATCTTCAAAGATGGTCGAAATATTGAATGTAATAAAGAATAAATAAATCAACAACAACACAGACCTCAAGCTTTATTGAAAAACTAACACAAAAAGATCCATGATTAGTTTAAGATTTTGAGTCCTAAATGATCCATAACAGATCCGAAAAGATCCAAGATTGCTGTATTATTTGGATTCCTAAAAGATCAACGATTGGTGTATTATTTGGAGTCCTGAAAGATCCTAGAAGATCCACGATTGATCAATGATATGGACTCCTAAAATATACTCTATTGGTTTATTATTTTGAGCACTTAATAATCCACGATTGATCTTTGATTTGGAGTCCTTAAAGATCAACTATTGATCTATGATTTGGGCCATAACAGCTCCGAAAAGATCCGGGATTGCTGTATTTTTGGATTCCTAAAAGATCCACTATTGAACTATGATTTGTAGCCATAAAAGATGCGAAAGATCCATGATAACTGTATTATTTGGAGTTCTAAAAGATCAACGATTGGTATATAATTTAGAGTTCTAAAAGATACTAGATGACCCACGATTGATCTTTGATATGGACGCCTAAAAGATCCTCTATTGGTTAATGATTTTGAGCACTAAATAATCCACTATTGGTCTATGATTTGGAATCCGAAGATATCATCTATTGATCTATGATTTGGAGCCATAACAGCTCCGAAATTGCTGTATTATTTTGAGTCTTAAAATATCCACGATAGTCTACGATTTGTTGTCCTAGAAGTTCCCAAAAGGTCCACGATTGGTGTATTTTTTGGAGTCCTAAAGATCCATGATTGGTATATTATTTGGAGTCCTAAATATCTACTATTGATCCATAACTTAGAGTCCTGAAAGATCCTAGCAAATCCACGATTGATCTATGATCTGGACTCCTAAAAGATCCTCAATTGGTTTATGATCTTGAGCTCTAAAAGATCCACTATTGGTGTGTTATTTGGAGCCCCAAAATTTCCTAAAAGATCGACGATTGGTCTATGATTTGGAATCCTAAAAAAGTCGATTTGTTTATGATTTTGACTCCTAAAGCATCCACGATTGGTTTATGATTTCGAGCTGTAAAAGATCCACGATGTAAAAGATCTATTATTTAAAGCCCTAAAATGTCCACGTATAATCTATGATTGAAAACCCTAAGAGATCCACGATTGGCCTATGATTTGGAGTCCTATAAGATCCACGATTGGTCTATGATTTTGAGCCCAAACGATCCAAGATCAACGATTGTTCTGTGCTTTGGTGTCCTAAAAGATCCTCGATTGATGTATGATATTGAGTCCTAAAAGATCCTCTATTGGTGTATGATCTTGAGTCCTAAAAGATCCATGATTAGTTTATGATTTTGATTCCTTAAAGATACAGGATTGATCTATGATTTGGAACCCTAACAGATCCACGATTGGTCTATGATGGAGTTCTAACAGTCCTTCGATTGGTTTGTGATTTTGAGTCCTAAAAGATCCATGATTAGTTTATTGTCTTGAGGTATAAAATATCCACGTTTATTATTTGGAGTTTAAAAAGATCCACAACGGATCTTCCACGTCCGGTCTTTGATTGAAAGCCTTAAAAGATCTCCGATTGGTTTATGGTTTGTCGTCCTGAAAGATCCACAGTTGGTCTATGATTTGGAGTCCTTAAAGATCCCAAAGGATCCACGATGGGTCTATGATTTGAGTCCTAAAAGACCCCCAAAGATCCACGATTAGCCTATTATTTGAGCTCTAAAAGATCCACTATTGGCCTATGATTTGGAGCTCTAAAAGTTCCACGATTGTTGTATTGTTTGGGGTCCTAAAATATCTACGATTGCTGTATTATTTGAAGTCTTAAAAGATCCACGAGGGGTCTCTGATTTGAAGTCCTAAAATATCCACAATTAGTCTATGATTTGAGACCTAAAACATCCGCGATCAGCCTATGATTTGGAGCCCTAAAAGATCCACGATTGGTGTATTATTTAGAGCCTTAAAATTTTCACGATTTCAATTAATTGAATTATTAAAAAATTCACCATTAGTCAATGAGTTAGAGACTTAAAGTATACACTACTATGTAATCATTGAATAGGAGTTTTAAAAGCTACAAGATTTGGTCTTAAAAGGTTCACACTTGGACTCAGATTTGGAATCCAAAAAATCATGATTTTGGTCTCTGTTTTGAGATCATAAAAGGTATACGATTCGTCTATGATTTTTAATCTTCGAACACTTAGAATATTTGTCTATAATTATGAGACTTTAAAGCTCCAAAATTGCTCTATGATTAGGAGTCTTAAAAGGTGAACAATTGCTCTACGATTTGGAATCACAAAATATCCACAATTGGTATACTCGTATGGTCTACTAGGGTAAAATAACAACGATCGGCCTTGGAAGATTCTCAAGTGATCTTTGCTGAGAAGTCTTTTAAAATTCAAATGTGTACCCTGAATAGGAGTATTTACAGACCCATAATTGGTCTCTAATTTGAAGTCTTCAAAGGTCCATCAGAGGTCTGTGATTTGGGATCTTAACACGTCCGCGATAGGTCTATGATTTGGGGACTTAAATGATCGATGCGCGCTTTATGTTTTGTATTGCTAAAGGGCCCATGAGTACCCTAATATTTGCAGTCTTTAATTCTCCACAACTGCTCTATGATTTATAACTTAAATCAACAATTCATTATCGTTATTACACAAATCCTTTCCGCTGTTACTCTCACGCATCACCTGCGTAATATTCTTAAATTTCCATTATTGTTTTCTCTTCTTAATTGTATTTGCTTTGTTAAATATTTTGTATAAATATACGTTTCGCAATAATACATATGAGTAAATATGCCAATATTTCAAGTCCTTAAGTGGAGTGGATTATGAATTGTAGGTTTATTAAATATTCATTTCATCTAAAGAAAAATCTAAACGAAAATAGCAATACTCTGATGGATATTTGTATGTACGAGCAAATGTTCTATATATGAACATTTGTTTATTCACATACTCGAAACAATACATATGAATTTCAAAAATGTTTCTCATATTGCAAGAAAGATATGTGGGTCACTGCATGGGATATTTAAGAAAATTTGTGAAAAAGTTTTGAAATTATGTTCAATAGAATGGGAAAAGGCTAATTTAGAGAGCTGAGCTCCCTCACCTTAAAGAAGACTAATGAAGTGGAATAAAACCTGCAAGGGTGGTTTATGTACTGTATCAAACTTTCTAAAATAATCGGATTTTGATTTTCTAGTACAATGAGGTTTGATATAAATTTGAAAAATTATGTAGGCCAATTTCTGCACCAAGTTAGATAGGCGGTAGAACCTTTCTGAGGAGATTTTGTAAAAACAAACTGATCATGTATTCCTCATTCGTAGAGGTCCTGTTTTCTGAAAATCTTATCAAGCAGTTGTTAGGGTTCATAAAACGACAACAACGCGGCTCCTTGGTTTTGCCTATCCTTGCTCCAAAGCATAGATCTTTTAAATCTCCAACTCATAGACCACTATAGGAACTTTAATGCCTATTATTAATAAAAGAGGATTTGTGGATATTTAAAGACTTCAAAACAATAGTTTAGCGTCTCGAAGGAGTGACTTAAAATCCTATATTTTGGGGAAAATTGTCTTTCAGGCCATCTAGCCCACAAAATATCTAATTCCAGACCAATTTAAATTTATTTCCACGAGTGAAGAAAACACAGTATTGCTATTGACCCATATGCTCATATCCATTTGATGCACTACAGGTACTATACAAATACATACGTATGAACAATGAAAAGAACTACTCACAGCTAAATTTAACAGGGGAACAGACAAAAAAAATGTTCACTTCATACGAAAACTTTTATGGCAGGATATTTTCAGCCTAACTAAACCAATTGTTCAGCAGCCTTTATTCTCAAACAGGAAGGCAATTACTTTGGAGGCGAGAAGTTTCACACCAATAGGAATAAAAGAAATTCTTGTTGGAGACAAAAAGCTTTTGCAACTTTAGTTTTGCTCATTGTTTCATTTTTGCTTTTTTGTGAAACAGAAAAATTCTAGACTTTGTTAACCACTGTTCCGGTACTTGAGCACGTTCGTCGGCATTTCATGGATGTAGATGTGGATTTTGGTGTATGTATGTGTATGTATACAAGTATAGATTAAATTTCCAAATAAAGGAAACGGAATTTATTTGATGAACGTGTTAAAAGAGTTGGGGGCAAATGTTTTAAGAGGAAACAAAAGTACACTGACAATCAAATTTACCTCATTTTGCAGACTTAGCTTATAATCCTTAATTTTGAGTAAGCACGAATTTTTTCAGGATATCACTGTAAGATACTGAGAAAATTCGTGTCTAATACCGATTTTCTGTGACTCGTGAGATCATAAATAAATACAGAGCGCACACACTGAAAAAAAAATTGTCCTAAAATTAAAGATTGGCTACCTTTTGTACCTAACATGTAGATAATTTCGTTAACATTAAGTAATTTACTTAATTGTAATATTTACTTAATTTTAAGTACAAAATGTACTTTTGAGCATTTCTTTAATTTTATAACAATTTTTTTCAGTGCAACAGGCCGAACCACTGGCTTAAGTGTATGTCCATGGACATGAGACGTATAATCGTCTCCTCTCTTCAAGCTAACCTGACCTAGCCAACCTAAGTATGCATATCTTTTGTATTATAAAAACTGGTCTTTGGAACAAACAATTAAAAATTTTCTTAATTTTAAAGGTTGTAAGATGTTGCCCCAAAGAACTTATCACACTCACGTCTATTCATACTTATTATATGGAAAGATACTTAATGTTAAGACCATGTCGTAATTAAAGATTATTAATAAATATTTTTAAATGTATTTTAAAGTTGTATTAAAGATTAGGACGTCTTTGGAGCAAAATCTTTAAAATTATGCAATTTACTCATGTCATACTTAAAATAAAGAATATTTCTTTAATATTAAGTAAGTTATTCCAAAGAGTTGTTGTTCGTATTTATTAGGAGGAAATCAATGTATACTGAAAACCATATTTGCTATTTTAAAGATTTACTTAAAATCTTCAAAACATGGACACTGCAAGTCAATAAAATCAGCAAAATCTTTAAAATTTACTAAATTACTTAATTTTAATGTGTTTGCTCCAAAGACTTCCTAACACTTAATACAAAGACAATTCCTACTTAGACAATTCGTATATATCTTTGAAACAAGGAAATTGCTTACTAAAAATTAAGATAGTTTCGTTATATTAACTAATTTTTCGTAATTCTGAGCACGAAATAAAGATTGGGCGTCTTAGGTCAAAATCTTTTACATGAAGTAATTTACTCAATTTTAAAGATTTTTCTACAAAAACTCATAATATTTAAGACAAAGAGAATTCTTACTTAGAATTATAAAAAAATACTTAATATATTTTAAGACATTGTCTTAATTTTAAATACTAAGTGTTTTTGTTTTATAGATTAATACGAATTGTCCAAGTATGAAGTGTCTTTGTATTCAAGATTAGAACATCTTTGCCTTTGGTTTTATAGATTAATACGAATTCTCCAAGTATGAATTGTCTTTGTATTAAAGATTAGCATATATTTGGAGCAAAACTTTTAAAATAAAGTAATTTACTCAATTTTAAAGAATTCGCTACAAAGAATACATAATCTTTAAAACAAAGATATTTCATAATTAAAATTACCACTTTCTTTAATACATAATTATTCCAAGGAAATTGCTTACTAAAAATTAAGATAGTTTCCGTTATATTAACTAATTTTTCGTAATTCTGAGCATGAAATAAAGATTGGGCGTCTTAGGTCAAAAACTTTTACATTAATTAATTTACTCAATTGTAAAGATTTTTCTACAAAAACTCATAATATTTAAGACAAAGAGAATTCTTACTTAGAATTATAAAAAAATACTTAATATATTTTAAGATATTGTCTTAATTTTGTGTCTTTGTTTTATAGATTAATACGAATTGTCCAAGTATGAAGTGTCTTTGTATTAAAGATTAGAACATCTTTGCCTTTGGTTTTATAGATTAATACGAATTCTCCAAGTATGATTTGTCTTTGTATTAAAGATCAGCACATATTTGGAGCAAAACTTTAAAATAAAGTAATTTACTCAATTTTAAAGAATTCGCTACAAAGAATACAAAATCTTTAAAACAAAGATATTTCATAATTAAAATTACCACTTTCTTTAATACATAATTATTCCTAAGAGTCACAGAGCGATATTATTAAGAGGAAACCAACGAACACTGATAATCAAATTAACTATATTTTAGAGATTTAGTTCCAAAGAACTCTAATCTAACTAAATTTTCAAAATCTTTAAGATTTACTAAACTACTTAATTTTACAGAGATTGCTCCAAAGACGTCCTAACACTTAATATAAATACAATTCCTACTTAGACAATTCGCACATTTCTTTAAAACAAGTACATTGCATACTAATAATTAAGACACTTCCCTTAATATTAACTAATTCTTGGTAATTCTGAGCATAAATTGAAGATTGGGACGACTTTAGGTCAAAATCTTTTATATGAAGTAATTAACTCAATTTTATAGATTTTTCTACAAAAACTCATAGTCTTTAAAACAAAGACAATTCTTACTAAGAATTAGAAAAAAATACTTAATATATGTTAAGACATTGTCTAAATGTTAAAGATTAATACGAACTGTCCAAGTATGACTTTGTATTAAAGATCAGCTCATCTTTGAAGCAAAATCTTTAAAATGTGGTAATTTACTCAATTTCAAAGATTTCGCTCCAAAGAATACACATGATTCCTAAAATTTTGGGGCGAAATTATTAAGAGTAAACCAATGTACACTGAAAACGAAATTTACATAATTTTAAAGAGTTACCTCCGTAGGTCTCTTAAACTTTAAAACAAGGACATTTCATTTCTTTAATTAAAAATCTGCAAAGACGTCCTAAAAATTAGTACAAAGGAAATTCAACTAATCTTTAATAAGCATTTCTTCAGCTATGTACAGACGATTGACAGATCGGACAATATTGTCAGAAAAATGCAACCCTGTGAACGTACAACCGTGTTATCATACAATTTTTGTCTTGCAACTTTGGCAGAAAAGTCATTGTGAGATTATTTGCAGATTGTTAGCTGTACGAGGTTTATGCATGTGACAATGGCGCCATTGACAGAGAAACTTTTTATTGGCAGGACTGTCATTAAAAAATTGGTATTGGCAATACAAATTCTTTAATGTCTTTATAAAAAAGACAATTCTTACTTAGAGTTAGGAAAAATTATATAATATTAATGGCATTATCTTAATGTTAAATACGAAATATTCTCGTTTTTAAGATTTATATGAATTGTCTAAATAAAAATTTTTTAAGTATAATTTATTTACAAAATATATTGTACATATATGAAATTGTAAGGTTTTTTTGCAATCATCTGAACTGTCAATTTACTATTGCCTAGCAATTTGTCATTGTCAAACAAAATGAATATATTTTTCCCTAATATTAAGTAATGTTTACTACTTCTTAGTATAAGATAATATATATTTAAATTTCACTTAATTACTCAATTTTAAGGATTTTGCTCCAAAGACGTCCTTATATTGAAAACAAAGATAACTCGTATTTACCTTTGAAACAAGGACATTACGTTGAAAAAATTTAGACAGTTTCCTTAATATTAAGTATTTTTTCGTAATTATGATCATAAATTAAAAATGTTCACGTCTTTAGGGTAAAATCTATAATATTAAGTAATTTAGTAAATTTTATAGATTCAAAAACTCACCATAGTCTTTATAAAAAAGACAATTCTTACTTAGAGTTAGGAAAAATTATATAATATTAATGGCATTATCTTAATTTTAAGTACGAAATATTCTAGTTTTTAAGATTTATATGAATTGACTAAATAAAATTTTTTTAAGTATAAATTGTCTATGTGAATGTTCTTAAGATTAGCTAATCATTAAAATATCTAATTTACTCAATTTTAAAGGTTTTGCTCCAAAGACAACAAAATCTTTGAAACAACGACAGTATTTATATGAAAAATATATATTAATCTTTACCTTGTTTTATAGATTAATATATAAAATTAACACAATGTCCTTAATATTAAGTTTTTTCCCCTAATTCAAAGTATGAATTGTTGTAAAGTTTACGATACTTTCTTTAATGTTAAGTAATTTTTTCATAACTCTTAGTATGAATTGTCGTTACTTCAATCAATTTTAAAGATTTGTTTCCAGAATACTCACAGTATTTATAAAAAAAGACAATTCTTACTTAGAGTTAGGAAGAAATATATAATATTAAGGAAATTTGCTTAATTTTAAGTACGAAATCTATTTGTTTTAAAGATTTATATGAATTGTCTAAATATAAATTTTCGTTCTATTAAAAATTGTTGTAAAGTTTAATTAATCTTTAAAATGATGTAATTTACTTAAATTTAAAGGTTTTGTTTTAAAGAAATCCAAATCATTGAAACAACGACAGTTTATTCTTGAGCAATTTATATTAATCTTTAAAACAGGGACATTTAGTACATAAAATTAACACAATGCCTCTAATATTAAGTATTTTTCCCTAATTCAAAGCATGATTTTTTTTTGTAAAGTTTAAGATAATTTCTTCAACGTTATGTAAATGGTTTGTAATTCTTAGTATGAATTGTCATTGTTTTAAAGATAAGGACATATTTGGAGCTACATATTTTAAATTTCGTATTTTTTTCAGTGTATCCACAAATGAAACCTTCCGGAAGTTAGTTAAGGATAATTTACACAAATACAACTCTTATATAACAATTGATATTAATTGGAATGAATAAACAAAATTCCCACAACTATTAAGATCTTCATCTTTTGTGTTATTCCCAGAATATTTTATTAATTCGAAATTCCTTTCTTTGGTCCTGCTTTCATTAAATACATAATCTATTCGATATGTTGGCATAATAACAGATTTTCTTTGCTGAGTCGACAAAAAATCTCTTCATAATTTTCTGTTTTGCTTTCTTGCATTCATCCAGCCGTCCTAAGTTTACTGCCTTAATTAATTACTTTCGAATTAATTGATTTATAGACTACGTCTTGTGATGGTAATGAATATCCTCAGAAAATCTCTAACGACTTCTTATAGCCCTCCATCTTTACGGTGAGGAAACTGTTTTCTGAAGGAACCCAACCATCATGCCGTAAGGACTCAATATCATAATGCCAATACCATACCATAATAAATCGATGAGAGAAAAAACCCCAGGAATTTATTATACCTTAGATGTTTTCCTAATTAAAAGCAACATTCTTCGTTGCAAAATTGCTGAAAACATTTTGATATCCTCTGGCGAGTGAGGGAAAACAATGTTTCATAACACAACACACCTTTTATGAAAAAATAACTTTACTCGATACCGGGGGTAGGGTTGCCAAGTAGTAAAACAAAGGGGTTTAAATGGGAAAATATATAATCTGTAGGTTATACCGCTTCAGAATTGATTTCCGTTGGTCAGAAGTCTTTTATTCTATGAACTATTTTCGAATTCGGTCAAAATAATAACTATATTGGGACTAAATGATTAAATTGGGATACTGACCTTCTTTTGAGACACCATATTATCGCACATCATGTATCTGAAATAAAACAAGTAAGAAAGTTTCAGTCGGGTAAACCGACTAAGGTATACCCTCACTTTGTGAGTAATGTAATATTGAATATTACTCGAATTATTCTGTCAATTTGTGTGGGAGGTACCAGAAGGGGTTTATCAAATACACCTTTTTTTTGCTGAACATTGATACTTTAAATTCATTGCACTGTGCCGACTTATAAGCATTTATGTGCACTGGTATAAACGTTATGAGACATTAAATTGTGGTATGATTTGGGCATTTTGTGTGGGAGGTACAAAGAGGGGCGTGGCAATAACGCCCATTTTTCACAGGGCTATAGACACTATAAAAACATTACACTGTAAAAAATTTCAAGTATTTCTATACACTGGTTTTAATGTTATAAGCTGTTAACTTTTGGTGCAAAAAGGTACCTTTGTGTGGGAGGTACCAAAAGGGGCGTGACAACAACACCCGAAACAGAATATACGTATATACTGGGGCTAAATCAAAATCTGGAACGATTTTCTTTATATTTTATTATTATTAGACAAATATCGTTATTGAATAAAAAAAGGTAACCGTTAAAGTTTATAATAATCTGTCGAGAAATTATGACTTTATAGCAATAAGATGCAAAATCAAGATTTATGTATAATGTCTAAATTAGAACCGATCATTTTCACATTCGAAGCGTTCGTCTTTGAATCAAGTCTTTGAATCACCATGTTAAATACAGCGCTAAGAGGCTTAATCGGAAGAACATACCTAAATCCGAGACGATTTTCTTCGAATTCAGCATTGATTGTTCTAGGTTCCAGGAAATTACCTTTTTAAAAATCCGTAATGATAAAATGTATAACACAGCTTTTATAGTAAATATATGGCAAATCGGAATGAACATATATATGGGGGCTACTAAAATCTGAACCGATTTTGTTCAAATTCAATAGTCTTCGCCCCTGGCGTGAAAAAGGTTGTTGTGTTAAATTTCATCAAGATCAGTTTCAAATTGCGGCTTTTACGGACAAATTTAGATGGACAGACGGACGGAGGACATACTTGCCATGATCTGAACCAGTATAACATCACACCTTAACGCCACAAACGTGTTCATATTACAACTGTTCTCAGCTATATAGCGTGATCCATTTCGAGGTTCCCTACTTTTTTAAAGAAAAAAACACAGAAAATTTAAATTGAATGGGGAATGTTTATTATTATTTGAAAGAACATTCTTTGGCATTTATTTTCTGAAGATTATGTCTATCAAATGTTGGCCGCGGCTACGTCTCAGATGGTCCATCCGTTGAGTCAAATTTTCGATGACTCGATTATGTTGACAATAAGTGGAGCGAAGTGCACGAAGCACATTCCTCACAGAACGTGAATTTTCGTAATAAAGTTGAACGATTTGTAAACGTTGTTCAGGCGTAAGCCTTTCCATTATGAAATGACAAACAATATTTAACAAAAATAACATGACAGCATGACACGACTCACACGTGATCTGTCAAAAAAAAGGCTATTGAAAGAAAGTATCCCTACTTGGATCACCCGTTATAAGAACACTTTTGCGTATGAGTACTTTTTATCAAAGTTGTGCAAAATTGTATCTTATTTAGTGGCTTGGATGCTCTCTTTATAAGCATATTTATTAAAATTTTATAATTTTTTTTAATATTTTCAAAAGTGTTCGTACTGTTCTCAGATATATGAGAACACTTTTGCGTATGAGTACTTTTTAGCAAAGTTGTGCAAAATTGTATCTTATTCAGTGGTTTGGATGCTCTCTTATAAGTATATTTATTAAAATTTTATTTTTTTTTTAATATTTTCAAATATACTCAATTTTTAAAAAAATATTTTCCATAACAACATTTTAATATTTCATATTTTTTTATATAAATAAAAATAGGGATGACTGCTGCAAAAGAATATATAATTGGATGTACTTCAAATGTGATTCCTTAGTAATAACTTTTGCTGGGGTCCGTTTGTGTGAGAGGTACCAAAAGGGCCGTGGACCTTTTCGAGGTAAGAGCGGCTAATATACCAATGCTATGTGTGGATTTTCAGAAGAATCGAGTAAATAGTATAGAAGTTATTTAAGAATCAATATTTCACTAAATGTTAACCCTTTGTGGGGGAGGTACTATAAGCAGTGAACCAATATGGCCCATTTTTGAACTTAGTCGGAGATAGAGAAAAATTTTACCGCACACCAAATTTAAAGTCAATCGGTTACTCCTTTCGAGAGTTATCGTGCGCACCAGTCAGCAGACAGACGGACGGACAGACAGACAGACAGACGGACGGACGGACATTGCTCATTCGACTTAAAATGACCCAAAACGGATATCCGCCGAACATACTTAGGGTCTTAGGTCACTCCTTCGATGTGTGACACTTTTGGCTCGTAGCAAATGATATATACCCTCCTCTCTAAGGTGAGGGGATAAAAATATACAAGAAAAATTATAATATTGACTCAATAAAATTGTTATATCTTTTAGATCCATCAAGGTTCCACTTTGAGTTTTTAATAGTCAGCTTATAATAATTTGACCCTTTAGTACCACAAAAATAAAAGACATGAATTATCGTGCGCACCAGCCAGCAGACAGACATACAGACACAGACAGACGGACGGACGGACATTGCTCAAATGACTTAAAATTACCCAAATCGAATTTCCACCAAACATACTTGGGGTCTTAGGTCACTCCTTCGATGTGTTACACTTTTGGCTCGTAGCAAATGATATTTACCCTCCTCTCTGAGGTGAGGGGACAAGTAAAAGCGTAAAGTTTTGCCATGCCGAATCTAATATACCTTTCACCGTGGATTGCATACAATTTTATTACTGGAAAAATATTTGGATATGGAACCAATCATGAAACGATCCTTTTTGTTTAAGTAAATTATTAAAAAAACGAACGCTACAATTTTGGGCCGCAAATTCTTTATCCAAACTCTTTACCTGAAAAATGTGGTATTTATGGCTTAAAATATCATTGCTGAGAGCTACGTCTACACGCGGACTACAACAAAATAAAATTTGATATGTATACATTTTATTGAGATGAATTCGTACCAAAATAGAATACAAACTGCAAAATTTCAGCTAAATTTCGTAGAAAATGTGGGGTTTATGGCTTAAGTAAGCCTTTTTGGGAGCGACATCTATAAGTGGACTGTAAAAAAATATTAACTGATTAAAGAAAATGTAACTGCGATGAATTCGTGTCTTAATTAAATACAAACTGCAAAGATTCAGTTAAAATGCTTCGAATATGTGGTATTTATGGTTTAAATACGTATATTTTGGAGCGACCTCTATAGGGTGACTATAACAAAATATAAACCGATATGTAAAATGTTTGCTGTGATGAATTTTTGTCATAATAGAACATAAACTGCAAAACTATGGCTCAAACCCCGTATTTTGGAGAGATATGACCAAATCCCAAACAACCTGCAACTATAAGAAATATTTCTACCAAATTTGATCCAACTAGCTTCATTATTACGGAGCAGGATTACAACAGACGGACGGACAGAAGGACATGGCTAAATCGTATATATACTTTATGGGGTCTCAGATCAATATTTAGAGGCGTTACAAAAGGAGTGACAAACTTAATATACCCCCATCCTATGGTGGATGGTATTAATATATTAATTATACCCTACACCACACTTTGGCTAGACGCACCTTAATGTATACCAATCGACTGAGAATCACTAGCTGAGTCGACTTAACAATATCTGCCTGTCCGTCCGTCCGTCTGTCTGTACATCTACAGTAGTCCGTTTAGTAAGTGTCGAAATTTCTTGATCCATGGACAAACATTGCTTAATTTGAAGAAAATCAGTTCAGATTTAACTATAGCGCCCATATATATATTTCGTCCGATTTCACCCATTCGTCCTATAGACACTGCATTTTACTCATGATGGAGTTTATTTAGCTATGGATCAACATTACCGAATTTGAAAGAAATGTGTTTAAATTTAGCTATAGCTCCCATATATATGTTTCGTCCGATTAGATCATTAAGCAATACAGAAACTGTAGTTTACATCCAATCGTTTTGAAATTTAGCATGGTACAGTTTCTTGATTCTTGGACCAACATTCAACATTTTCACAAATAGCCCTCGACTGTCGCAGATCTCTTAACGAGATGGCTGAGCAGTTTAATATACACCACATATGGGTGCCTGGGCATAGGGATATCCCGGGAACTGCAAAGCCGATGAACTTGCTAGGAAAGGGACGACATTACAAATTCTGGAAGAATTTGCATATATTGGTGCGCCACTATCCACGTGCAAGCTTTGGCTTAGGCAAGAGGCAATCAGGCAGTCCAACGAAAGATGGACAGAAATCGGCACCTGCAGGGTAGCTAGACAAATCTGGCCAAGGTATGACCTGAGAAGGTCAAAATATCTCCTCGCACTAGAGAGGAAACGATTGTCTACGTTAGTACAGGTTCTGACGGGACACTGCTTGATCGGCGAACACGCCAAAAGATTGGGTATTGACTCCAATGACTTCTGCCGAAGCTGTGGAAATGAGGAAGAAGTGGAGAGCATTGAGCACTTGCTTTGCGACTGTCCCGCTTTGAGTAAACGACGACTGGACATACTGAGGTCGGCCTTTTTAGGCAGCCTAACAGATCTTTCCAATACTGATATTCGTACTATCGATAAATTTATATATCAAACAGGTTGGTTTCGATGAGGGGCATTTCAGCCAGTGGTAACACTTGGGACCTAAACTGGTAAAAAAATACGGCTGCCACCCTAACCTAAACCTAAACCAACAGTGTACGCCTTCGTTAGGAACTTCACAACTAAGATATCTGCCAGAGAGGAATAGAAAACATTTCCACTTCTGCACAGGTTGTTCGAAGCTTGATGATAAGGCTAGCTTCGGAGTGCACTGTAAAGAAGCCAGTATTGATACAGCTCATAGCCTACCATATACCTGTAGTGTCTATCAAGCCGAAATAATAGCAATAAGAGAAGTCACCAAGTGGCTGAGTCGCAACATAGTGACAAACAGCCCTCGATTGTCGCAATTCTCTTAATGATATGGCTGAACTGTTTATTATACATCTCATATGGGGTATATGAATTTTGCGGGGAACTGCTAAGCTGATGAATTTGTTAGAAAAGTGCTACGGTAACCGACCGAGTGGACTATATACCAACGGTGTACACCTTCGAAAGGAATTCCATCACTTATATACCTGCCATAGAGGAATGGATTGGTATTAAGACCAGAAAATAGAAAACATCTACACTTCAACACAGATGGTTCGAAGCTTGATGATAAGGTTGGCTTCGGAGTGCACTGTAAAGAAACATAGTGCCCAACACTAGAGTCGTCATTTACTCCGACAGCCAGACTGCCAACAGATCTCTGGAGGTTACATTCCTAAAATAACCAGCAGCTCTCGACAGCCGCATATCTCTTAAAGTGATGGCTGATTAACATACTCGTATACCTCATATGATGGATACCTGGGTATATGTATATCCTGGGGAACTGCAAAGCCGATTAACTTGCTACGAAAGGGACGACATTACAAATTCTCGAAGAATTTGCATATATTGGTTCGTCACATGCAAGCTTTGGCTAAGGCAAGAGGCAGTCAAGCAGTACAATGAGAGTGGGACAGAAATCGAAACCTGTGGGTAGCTAGACAATTTAAAATATCTCCTCGCACTAGATAGAAATGGTACCTGCCTACGTTAGTTTCAGTCCTGACGGACATTGTCTGATCGGCTAACACGCAAGGAGGTTGGGAATTGAGTTTAATGGCTTCGGCAGGAGCTGCGGAGATGAGGAGGATGTAAAGAGGATTGAGCACCTGTTTCTTTCCTAAATTGATTAAACGATGTCGGGATTTACCGGCGTCGGCCTTTCTAGGAAGACTAGGATTTGAAAAATCAATAAAATTATCTTAGAAAAAACTTAACTAAACCAAAAAAACTATGATATGTGTGAATTACAGATCATTAGGATAAGTAGTATAGAAGTTATTAGAGAATCAATATTTCACTAAATTTTAACCCTTTGTGAGGGACGTACTAGAAGGAGTTGACAAATATGGTCCATCTTCGAACTTAGCCTGAGATAGAAAAAAATCAATTTAAAAGAAATTGGTTAAGATTTGTATATAGCTTTACTATATTTGAGAAAATCGGTTCGGATTTTGATGTATTCCCGTATATACCTATATCCCGATTATGAAGCGATCTTTATGAAAATTGATACAGAGGAATTTCTTAGACTATCCCTATTGAAAATGAATCATATCGGTCCATGTTTTGCTATAGCCCCCATATAAAAGCCTCTACCGATGTCATTTCTTGACATTCTAGAGAACACATTTTCAATTGATCTGGCTGAAAATTAAAAATTTATCGTCCTTACTTAAAATGGGCAACATCGGTCCAGGGTTTTGTATAGCCCCCATATAAATATATGGTACGAAAGACTCTTAACTGCACAATTTCAGTACGATCGGAGTTAAATGGCGAACCGTACTCAACGATCACCATAAGATGGACAGACGGACGGGCGGACAGACATGGTTACTCAGCTTGTGATTCCCAGTCGATCGGTATTTCTAGGCACTACAAACATCTGCCATGAAACAAACTTATAATACCCTCTACTACACCAGTCAAACTTATAATACCCCTTATACAACAGGTATAGGGTATAATTAGTCAAAGAGGAAAATGTGGATATTAAATTAATTTTACAAAATGTAAATTATTTATTTACTTAAGATGTATGCAAAGGCTGATTCAAGTTGAGTTTCCTAATGAAAGTGGAAAACATTTCCCAGACATTGAAGCAAATATCAATTACAAATTTAAACTTTTATTCTATAGATCTTTGCAATATTATAAAAAAAAACTATCATATATGGTCGCTCTACGATGGTAATCTTTGTAGTCCAAAATCAGCCAGATCAATTGAAAATGTGTTCTCTAGAATGTCAAGAAATGACATCGGTAGATGTTTAATTAATATTATTCAATCAGGCAGTATTATTTCAGATCTGAGAAAGCCTAGAAATATATTGGATTCCTGGCACATTTTTGTCCTAAATATACGAATATCAAAGCAATATTATCATTTCAAACCTTTGAGAAATCGGATTGCAAAAATCCCTTATTATCTCTAGACCTTTTTGAAGACCAGAGTCTCTGATCCCTTATCCCAGAAATGTAGCAGGTTTTCGCTATTCTCAATCAAAAACCTGGCAACCTTACCCCCCACAGAGAAATATAATCTATATACCAAGAATAGTTGCAATTGCAACATGATTTATTCATGTGATTTAAAGAATTTAAACGATGTTCACAGTACACAAAAAAAAATTGCAAAAAAAAGTTTGATGACCGACTTTTTCTTGCTGGTACAACACTCGAACGAGTAGTATAATAAAATTACTTAATTAATTAAAGGAAAACAATATGGGAAATTTACAAAGTCCCCCTATTTGTACATGTAGAGGATGCCACCACCGTTGTCGGTGGTATCGCAATGCCTTATCCAGCAGAAGGATATGGAAGCATGTGTTCCGGACACACGTCGTGGTCCAAAGCCAGGCACTGTTTATCATTCACATAAGGCTGCGGTTGGGCTGAGGTTTTTTATTGAGGGGATTTCTTGCTGATTTCTCTCGCTCTCTCTCGTCAGACCACTTGCAGGTCATTAAAGCTTTTAACAAGTTTCTGTTTAGTATAAAACTATTTTAAAATAAATGAAAACATGTTGAGGCAGCTGATGAAGAGGAATAAAAACAAAAACACACGGTGGGAATTCACTTAACCCAAATGGGGCAAAAGTAGGCAAGTGTTGTTGGTGGATAGGGCATATAGCAGATGTGGAACCATAACGAGGCTACGCTGTTGGTGGCCACCGGTCAGTCTGTGTGGCAGTTGAAACATTAACGCCTCTTCCAAGTTCTCGTCATCAACATCAGCAGTCGTTTCCAGTTTCCTCCTCATCATTAGTATGTGCAACATTTTCATATACACATACATAAATGGAGCGAGCCATCATCGTATGGTGATCATAGTTGTCTTATCATTCTCTGGGTAACACCTTGGTAAATGCCACAGAAGCGTTGCAAAGAATTTATATTCTTGGCTATAAAAAATGCAATTTATTAACATTGAAAATATTTTATAAAATGGGAAAGATAATCATGTAGTTATGAGAAGTGTTTTTATGTTCGACAAATTCCGTGAATTATAATTGAGGAAATTTTTTCTCTACCGCTTCGGCTGGGAAATTTTGCTATTTTAGCAGACATGTTAGCTAGCAAAAAAGACTGGAACTTCTACCTAAAAAGAGGAAGAGAATTTCAGCAGAAAAATTCTGCCATTTTTGCAGACACATGTTAGCTGTTAAACAATATCAAATTCCGTGAAATATTATGGAAAAAAACATTTGTGAAAGTAAAGAAAAGAATAGTTTGCTGTAACAGCAGTTCTTGTCCGCTGAAATTATGAAAGAAAATTTGAGAGCTATTTCCGCAAATTTAGTTGTCATATCAGCAGACTTCTTCTCTGATGCTTCAGCAGAAAAGTCGGTCATCCTTCAGAAATGTTAGCCATTAAACAATATGGAATATGACTAGAGAAATAGTAATACAATTTTTGCCGTTTTCAACAGCTTTTTCCCGAAAATGGGAGCAAACCATTTCTCTGCCAGATCAGCAGATAAAGTCTGACATTTAGCAAACATGTTAGCTGTTGTTAAAAAATATAAAATACGGCTATTTTCGGTTAAAAATAATGCATTTTATTGTCATAGGGAGAGAAAGGTTCATAAGCTCTTCATCACAGGCTCAGAGGAATCCTTTAAGTATGAGCCATAGATATATTAGCTTTCGCATAAATGAGAAGATTCATAGCACCGTCCCCCCAAATGTTAAATTTAGATACACATAAAACAGGTCTCTTCCCAAAAGAGCTGAAATGAAGGTGCAAACTATTGGAAATGCTCGCTACAAGCCTTATTTCCCAAATTTAATCCAAGGGGTTGGATTAGTGGTAGCGGTAGTAGTGTTGGCTCTTTTCCTTGTACCTTTTTTGATATTCTGCGTTTATCTATAGGAGGAGGAAAGCAGTCACTCGTTTAGGTTCGGTCACAATGACCTGACGTTGAGCTGATTGGTTAAGCTGGGCAGCTGAAAAGTTGCAGCGTGTTATTCTTCCCAAGTATGGATTGAGGCGACTGCACCTTCAAAATTTAGAAGCCCTGCTGTAGATAATGAAGATCATTTCGTAACTCGATGAGCGGAAGGAGCCTAAGCCATCATTTGTTGGTTCGGATTGTTGCGGCATTAACGCCTTAGTAATGCTTGCCCTTACTCGTCGTACCTTTTTTGGTGATCTGTGCTTATCTCTAGGTTGAGGAAAGCAGTCACCCGTTTAGGTTTGGTCACAATGATCTGATGTTGATCTGAATAGGTTTAGTTCGGCAGTTGAAAACGTGGAGCGTATTATTCTTCCCAAGTATGAATTGATGTGACTGCACCTTCAGAAACTCAGCTATGGCTCACAGGTAGAAAATGTTGGCCTCCTCATGGTGGTAACCCACACGATGTACCTATAGACTACAAGCTCTCTTTTATACCATGTGACCATTCTCTATTACAGTTTTCTCTTCATGTAGGTGATTAAGGCTGGTCGTAGGGCGGCATTCTGAAGATTTTTTTCTCGCGTAGATAAACTCTAAATTGAATTCCCCTGCATTATAAAAACTTTGCATTTTCCAACTATCAACGGCTCCCATGGAGTAAAGAAAATTCCTCCTAGAGAGCTGCGGCTTCTCATTCAGTCATCTGTTTAGGGCATGTTCATAATGAGCTGAGTTGGTTTCGCTGGGCAGTTGAAAATGTGCAGAGTTTTATTTATTCTTCCCAAGTATGAATTGAGGCGAATACATCTTCAGAAAATGTGCTATGACTCACATTAAGATTATATTGGCATCCGCATATAGGTGATCCACTCAAATACATAGATTAACGCAGATGTGACCTTTTATATCATTGCAACTATATCTATATCACGAAGATCTGTCAGTACCTGTTTGGGCGAAAGGAGGAAATTAAATTGTTGTTCTCAATTAGGTGTTTAAGAAGTCCCTGTGGCTATTCTTAGGGCGGTTTTCTGAAGAATCTGTTTATCTCTTTGTCCGTACATGCCTGGGCGGAGGGAACCAGCCTATCCATTATTACACTCTCGTCGTGTAGGGCATATACCCAGAATCCAAGAACAAAATTGTCACGGCGAAGGGCATGTGTCGTACTTCTTGATCTGGAAAATTGGAAAGGTCCTGATTGGCAGGACAGATGAATCGAGTCCAAATACAAATATACCGTCTGATGCGGTGAACACCGTTAGTTAAATGATGGAAACAAGTAAAACAATGCCAAAAACTGATGTGGAAGTAGGCGATAACACCACCAGTTTACCAATAGTACCGCCAATTTTGCCGGAAGTTCCCAGCAAAGGTGGTGATCAAAATAAAAAGAGCCACGCAACGAATCAAAACAATGAGAGAGAGACAAAAAAATAACACCGGCTCCCAGGAATGTCTACTGGCAGAGGGTGTAATAGGTAGTGAACGAAAGGAGGAGAATGACCCATAACCAAATAATGATCGAGTGCCAGCAGATAGGATAGACGACTTCCCAAATAAACTTTTACTGGAAATACAATGATTGAGATCATCCAGATAAACCTCCACCGGAGCGAAACAGCATCCAACGCTCTTATAGACATAATAAATAAAGACAAGCGCCATATTGCTTTGATCCAGGAACCATGGACAATTACTGGATTGAACCATGTGAACTACAACCTTTTCTACACTAACGCAGGTACTCCTCCAAAGAATTGTGCCATAAAACTTATGCTTTCTTTTAGAAGGTTGCACCTTTTAACGAAAGTATTTTTTTAAACTACTACTGCCATCTATATGTCAGGTCGGCTTATTTCGGGACCGCACACGTAAATCCGATATAATTAAGGCTCTAGCAACCCTGGAGGTTGATAGCGGTACGTGTAGATTCATTTATAACCTTCTGATTAAGAGACGCATTTCAACTAGCTTAGGGTTAACAGGCCTCCATAGCTTCGTCGAAAGGGGAACGTCACAATATGAGGTGTTCTGTCGCCTCTGATATAAAATCTCTTCGTGAACAATATTCTGCTTTCTCTAGATGTTAGGTTTATTGCCTACAAGACGATGTGACAATAGCGTCTAGAGGGAAGTTTTAGAATTTTCTTAGAGACATTATACGGCAGGCCATCCATACAACCGCAAATTGGGTTTCCGAGATGATTTAATAGGAGATATTGCCCACAAGCTTTTGTTTGCTGAAAAATGGAAGCAAGCCTTGTTACTCCTACTTCAGCAGAAAAAGTCTGTCATTTTGTGCAGATATTTTAGCTTTTAAACAATAAATAAAAAAATAATTAAAATATGACTGAAGAAATAGCAACTAATGGTCTGCTGTTATTACAATCACGTTCCTCTGCCTTTTTCTGCAGATAAACTCTGCAGTTTCAGAAGTTATAGCATAATTAAAGAAATATTTTAGAAATCCACAGCAAATTAGTTTGTTATAATATCAGATTTGTTCCACAAGCTTTTTGCTGAAAACTAAAAGCAAAAACTAAAGCAGCAGGAACTTTTGCAGATATGTTCGCTATTAAAACATATCATATATGACTGGAGGAATAGAAACAATTGTGTTGTTGTAATGATTGTTATAATTGTCCTCTATATTTTCAGCAAATAATCTCAGTTTTTGCAGCAGTTATATTTTGTTAGTGGCCGCAAATATGACTGGAGAAATAGCAACAAGTGATTTGCTGTTATTAAACATGTTCTTCTGCCTTTTTCTGCAGATAAACTCTGCTGTTTCAGAAGTTACAACATACTTAAATAAATATTTTAATAACCACACCAAAATAGTCTTTTATAATAGCGGATGTGATCCACAACCTTTTTGTTGAAAACTAAAACGCAAACCTTTTGTTTTCCACTTAAGCAGGAATTTTTGCAGACATGTTAGCTGTTAAAAAATATCAGATATAATTGGAAGAATAGAAACAAATGATTTGTTGTAATTACGATAATCTCTCTCTGTATTTTCAGCAAATAAACTCAGCTTTTGCAGCAGTTATATGTTGTACACTCAAAGAAAAATTTTAGTGGCCGCAAATATGACTCAAGAAATAGCTGTTACAACAAATGATTGGCTGTTATTACAATCATATTCTTATGCCTGTTTCTGCAGATAAACTCTGCTGCTTTAGAAGTTATAGCACACTCAAAGAAATATTTAATTAACCACAGAAAATTAGTTTGTTATAATAGCAGATTTGATCTACAAGCTTTTTACTAAAAAATTAAAAGCAAACCGTTTGCATGCCACATCAGCAGGAATTTTTGCAGACATGTTAGCTATTAAAACTATATATGACTGGAGGAATAGAAGCAAATAATTTTTTGTAATTACAATAATCTTCCTCTATATTTTCAGCAGATACATTCTAATTTTACAGACGTTTATTTGGGACACTCAAAGAAATAAATTAGTAGTAAAATATTGTGAAAAAGGTTGTTGAAAATTGCAAACTTACATAAGTCACTAAAGACAGAACTTATCTACCAGTTAAGTAGACTTATCAGCTATTTAAACTGACTTATCTGCTATTTAATCAGACTTATATGCTACCTAGGCAGCCAATCTGCAATCTAAGCCTTTGTATCTGATATTCGACAGACTTATCTGCTATTTCAGCAGACTTGCATTTACTAGTTTAGCAGTAAATATAATTCGTTAACTAGCTACCTATTTTCTGCAAGCTTTGGCTGAAAAATGGTAACCAAATCTTTCACCTGCCATTGCAGCAGAGAAATGCTGCGGTTTAAGCAGATATGTTAGCTATTAATTAATATGAAATATGGCTGGAAAAATAGTAACAAATGATTTGCTGTTTTTACAAACATTGTGCACTGCCATTTCTGCAAATAAAGTCTGCTTTTTCAGCAGTTATATTTAGTCCAAATGAAGAAATGATTTACTATTTGCAGTAAAAATTAGTAGATTTTAATCTCTGCAAAGGAGATAGCAAACTTGTCTCATATTTTGCAGACTTACAAATGTTTACTAGTTTAGCTGAAACAACAGAGAAATTCTGATATTTCAACAGATATGTTAGCTAAACATTCTAGAGAAGCAAATAGCAGATATGTTAGCTGTTAAACAATATCAAGTATAACTAGGGTGTAGTAACAAATGATTTGTTTTTTTTACAATCACCTCCTCTGCCTTTTCAGCAGACAAACTCTGTTTCATAACCCAACTCCAAGAAATATTTTAGTTATCATAGCAAAAAAGTTTGTCATAATAGGAGATTCACTGAAATAGGGTCAGCAGACTCTATTTTTATAGAAGTTATATTTGCTACACTGAAAGAGGGACAACAGACTTGTGTGCTACAGGGTTTTCCAACAAGAGGTGTTATTTTGAATCACCCGGTTTTTCGGTAGCTGTTACTTTAGAAGCTTTTGTTCTTTCACATTTGACAAGTTGAAACTACGCCATTACTAAAAATGGAACGGTACACGATTCAACAACGCATTGAAATTATTAAAATTCGAAAAATCTAATATCGTCGAAAAATTATCTTGACTAATGAGGCCCATTTCCACCTCGGTGGCTACGTCAACAAGCGAAATTGTCGCATCTGGGGCTCGGAAAACCCAAGAGTTATTGTTGAGAAGCCTCTCCATCCTCAACGTGTGACTGTTTGGAGCGGTTTATGGTCCGGCGGGTCCAATGACACCTTACTTTTTCGAAAATGAGGTTGGATCAACAGTTACGGTGAATGGATTACGCTATCGAGAGATGATTAATGATTTTTTATGGGCGGAGTTGGATGGTATTGATCTGGACAACGTTTACTTTCAACAAGTCGGCGCTACGTGCCACACAAGCAACGAAACCATTGCTCTGTTACGGGAAAAGTTTCCGGACCGTTTATCTCTCGAAGAGGTGATCACAATTGGCCACCGAGATCTTGCGATTTAACACCTTGCGACTTCTTCCTATGGGGCCACGTGAAAGATAAGGTCTACGCCAACAGCCCAGCGTCGGTTCAAGATAGAATTAGTGAGGTTATGGAGGACATAGGGCAGCCACTTTGCGATTTGGTTATGGAAAATTTCATGAAAAGGATATGCTCCTGTAAGCGTGGTCGTGGTGGCCAGTTGGCTGATGTTGTTTTTCATTATAAACGGCATACCTTCCTCTTTATTATGAAATAAAGATCCGATCATTTATCTAAAAAAATTGCATTTTACTTTGAATACCAAAATAACACCTCGTGTAGGAAAAACCCTTTATATCAGCAGACATATGTTTTGTAGTTTATCAGTCGGGGACTGCTGGCAGCAGCAGCTAAACTCTGCTTTTACAGCAGTTGTATTTTCTACACTCAAATAAATAATTAGTATCAGATTTTATACACTGACAGAAGGACAGCAGACTTAAGTAAACTAGTTTATCACTCCCACCAACCCACTGTCTCGTATAGTAGGGTAAATATAATTCGTTGAAATCCTACCCTAATTATTGCAAATCGTGTTCTGGCATTGTGGTTTCAGACATTTTTCACATGCGGTGTTTGTTTTGTGAAAATATCGGATGGAAAACGGATGAATGCTGCGACGGAGGAAAGGTCAGCTTTTGAGCATGAGTGAAATGTAAAATTCACTATCGATGTAGTCCTGTCATTTGCAGGATTTTGTATTTTAACGTTAGCCACAGGAGGCAGCATTTCGAATATATTCGTTCGGTCAGTGTGGTTTTGCCAAATAGAGGCCGTGATGATGGAATGCGGTATTTAACCCCCAAAGGATTTAGAGCGGGAGGATTTTGGTGAATATGTATAAGGATTTATGATTTAAAAAAGAGAAAAATTAAATGCTTGTCATAGAGAAAAAATTGGATATTCAATGGACTTTAAACAATAAGAATTATTTATTTTCTCTGGATGTACGTAAAGGGTGGTTCAAGTTGAATCTCCAACGAAGAGTGAGTTCAGCTAGCATCAACAAAATGTAGAGAAACTAAGTTTTTCTTTATTCCCAATAATGAAAAGCCATCCCATACAGGATCCAACGAATTTCCGACCAATTTGTCTAGCTTTATTTTATTAGGACTAAAATTAATTAACAGTCTTCTAGTTAACAAGCAGATCTAGACGTTTCTTTTGCAGACAAATCCATGGAGGTCAGTTGACCCTCAGCTAGCTGAAATGCCTCTCTTAATCAGAAGGTCATTTTTCTCCGTATCCTTGGATCTATTAATCAATATTTAGATTGGGACTAAATTAATCAAATGCTTCTATTCAACCAACAGATCTAAGCGTTTCTTCTGCAGACAAATCCATGAAGGTCCGTTGACCCTAAGCTGGCTGAACTGCGTCTCTTAATCAGATGGTTCCTATTGAACAGATCTATGTATGTAGTTCTCAACAACCAGTGTTGCTACGGCCTTAACTACTGCTGCTGGATTTAGTTTCTTGATGGCTCTGTTAAGGAAAATGCAACTGTAGCTTTCTTCGGCAAATAGGCTTTTATTCGACTAGTAGATCTAGGCATTTATTCTGTTGACAAATCTACGAAGGTCCGTTGATCCTAAGTTGGCTGAATAGCGTCTCTTAATCAGAAGGTTGCTATTGAACAGACCTATGTATGTAGTTCTCAACAACCAGTGTTGCCATGACCTGTACTAATGCTGCTGGATTTACTTTTTTGAAAGTTCTGTTAAGGAAAATACAACTGTAGCTTTCTTAGGCAAAGAGGGGATTTTTAACAACGTAAATCTAGCCGCAATCGTTATGATTCTGAGAGTAATATATGAAAGTTGAATTGTTGTCTTTTTTTTTGCTAAAAACGTCGTTTACATAGCAGAATTGACTAGACCGTTCGCTGATTAGGAACCTTAAGAGACGTATAAAATAGTTTCTAGCGCGATATGTACCATTTATGCCGAGACAATACAGACCTTGGAACATTTTTAGGGGTTTTATGTTGCACATCTTATCCATTGATCCTACCGAAGCGTCATGCTTGAATTGAAGACCCACTTTGAGCCAATTGATATTTGGCACAGAGACCACAGTTCAGGCATCTTTTCCTTAGCATTTGATTGATTCAATCTTGCAGCTCTAGTCAATAAAGGCAGAATTTTGCCACTGAAGGATATAGTGCTTTACTTCATATAGTGCAATTTCCCCTGATCTTTCTTGGCGTATGCATATTTTTTGAAATATATGCTGTCATTCGGAATCTTGCTCTTAATCATTCTATCACTGTTCCTTCTATAGTGTTGATCAGGAAATATGCTAGCTAGATGAGACTTTGTCGTCATGTAACGGGTCTTGTCAGGATTGTACAATAATAATACACTTCATTTCTTATTGACATTAGTTTCACTTCCATCAGTAAATGTGCCATCTGTTCTTGCTTCTCACTATGTAAAATCATTTTTGTCGAAGGGCTGTGTATAACATTTTCTGATGTATTATGAGCGGTTGACGCATGTAATATGTTACATTTGTCTAAAACTATGGCTCATTGTCTACAACTATCTATGATGACAGCAGGGCCCTGATTCATTCCATTTCCTTTCTGCTGCAATTCCTCTATACGTCCCTCTGTACTACTTAGGTTGGGAACCGTGTATTGAAGATTCCTTCTAGTTGATTTGAAATCATGTTCAATTACATCGGTAAAAGTGCCTGAAAATTTTCATCTGATCCAGCCTCGTTATCTACTATTATCTGTGACAACGACAGATACCTGATTCCATTTTTGTTCTGTTGCAGCGCTTCTATAGGTCCCACCGTGCTACTTACACGGAAATTGTATATTGAAGATTCCTGTAAGATGAATTTATATCGGATTCACTGCCATCTGTAATAGAGCCGGAAAAAATTCACCTGCTTCTGCTGTCTTATTTATTACTATCTGTAATGACGACATACCCGTAATGCATTCCCTTTTTCAATCTGTTACTACGTCTCAATAGGTCTCGCGTTACCACTTAGTAGGAAAGTTCTTAATTAATATTCCCGCTCCATATTCATCTTCTTTGAGAAAAATGACGTAAAAATTCCATCTGGATCCGCAGACTTACCTACCACTATATGTGATGGATATAGATCTGGAAAAGTGTTTTTTGGCACAGGACCATGATACCATTCCATTCATGTTTTGCTGTAGTACCTCTATACGTGCCGCCGTCCTACTTAGTTGGCTAGTGTGTCTTGAAGATGCTCGCTCATCTTATCCTAACTTCATCTCTAAAAGTGTCTGGGATGATGACAGATACGTGAAATATTCTATGTTCATACTGCCCTTGTTCCTCTTAATCAGAACCTATGTATTAAAGATTCCATCGGGATGCGTTAATATCAAGGTCATCTCCTTCGAAAATGTGCAATCTGGTCCCGCTGCCTTATCTCAACTATCTGAGATAAATAAAGTTCTAGAAATTCCATCAGGTTTTCACACCTTATCTACTATTATATGTGATGACGACAGGTGCATTACTCAATTCAATTTTCATTCTTAGTCTGAGAGTAGATGTTGAAGATTCCTGCTAGATGATTTGCTATCAGGTTCAACTTCATTCGTACAGGTGTCAGGAAAATTATATCAACAGCCGCTGCCTTATCGACTACTAGCTGTGGTGATTACAGATCCCTGAAGCCGTCCATCTTCATTCTGTTGCAGTACCTTTACATGTGCCGCTGTACTACATAATAGGAATGTGTGCATATAAAATTCCTGCTGAATGATTACATCTCCTTCGGTAATAGAGCCGGAAAAATTGTATCTGGTTGCACTAACTTATATCATATTAACTGTGATGAATACAGTAGTGGATAGAAAACTGTGATGCCTTATCTACTACTATCTGTGATGACGACAGGTCCATGATTCCTTCCATCTTTCGTTCGGCTGCAGCGCCTTTATAGGTCCTGCTATTCCACTTACTTAGTCGGAGAGTGTGTATTGAAGATTCCTTCGTACTGGATGTGTTGAAACCAGGTCCAGCTTCATCCTGCGCTGTGATGATAAGGCCTTGAATTATTCCTTTCTTGTGCTGTTGTAGTGTCTCTATAGGTGTTGCCTTTCTACTTAGTCGACGTGTGTGTGTTGAAGATTCCCGCTAGATGAGTTGATATCATGTTCAGCTACGTTTGTAAAAATGCCGAAGGAATTCCATCTGGTTTCGCTGACTTATCTACTACTACATGTGATGAATATAGTTCCGAATGAGCGCTCTAGTAGGTGAGTAGGTAGCGTTCTCGCCTATGAGTTTGGGGGTCGTGGGTTCGATTCCCACCAGAGGCTCTGGTCTGTCGCTGCGAACCTCTAGCCACATTGTCTTTGTAACCCGCCTTTTCCCTGGAATCTAAAAGTAGAATATAAATTTACTTTGCGTTGTTATTCATATAAATAAATAAATAGTTCGAAAATTGCCTGAGAAATTCCACCTGGTCCCGCCGAAAAAACTATAACTATGTGCGATGAATATAGTTCCGGAAAATACTACAACCTGTGGCGACGGCAGCTCGCTGATTCATTCCACTTTCGTTCTGCTACAGCAGTAACTCTATTAACTATAGAGATACTGTAGCAGAACGCCGTCCTACTTAGTCGGCGAGAGCGTATTGGAGGTCGCATTTGCACTACGATCGCGGTGAAATTTGTCAGTTGGAGTCTTTCGCACCTGGAAAGAACCCTATTGAAATTGGTTGAACTCAGTTCAGATTTAGCTATAGCCATATATATGTTTTGTCCGATTTGGCCCTTTAGCCCTATATAAGCTGTAGTTTACATCAAATCGCTTTGAATTTTAGCTTAGTAGAGTTTCTTAATCTATGGACCAACACTGTCTGAATTTGAAGAAAATCGGTTCAGATTTAGATATAGCTCCCACATATATGTTTTGTCCGATTTGGCCCTTTAGCCCTATAGAAGCTGTATTTTACATCCAATTAGAGACGTACCAAATGAAAATTGGGTAAACAAATTTTAGTTAAAGTATACATTGCATATTTCATTGCTATCCAATCTTACTAGATTGGTGTAGGGTATCACATAGATGGCAACGCCCGACTTTAGCCTTTCCTTACTGGTCTACTACCATTCATTTGTTCTGTGACAGTGTCTCTATATGTCCAGCCGCGCTAAGTGTAGTCGGAAAGTTTTTATTCACCAGGAATTTAAAGAAATTTGTTTTTATTTTTGTCCCGCATTTGGAACTTGGAACCTCTTGATTGGGAATACCTCATCGCTGAAGAACCTCCAAAAGTTTCATTTCGCCATTCGCACGATTTTAAAATTGTCACAATAATTTCCCCAATTTTTCACTCTTTTAATTAACATAAATCCAAAATGCAACTATAATCCTTAATAATCGTGCCCTTATTGTAAATATGAATGTTTTACCAGAGGCCATTTAAAACACTTCATTATTAATTGAATGATTTCCGTTTATACTCGAAACGAATGCCTGGCCGTGTGCCCGCCCGGTCGACCGTCCGCCCGTTCATCCCTTCCTCTCTCTCTCCCTCCTGTCCTTCCGACCATTGTTATGTGTGAATATTCTTTATATGACGGCTGCGGTTGGCATTTAATGACTCCTCATAAATCCTTACGCATTCATATACGCTCTTCCGTTTCCGGTGCTGAGTTGTCATCGGCGGCGGCATAGCGAATCTACAGGAAAGCAAAGTTAAACCCGAACAATAAATTTTTAATAAAAAACGCTGCAAACTATATGCGCTGTATTCTCAGCGGCAACAAAAGCAAAACCATAACATTTGTGCAACATTGTTGTGATTTATCGTGAAATTATATTATATTATAATGTGAATGCATTGCAATTTGGGAAACACTCCCGAGCACAGGGGGAGCTTAAGTTTTAATTAACGATTCCGAAAAAGCGAAGCTGTGATAAAAATGAGAAATGCTTTACGCGATAATAAATCTGAGTTTAATTATGTGCATTTTTTGTCGCAGATATGAAAATAAATAAATAAGGAATTTAAAACTTTATACTCAGAAGGTGTAAACTTTGTTTAAACTCTATCCTGGCAGCATGATATACTATTAATTAGGTGGTGTATATTTTTTCTGTAGGGCCAATATTAAATTTAATTAATAACTAATTAAATTACGGACTCTAGAAAGAGCTGTAGAAATCCAAAAACTGAAAATAAAGAATGACAAATAGCTGGTTTAGATTAACTACAATGAACTCCAGAGGTATTGTAAGATAAACACAAAATATGACCAATAAGGGTGTACTTACTAATAATACTATGCAAGGAAATTGCAGTCGAAGGGCTATGAATAACATTTTCTGGTGTAATACGAGTATATTTAAAAAAAGGTTATGGTCATTGTTTTTTTTTTTAAATTCCAATTTTTTTTTATTAAGTATAATATCGATAAAGCCGGCATACCATCTAAATTAAAGGAAATTATGAGGGCTACAAATGCTTAAAAATTAACTTTCACGTAGAAACAGAAGTTTAGTAACTGTTGTTGAAACAATTACAACAAATTTAAATTTTTTCGTTAGGACGCATCGATTTGAGATATGTGGATATCCATACTGATTGTTCCAAGCGAAATGCTAGGGTTGATCTTGAAGTCTACTAGAAAAACCTAGTGCCTAGAAACACCTAGCTCGTACGCTGCCTGATCACTGCAGTGTTTACCTCACTAGAGTGCTGGATAGTACTGAGGTAGCAGAATGACTGGTATGTATAACGTTCTGACAAAGGCTGAAATAAATATATTCTCCCAAAGCTATGCCGCAATTAAATCACGGTATTATGTATTCCTGAAACTAAGAACAGTCCTCATCTACCGTAAATCTCTTAACGAGGTGACTGAAAATCTCAAAATTCAATTGGTATGGATGGCGGACTACAGAGACATTCATAGATATATTTTCTCTCAAACATATCTTCTTGAAAAAGGCTGCCACTTTAGCCTAACCTAACCTAGAGTAACTGTTGGGAACTTCTTCTGCACTAACAGCATATTGTACGATATCATATACGAGTACTCATCTGATTCTAGCATTTGTTACTATGATTATAAATTTTACTATTAAATTATAAATTTTTAAACATTTGTCAATTAAAACTAGTCAATTGCTCGTAAATAAATACTTTTTCTTTGATAACATATATTGCGATATATTTATGTTTTTTTTTCGTGTATTCATGTGCGATAAAGTAAAGAATTCAACTATCCTTCGACTTGCCTCATAAATCAAAGTTATCACAGAAACAAGTCTAGCTGCAGATCCATCTTCACATGTATTCCCTGTTATCGTTAACATGTAAATGGTTCTTTTTAAGTTGTTAATTTGTTGCACGAACAAATGGAGTAATGTCTGTTTTTCTCGTAATCAATCTCAGAACATAGTTACATTAATAGTTCTGTATATGTACATACTCGTATATCTTTCATTTGTCAAAGAAAATCTCTGATGCTCAGTTCTTAAGTTTTTAATTGGAACATCGTTTGGAGCATATGTTCGTATATATTAAGGTGCGACGAAAAAGATGTTTCAAACCGCACCTTAAATAAGAGCGTGTTTTTATGAATTTCCCAAAAACATTTTGGTGTACATTGTGTATAACGTCTGCAAACTATATTTTTCTAATTTTTATGATAGAAAAATCGTTGAAATTTTATTTTTAAAGAAAATTAAGTCCAAATTGAAGTTATATAGAAAATTTCGTTGAAATTGAATTATAAAAAATTTCTTGGAAATTGAATTATAAAAAATGTTGTCGAAATTTCATTTTCATAGAAAATTTCGTCGAATTGTAATTTTCATAAAAAATTTCGTTAAATTGTAATTTTCATAAAAAATTTCGTTGAATTGTTATTTTCATAGAAAATTTCGTCAAATTGTTATTTTCATAGAAAATTTCGTCGAATTGTTATTTTCATAGAACATTTCGTCGAATTGTAATTTTAATAGACAATTTGGTCGAATTGTAATTTTAATAGAAAATTTCGTCGAATTGTAATTTTCATACAAAATTTCGTCAAATTGTAATTTTCATGGAAAATTTCGTCGAATTGCAATTTTCATAGAAAATTTCGTCGAATTGTAATTTTCGTCGAATTGTAATTTCGTCGAATTGTAATTTTCATAGATAATTTCTCGAATTGTAATTTTTATAGAAAATTTCGTCGAATTGTAATTTTCCTAGAAAATTCGTCGAATTGTAATTTTCCTAGAAAATTTCTTCGAATTGTAATTTTCATAGAAACTTTCGCCGAATTGTAATAATTATAGAAAATTTCGTCGAAATTTAATTTTCATAGAAAATTTCGCCGAATTGTAATTTTCATAGAAAACTTCGTCGAAATGTAATTTTTATAGAAAACTTCGTCGAATAGAAAATTTTGTCGAATTGTAATTTTCTTAGAAAATTTCGTCGAATTGTAATTTTCATAGAAAATTTCGTCGAATTGTAATTTTCATAGAAAATTTTTGAATTATAAAAATTTCGTCAAAATTAAATGTTCACAAAAAAATTTCATCGAAATTTCATTTTCATAGAAAATTTCGTTGTATTGTAATTTTCATAGAAAATTTCATTGAATTGTAATTTTCATAGGCAATTTCTTCCAATCGTAATTTTCATAGAAAATTTCGTCGAATTCTAATGTTCAAACAAATTTCATCGAATTGTAATTTTCAAAAAAAAAAGTCGTGTGATTGTAATGTTTATAGAAAATTTCATCGAATTGTAATTTTCATAGAAAATTTCGTCGAATTGTAATTTTCGTAGAAAATTTCGACAAATTGTTAATTTCATAGAAAATTTCGTTGAATTGTAATTTTCATAGAAAATTTCGTCGAATTGTAATTTTCATAGAAGATTTCGTCGTATTGTAATTTTCATAGAAAAATTTCGTCAAATTGTAATTTTCGTAGAAAATTTCGTAGAATTGTAATTTTCATAAAAACTTTCGTCGAATTGTAATTTTCATAACAAATTTCGTCGAATTGTAATTTTCATAGAAAATTTCACCAAATTGTAATTTTTAGAGAAAATTCCATCGAATTGTAATTTTCAAAATTGTTTTCGAATTGTAATTTTCATAAAAAATTTCGTCGAATTGCAATTTTCATTGAAAATTTCGCCGAATTGTAAATTTCATAGAATATTTCGTCGAGAATTCTAATTTTCATAGAAAATTTCGTCGAATTGTAATTTTCATAGAAAATTTCGTCGAATTGTAATTTTCATAGAAACTTACGTCGGATTGTAATTTTCATAGAAAATTTCGTCGAATTGTAATTTTTATAGAAAATTTCGTCGAATTGTAATTTTCATAGAAAATTTCACCAAATTGTAATTTTTAGAGAAAATTCCATCGAATTGTAATTTTCAAAATTGTTTTCGAATTGTAATTTTCATAAAAAATTTCGTCGAATTGCAATTTTCATTGAAAATATCGCCGAATTGTAAATTTCATAGAATATTTCGCCGAGAATTCTAATGTTCAAAAAAATTTCGTAGAATTGAAATTTTCATAAAAAATTTCGTCGAATTGTAATTTTCATAAAAAATTTCATCGAATTGTAATTTTCATAGAAAATTTCGTCGAATTGTAATTTTCGTAGAAAATTTCGACAAATTGTTAATTTCATAGAAAATTTCGTTGAATTGTTAATTTCATAGAAAATTTCGTTGAATTGTAATTTTCATAGAAAATTTCGTCGAATCGTAATTTTCATAGAAGATTTCGTCGTATTGTAATTTTCATAGAAAAATTTCGTCAAATTGTAATTTTCGTAGAAAATTTCGTAGAATTGTAATTTGCATAAAAAATGTTGTCGAATTGTAATTTTCATAAATATTGTAATTTTTATAGAAAATTTCGTCGAATTGTAGTTTTTATAGAAAATTTCGTCGAATAGAAAATTTTGTCGAATTGTAATTTTCTTAGAAAATTTCGTCGAATTGTAATTTTCATAGACAATTTGGTCGAATTGTAATTTTCATAGAAAATTTGGTCGAATTGTAATTTTCATAGAAAATTTCGTCGTATTGTAATTTCATAGAAAATTTCGTCGAATTGTAATTTTCATAGAAAATTTCGTCGAATTGTAATTTTTATAGAAAATTTTGTTGAATTTTATTTTTCATAGAAAATTTCGTCGAATTGTAATTTTCATAGAAAATTTCGATGAATTGTAATTTTTATAGAAAATTTCGATGAATTGTAATTTTTATAGAAAATTTCGACGAATTGTAATTTTCATAGAAAATTTCGACGAATTGTAATTTTCATAGAAAATTTCGACGAATTGTAATTTTCATAGAAAATTTTATGGAATTGTTATTTTCAGAAAATTTCGTCGACTTGTAATTTTCATAGAAAATATTGTCGAATTGTAATTGTTATAGAAAATTTCGTCTAATTGTATTTCAATAAGAAAATGTCCTCGAAATTTAATTTTCATAGAAAATGTTGTCGAAATTTAATTTTCATAGAAAATTTCGTCGAAATTTAATTTTCATAGAAAATTTCGTCGAAATTTAATTTTCATAGAAAATTTCGTCGAAATTTAATTTTCATCGAAAATTTCGTCGAAATTTAATATTCATCGAAAATTTCGTCGAAATTTAATTTTCATCGAAAATTTCGTCGAAATTTAATTTTCATCGAAAATTTCGTCGAAATTTAATTTTCAAGGAAAATTTCGTCGAATTGTAATTTTCATAGAAAATTTAGTTTTCATATATTTCATAGAAAATTTCGTCGAATTGTAATTTTCATAGAAAATTTCTTCGAGTTTTAATTTTCATAGAAAATTTCGTCGAATTATAATTTTTATAAAAATTTTCGTCAAATTGTATATTTCACAGAAAATTTCGTGGAGTTGTAATTTTCATAGAAAATTTCGTCGAATTATAATTTTCATAGAAAATTTCGTCGAATTGTAATATTCATAGAACATTTTTTTGAAATTTCTATTGGAATTTTCGTCGACGTGTTTATAAAAAATTTCTTCGAATTTCAATTTTATGGAACTGAAAATTTTGTTGAATTGAAATTCTATATAATTTATAATAATTTCTATGAAAAATGAAATTTCGACACTTGGAATTTTGTAAAAAAATTTAATTTCGAAGAAATTTTCCATAAAACTATTATCTTGACAAAATTTTCAATATAAATACAATTTCGATGAATTCGTTACTAAAAATGCTGGGGTCTTCCTCTCCGTAATATACAGAGTCGAACTCACATGTCTTCCTCTATATTTTAGTGCAAACCTCAGAAAGATATTACTCTCTATATAATAGTCGGCCTTTGAGGTAATTCTCTCTATACTATAGAGTCAACCGCTTATGTCTTCCTCGCTACCTTATAGAGTCGACCTCTGAGATCTTCCTCTCTGTAATACATATACAGAGTCGAATTCACATGTCTTCCTCTATACCAGTGGTCGGCGGCTGGTTAGGCCGAGCCCCGAACGCAATCGGGTTTTCACACGTACACAACACGAACAGCATAACAAAGAGCACAAAAGTAAGAAAAAAATGTGTCAGTCGCTCATCAGCGTTCAACAAAGCAGGTTCATGTCGCTTTTTATCGGAAAGTTGGTACACTGAGAAATTATACATTTTGATATTACCCTTTATTAAATGAAATAAATGTGAAAATGGTATTAAGTTAAATAAATTTTATGTTCTACTTCTATTTTAAAACTAAGGACTAATTAATGAATTTTTAACATTTACTTTAATAAAACATTCGTATTTTTCAAATTTTAATCTACGGCAAAAATAAACTTGCACATTAACTTTACTTCTATTTAAAAATGAAGGACTAATAAACTGAATTTTCAACATTTACTTTATTAAAACATTCACATTATTTTTATCAACGAAAAAAAAAACTTGTACATTAATAATATTAGTAAAATTTTTCATTTTAATCAATAAAATTTTGTTGGTCGAAATCATTGGTAGTAATCAACTGGAATGAAAATTGTTTTTATTTAATTAAAATATATTTTTCAATTCTTTTAAAATAAAAACTTTGATTCGAATTTGCAACATTTGCGTTATTAAAACGTTCACACCAATGCACATTATACTTAGTCAGTAAAAAAATAATTTTCCACTCTGTATAACACAGCACATAATAACAAAACCAACAATTTTGTTCAGTGCAAACACACCAATACAGACACAATTTTGGCACGTTCTCTTTACGCCGACCACTGCTCTATACTGTAGAGGAAACCTCAGAGAGCTGTATATATAATAGTCGGTCTCTGAGTTTATTCTCTCTTTACTATATTGTCAACCGCTGATGTCTTCCTCTCTGCTGTATGGGGTCCACGTCTGAGGTATATACTACTTATATACTATAGAGTCGACCTCAGAGGCCTTCCTCTGTGTGCTACAGATTCAATCTCAGAGGTCTTCCTCTCTATACTGTGGAGTCGATTCAGACTCCGGCTTTCCGCTCTATACAACAGAGTCGATCTAATAGGCCTTCTTCTCCGTACTATAGAGTCGGCATATGAGGTCATCCTCTCTATGCTATAGAGTCGACCTCTGAGGACTTCTGCTCTATACTATATAGTCGACTTTTGACGTCTTCCTCTCTATACTATAGAGTCGATCTCTGAGGTCTTACTCTCTATACTATAGAGTTCACTTCTGAAGTCAGGTTTTCTATACCACAGAGTCAATCTCTGAAGTCTTCCTCTCTATAAAATAAAGTGGACATCCTCAGACATCTTTCTCTGTATAGATTGTCCAAATATTTATACTTTACTTTTATGAAAATTGATAAGTATTTATGTGCTCACAAATTGCAATTGACATGTTATTTTAAACAAAAGAAAAAATCAATTACTTTTTGACATGAAATCAATTTATTTAGCGACCATCTGGCCTTTTGAAAATCAATTACAGAATCGATAGATTTTATCAAATGGCAAAGCATCAGTCCTCTCATTTCAATAAAATTTTGTTGTAAAACTGATTGATGAAAAATCGGCAGGATACCAAACTCAGCACAAACCGACCAAGGCAGAAACCTTCCATGTATTCCCGTGTTATGTGGCCAGTCGTGAGTGATGACACATCGGCATCATACTTTAGATGGTAAACAATAGCAAATATATTTTTCAATTATGAATTTTGCAAATTGCAATGAATATTTAAATAAATATTTACATAAACGCAGATGGCAACCGTAAAACATTTACATCATTTCACATTAAAGTGAATGGCGAATGGAGCAGAGTTTTTTGTTGCTGCGGCTGTTGTTAATGCCTCTGATTTTATGGCAATTCCAATGGAAATACCTTTCACAATTCACTTATCATCAACATTTAATTTATGGCTATACGAGTATGTATGTATAAGCCTCCAAGGATACAATGAAGTTTTTTTTGCACTAACTATCACAGGATTGTTAAATATTTTATAGGTCTGTGTGTGTGTGTGTGTTGGGATGCTGTTGGCCTTCTCATACATTCGTATCAATAATGCTGTTTTGTGGCATACCGGGAAGTCCTTTGGGCATAGTCGCATTTGCTGTTGTTATGGAAACTGTATCCATTGACATTTGTTTTTATACCGAGGAATGTTTTCGTTTTCTCCCTTTTCTCTCTCTTTCATTTGGTTACGACAACATTTTCCTTTAATTTATTTTTTTAGTAACAAAAAGTGCACTTTTTATGTGGCTCAATTAACTTAAAAAATTAAATTTTCATAATTGTTGCATGTACAATAGATGCAAAATGTAATTTAAGCTGATGACTAGGTACAGAACTTGTAAAAAATGAATAAATATATTTAATATATTAAAGTAAGGAAATACTATAGAAATTCGAGCGGGGCTGACTATATACCACAAGATCTGACTGACTGACTATATAGCATAGAGAAAGACCTCAGAGATCGACTAACAAAGTATAGAGAAATATCTCAAAAGTTGACTCTATAGTATTGAGAAAGACCTCAGAGGTCGACTCTGTAGTATAGAAAAGGATGCCAGAGGTCGACCCTGTAGTATAGAGAAGGATCCCAGAGTTCGACTCTATAGTATAGAAAAGTCCTCAGGGGACGAGGATATAGTATAGATAAAGCCCTCTGAGGTCGACTCTGTAGTATAGAGAAGAAAACCTCAGAGGTCGACTCTATAGTATTGAGAAAGACCTCAGATGTCGACTCTATAGTATAGAGAAAGTCCTCAGAGGTCGACTCTGTAGTTTAGAAAAAGACCTCAGACGTCGACTCTATATTATAGAGAAAGACCTCAGAGGTCGACTCTACATTATAGAGAAAGACCTCAGAGGTCGACTCTATAGTATAGAGAAAGACATCAGAGGTCGACTCTATAGTATAGAGAAAGATCTCAGAGGTCGACTCTATAGTATAGAGAAAGTCCTCAGAGGTCGACTCTGTAGTTTAGAAAAATACCTCAGAAGTCGACTCTATATTATAGAGAAAGACCTCAGAGGTCGACTCTATAGTATAGAGAATGACATCAGAGGTCGACTCTATAGTTTTGAGAAAGACCTCAGAGGATGACTCTATAGTATATGAAATACCTCAAAGGTGGACACTACATATAGTATAGTAGGGAAAGACCTCAAAGGTCGACTCTATATTATAGAGAAAGACCTCAGACGTCGACTCTGTAGTTTAGATAAAGACCTCAGACGTCGACCCTATATTATAGAGAAAGACCTCAGAGGTCGACTCTACATTATAGAGAAAGACCTCAGAGGTCGACTCTATAGTATAGAGAAAGAACCTCAGAGGTCGACTCTGTAGTATAAAGGAATACTTTAGAGGTCGACTTTATAGTATAGAGAAAGACCTCAGAGGTTAACTCTATAGTATAGAGAAAGACCTCAGAGGTTAACTCTATAGTATAAAGAAAGGACCTCAGGAGTCAGAACCTCAGAGGTCGATTCTAAAGTATAGATTAAGGAAGACCCAAGATGTCGACTCTATAGTATAAAGAAAGCCCTCAGAGGTCGACTCTATAATACAGAGAAAGACCTCAGATGGCCACTCTATACATAGTGTAGAGAAAGACCTCAGAGTTCGACTCTATAGTATGGAGAAAGACCTCACAGCTCGACTCTATAGTATAAATCAATACCTGAGAGGTCGGATTTATATTATAGAGAAAGACATCAAATGTCGACTCTATAGTATAGAGAAAGACATCAGAGATCGGCTCTATAGTTTTGAGAAAGACCTCAGAGGTCGACTCTGTAGTATATGAAATACCTCAAAGGTGGACACTATAGAATAGGGAAAGACCTCAGAGGTCGACTCTACAGTACAGAGAAAGACCTCAAAGGTTGACCCTATAGTATAGAGAAAGACCTCAAAGGTCGACTCTATAGTATAGAGAAAGACCTCAGAGGTCGACTCTATAGTATAGAAAAAGGCCTCAGAGGTCGACTCTATAGTATAGAGAAAGACCTCAGAGGTCGACTTTATAGTATAGAGAAAGACCTCAGAGGTTAACTCTATAGTATAAAGAAAGGACCTCAGGAGTCAGAACCTCAGAGGTCGATTCTAAAGTATAGATTTAGGAAGACCCAAGATGTCGACTCTATAGTGTAAAGAAAGCCCTCAGAGGTCGACTCTATACTACAGAGAAAGACCTCAGATGGCCACTCTATAGTGTATAGAAAGACCTCAGAGTTCGACTCTATAGTATGGAGAAAGACCTCACAGCTCGACTCTGTAGTATAAATCAATACCTGAGAGGTCGGCTTTATATTATACAGAAAAATAGTAAAGGGAAAGACCTCATATGTCGACTCTATAGTACAGAGAAAGACCTCAGAGGTCGACTCTATAGTATTGACAAAAACCTCAGAAGTCGACTCTATAGTATAGAGAAGGACCTCACAGCTCGACTCTACATATATATAGTTTAATATTGAGAAAGGCCTCAGCGGTCGACTCTATAGTCAAAGACCTCAGAGGTCGACTCTATATAGAGATATACTTCAGATCATCTGCTATATGTTGAATAATCACATAAAAAGATCACCGTTGACCTCTGCTATACATAGTTCCAATTATCCAGTGAATCAGTGGTTATCTGCTGTAAGGCGAATGATTCCAGTGATCATCTGAATAATGCTAGTGGTCATCTCGCAAAGGTTGAATGATGTCAATGGTTATCTGCCAACGGTTATATGATGTCAGTGGTTATCTATCAAACGTTGAATGACTCCGTTGTGTTATCTGCAAAAGGTTGAACGACTCTGGTCGTCATCTGCATTTGATGATGCCGGTGAACATGTGCTATACTGATAACACCCCAGTAGATTTCTAATACAGGTTGAATTACTACAGTTATCATATGCTGTAAGGCTAATGATCCCAGTTGGCACCTCATAAATAGTGAATGAACCCAGTTTTTCCCCTTGTAGTTATCTGTCAATGCGAAAATGACCCTTTGTAGTGTACATGACTTCAGTGGTAATTTGCTATACTTTAAATGACCTCAGCGCTTATCGGCTATATGTAAATGTCCCTATTTGTTATCTGCTATATGTTAAATAACCTTGGTGGTCATCTGCTATAGGTTAAATTGGTGGTCATCTTCTGTAGATTGACAGAGCCCAGGGCTCACAGAATACAGGTTGAATTGCCGATGGTCTTCTTATGTAGGGAGAAATGACCCAGTTGCTATTTGCTATAGGTTGACGGTCTCCAATTTTTTCTCGAATGAATTGTAATTTGGATACTTTGGTGGTCACCTGTAATAGTTTAATTGACCCCAGAGTAGGGATGTAACGAATATTCACATTCGCATATGCGAACGCTAATTATTTGCATCATTTTTAAATTCGCTTTTTCAAAAATCATCATTGGAATATTCGCTTTCGCATTCGCCTTCGCATTCGCCTTCGCAAAAATATTTTTCAGCATTCGCTTCCATTCGTTAAAATTATCATAAACGCTCCACATATTTTGAACATATTAATACCAATGAAAACCTCTGCTACTTCTCTTCAAAACAGTTGGAAAAAATATGTCTGTCCTTGTTGTAACAAGAGGTCAAAATATAGAAAACGTCCTTAATACTTGATTATCCTGGAAAAGTATTAATTCTGGTCCTTAATTTTGTTTGTACTAAAGTGTCAAACTATTACTCGTTTTCGCATTCGCTTTCGCAAAAATGCATATTTCACTATTCGCTTTTGCATTCGCAAGAAATATATTTCAATATTCGCTATCGCATTTGCTTTCGCTACAGTCACTTTTGTTACATCTCTACTCCAGAGTCAATTGCAGTAGTTTGAATAACCCTGTGAACTTCTGCTTATATTGTCAGGATGACCCCAAACACCATATTAGGTGGATCAAATGACTGCAATGTTTTTACGTTCTACGCAGAAGAATCCCAGTGGTCATCCGCTATAAGTTAAGTGACTCCACTTATTATCAGTAGTAAGATGATACAAAAATATTTGCCATAAAATTCTGCTATAAGTCTCTGAATACACCAAAACACAAAATTCAACTTAAATGGCAGAAATAGTAAGTCAAAATTTTAAATAAATTTTTAGATTAATTTCGTACTCTATCGAATTGGTAGTAAAATGGATTTTAAGTTTTGACTTATTTCTGGCATTTACATAGGTTGAGTTTTTGTGTACTATTGTGTATTTTTGTGGAACATTTTGACCCGTTAAACATTTGTTATCTATTATGGCAGGAGTGACGCCAGTGGACATATTTTATTGTCTGGATGAACCCAGGCACCATATGATCTGGGTTAAATGACTCCAATGATTATATGCTCTACGTATATGGGTCCCAACGGTCATCAGCTATAGGTTAAAGACTCCATAGACTATCTGCTAGTAGTAAAATGATGCCGCAGGACATCTGTTATTATCTGCTAAGGGAGGAGTGTCGCCAGTGGACTTCTTTTTTGTCTGGATGACCCCCAGACATCATATGCTATAGGTTAAATGACCCCATTGATTATCTGCTAGTAGTGAAGTGACACCGCAGGGCAACTGATAAACGATGACTGACACATGGTTCTTCTGCTATGGATATCTGTGGTTATCTGCTATGGTAGAATGACGCCAGTGGAAATCTTTTATTGTCTGTACGACTCAGACACCTTATGATCTGGGTTAAATGACTCCAATGTTTACATGCTCTACGCAGAAGGGTTCCAGGGGTCATCTGCTATAGGTTAGATGACTCCATAGACTATCTGCTAGTAGTAAAATTACGACGCAGGACATCTGTTGTAATCTGCTATGGGAGGAGTGTCGCCAGTGAACATATTTTAAAAAATCGTTAATATCATCCCTTAAACAGGTGTTTAGCGAGTCAAAATGTATTACAAAAATATTTGCCATAAAATTCTACTATAAGTCTCTGAATACACCAAAACACAAAACTCAACTTAAATGGCAAAAAAAGTAAGTCAAAATTTTAAATAAATTTTTTTTAGATTAATTTCGTACTTTATCGAATTGGTAGTAAACCTAAAAATGGATTTTAAGTTTTGACTTATTTCTGGCATTTACATAGGTTGAGTTTTTGTGTACTATTGTGTATTTTTGTGGAACATTTTCTCCAAAAAAGGGACCAAAAAGACCCCTAGGTCGAAGAGATAGAGGGTTAAAATGTTCAATAAAACTGTTCCTCGTGGTGTTCAAAGTAATGTTGGTGAACACATCGTATGCCTATAATGTCAGGATCGCACGGTTTCATATACCGTTTTATCATAAGAATATGTAAAATGGGGAAATATTGATACACCTCGAAAATGACCACCATACGTAAACTTTCAGAACGCCGATACACGTATATTCTTTTTTTACCCCCTCTATCGGAATTCGTTGACCGAACCTTGCTATTTTTGTTTTTGTGTTTCACAGTGTTATCTGGCAGTAGTGAAGTGACTCCGCAGGGCATCTGATAGAAGTTGAGCAACTCACGGTTCTTCTGCTGTGAGTTGTCTGTCCCTAAGGCTATTGTATGTGAATGATCCTAGTGGTCAACAGATATAGGGCGAATTTTGAAAACCAATGTCTTCTGATCGGTAGAAACTTGCATCAAGTTTAGCCTTATAGGATAGTAGTATTAACACAAAAATTCAACGAGATTGGTTAAGAACTGTATGAGTTGGAGGGTATGGAATATTGAAATTTCGGTAAAACCTACTGTATTTAGAAAATATTGCTTAGAGTTTTCTATAGCTATTTCTTTAATCGCCTTAAAGAAATAAAAAAAATTACAAAAATATTTTTTTGTGAATTTCTTTTGCAAAATTAAAAGTTATTTTACATTTTTGTAAAAACAACATGTATTTTTGAATTTTTTAGCTTAGCTATTGGTGCGATGGGAATTGTATATCTATCAAAATAAAGATACACATCTAAAACCTGTAAGGAAAGACAGAAAGTCTGGCGGGGCCGACTATATAATACCCTACACCTACCTACCAATGCGAAAATGGGCATTGCGATAAGAATTTGGCAGTGTTCATACATGTAATAAGCAAACTCTCTCTGCCGATTTTCGTACTGATCGGATATAAAATACGGTTTCTACAGCGCTGACATGTCAAATCGAGTGAAACATATATATGGGGACTATATCTAAATCTGAACCGATTTTCCCCGAATTCGGCAGTGTTTACTCATGTAATAAGAGAACTCTCTCTGCCAAATTTCGTACTGATCTGATTTAAAATACAGTTCCTACAGCGCTTACATGTAAAATCGGGTGAAACATATATATGGGGGCTATATCTAAATCCGAACGGATTTTCTCCGAATTTGGTAGTGTTCATTCACGTAATAATAAAACTCTCTCTGCCGAATTTCATAAAGATCGGATGTAAAATGTGGTTTCTACAGCGCTTACATGTCAAATCAGGTGAAACATATATATGGGGACTATATCCAAATCTGAACCGATTTTAACCAATTTCAATAGGGATCATCCGTGGACCAAAAAAGAGCACTATGCTAAATTTCATCACAATCGGACCATAAATATGACCTGCACTTTGATTACAAGAATACATGGACAGACGGACAGACAGACGGACATGGCTAAATCGACTCAGAAAGTGATTCTGAGTCGATCGGTATAATAAACAATGGGTCTATCTCTTCTCCCTTTAGGTGTTACAAACAAATGCACAAAGTCATAATACCCTGTACCACAGTGTGGTGTAGGGTATAAATAGAGGTTGAATCACATATTTTAGCATAACTGGAGAATCATTTACTCAAGAAAGTTTTAAAGAATCCTATATTAAATAACCTTCTTCTTATACCATTTTTACATCACATCAGCAATTTCAAAAATATCTTACAAGATATTACGAAAAATCAGTAATGAAAGCCTATAATATTATTGCATTTTACACAAGTGAGACATTTTTCTTAAAAAAAAATTCCAAAACCGTCCCTTGAAGTTTATGCAGTATCGCAATATCCGCTTATGAATGAGATAGCAAACACATTATAATTTTTTATCAACAATATACGAGTATGTCACGTAGTTTATCAGGTTATCTCGAAGTTTAAAATCGCTATCAACTTCCCAACTATAAATGAGCCGAAGGGATATTCTGCATACTTTTAGTCTTATCACGTAAAATACAAAACATTAGTGCGTATCAAAATTGCCTTGTCACAAACACTAATCTCAAAGTGTGTTTTATACATTTCAATTTTCTATGTTTCGTTTTTCTTCCATTTTTTTGCAATGCAAATATTATTACATCTTTCATTTGCACGTTTTTAACATTTAGCATAAAATAATACTTCCCCTATAATACTTTAACAACATTGTTACCAAGTACGAATGGAGAAAAATAACAGAAGAAAAAAAAACTTCTGTAAGTAATATCAACATAAACGAGAAATATTATTCCCCGCTGATCAAAACAACGCATTAGTAAAAGAATTACTTATGCAAAGGACTTCTTTCTTTTTGGAATGATGGATTTGCAATAACAGTCATTGTAAATTATGTATGACAAAGGAGTGTCGGGACAAGCGAGAAGTCTAGTCGGATTATGGTTAGTATATTTCCAACATTTTGGTTAACATATTTTTTTCGTATTCAACATCAAAACACCCTTTGAACCGTTGTTGGCGTTAGTTTAGCTGTTGGTCGCGGTTGACTTCGAAAGGATATATAAAGGATATACCGAACAATGGCAAGAATCGAGACAGACAGAGAGTAGGACTACCAACTTTTTAAACAACAACAGCAGCAGCAACAACAACTTCAACTATAGCGTTAACGATAATAACAACCATAAACGACATCAATGGGAACGGGAAATAAATTTCTCAACATCACGTGCACTGCGAGAATTGCCAGGAGTATTATTAACGATTATGTGAACCTACGAGATGATTTAAAATGCGTGACTTCTACACCATTTCATTTGGAATTCGGAAATTAAATTTAAATTTCGGAAATCAAACAAAGTCAGTCGAATGGCAGAAAGTCTAGGAAGACTCACACCACTACAATATATTATAGATTTCAACATCCAATTTTATTGTAAGTCTTTAATTTAAAGTCAGCAAGGAAAGACAAAAGTCGGGCGAAAACGACTATGTGATACCCTATACCACCTTGATATATTCATGATCTAAACTTTTATCCAAATGGAGATATATTCAGAAAAAGCCCAACAAATAACATAAACACCAACAAATAGTCAAATTACAGTTAAAACCCTCTGAACTGACATATAAAAAGGGGGTCCAAAATGAACGCACGATATTAATTGTAAATAAAACAAAAAATTTTCAAAGAATTATCTTAATATTTTTTAATTATTTATTTATGGCCAACATTTCATATCCGCTCTCACCATTTTTAAGGGTGTTTTTACGATTTGTTAAAATAGGTCAAAATGACCGTTATGTGGGGAGCTAGAGGGTTAATATGTTCCACAAATACACAATAAATATTGGCATTAATATTTTCAGCAAAGATGCTAAACATAACCAACACTAAAAAAATATTTTTGTGTTAGAGTTACAAAATAGTGAAATGATTCTAACTAGGATACTCTCCCGGCTTCAAGACCATTTTGCTTCTATATTATTATAGAAACAAGTATTTTAACAAGTATTTTCTGTAATAATATAGAAAAAAATGGTCTTGAAGCCGGGAGAGTTCCTAGTTAGGTTAGGTTGAAGAGAGGAGACGTTTAAACGTCTCATGTCCATGGACATACACTTAAGCCAGTGGTTCGGCCTGTTGTGCGCTCCTTATTTATGATCTTTTTATACCTCACGAGTTACAGAAAATCGGTACTAGACACGAATTTTCTCAGTATCTTCCAGTCATATTCTCTGAGATGAGTCAAGTCTGGTAATATGTCGGACCCGAAATGTTGGGATCTTGCATGTGTGAAAGCCGGGCAGTGACACAGAAAATGTTCCATCGTTTCGATGTTTTCTCTGCATGCCCTGCATTCGTCGTTTCCTGCTAGTCCTATGCGATGAAGATGTGCTTGTAAGCTTGAGTGTCCCGTTAGAACACTCATCATCTTACTAATATCGATCTTGTTTAGTTTCAGAAGACTTCTTGTTTTCTTTTCGTTTGGGTCACCCCACAGTATCTTTGCAGTTGCTCCTACTGTTGCGCTATTCCACATAGTTTTATGAGTCATCACTGCCCAGTGCTTCAACTCATTTTTCGTGGCTTCTCTGCCCTTTGAAGCCAAGCTGTTTGCCCGTTCATTTCCAATCACTCCGTTGTGTCCTGGTACCCAGGGAATACGCAATTGACCATGCATGGGCTGTGTAATCATTTATCGTTCTTTTACAGTCCAACGCAGTTCTGGATTTGACCCTTTCCGATGTTAATGCTTTAATCGCCATTTGGCTATCCGTGAAGATGTTGGCATATTTAGGCTTTGTCGTGTTACTGAGCCAGTTCACACACTCCGTGATTGCTCGAACTTCTGCTTGAAATACCGTGTTATGGTCAGGGAGGCGGAAGTGAAGTTCGACTTCTGGTTCATCAATAAAAAGTCCCAGACCCGTCCTTCCTCCTCGCTTGGACCCATCCGTGTAGCAGCTGGTTCCCACTGGCACATGGGCCAAAGTTCCATTTTCCCAGGAGCGTAAGCCGCACTTGAGGAATGCGGTCCGAGATTTCTGGCGTTTGAATGTGACCAACTAGATATTCTAAAATCTTCTGATGGTACGACTTGTGGTCTCGATTTATCCATTCACCCATCACTTGTAGACGTCTTGCTGTGAGGGCTGCCTCATACTTTATACGGATGTCTATTGGTTGGATGTGCAGTATAGTCTCCAACGCTGTTGTTGGTGCAGTTCTAAATGCCCCGCTTATGCCTAGACAGCACATACGTTGCATTTTTTTGCAAAGGTATTACGTTGCACTTCTTGTCCATTGATGTCCACCACACTACACAGGCGTAGGTGATTATTGGTCTGATCACGATCATGTAAAGCGAGTGAGTCATATTTGGACGTAGTCCCCATTTTAAACCTATAGCTCTTCTGCACAACGACCAACATCTGTGTCCCTTTGTAACTCTTTCTTCAAGATGATCTTACCAGTACAGTTTCTGATCCAAGATTACTCCCAAGTATTTTACCTTTTTATACCCTCACTTTAGTGTGACGAGGGTATATATCATTTGCTACGGAAAAAAGTGTAACACATCGAAGGTGTGACCTAAGACCCCAAGTATGTTCGGAGGAAAACCGTTTTGAGTCATTTTAAGTCGAATGAGCAATGTCCGTCCGTCCGTCTGTCTGTCTGTCTGTCTGCTGGCTGGTGCGCACGATAACTCTCGAAAGGAGTAACCGATTGACTTCAAAGTTGGTATGTGATAATATTTTTTTCTATCTCCGGCTAAGTTCGAAGATGGGCCATATTTGTCCACTCCTTCTAGTACCTCCCCCACAAAGGGTTAAAATGTTGTGAAAAATTGATTCTTTAATAACTGCTATACTGCTTATTCGAATCTTCTGAAATTCCACACATAGTATTAGCTTATTAGTCGCTATCAACTCGAGAAAAATGGGCGAAGTTGCCACGTCCCTTTTGGTACCTCCCACACAAATGCACCGTTTTGCACCAAAAGTTAACAGCTTATAACATTAATAACAGTGTATAAAAAAACTTGAAATTCTGTACAGTATTATGCTTTTATATTGCCTACAGTCAAGGGAAAAATTGGCGTTGTTGCCACGCCCTTTTTGGTACCTCCCACACAAAGGTACCTTTTTGCACCAAAAGTTAACAGCTTATAACATTAAAAGCAGTGTATAAAAATACTTGAAATTTTGTACAGTGTAATGTTTTTATAGTGTCTATAGCCATGTGAAAAATGGGCGTTATCGCCACGCCCCTTTTTGTACCTCCCACACAAAATGCCCAAATCATACCACAATTTAATATCTCATAACGTTTTTACCAGTGCACATAAATGCTTATAATTCCGCACAGTGCAATGAATTTAAAGTATCTACTGTTCAGCGAAAAATAGGTGTATTTGATAAACCACTTCTGGTACCTCCCACACAAATTCACAGAATAATTCGAGTAATATTCAATAATACATTACTCACAAAGTGAGGGTATACCTTAGTCGGTTTACCCGACTGAAACTTTCTTACTTGTTTTTTCTACAATACAATACGTTGAAATCGTCGAAAATGCATTTTTCTAGAAAATTTTTGTTGAAATTGGATTTTTCTAGAAAAATTGTGAAATTGCATTTTCCTAGAAAATTTCGTTAAAATTGCCTCTTTCTCTACAAAATTTCTTCGAAATTAAATTTTACTGCAAAATTTCGTTGAAAATGCATTTTTTAGCCAATTTCGTTGAAATTGCTTTCTTGCACTTTTCTAACGAAAATAATGAAATACATATGCAATTTTCGACCAAATATTTTTAGAAAATTCTTTCAAAATTTGCATATTTCTTTTTTTAAAATTTTTTTACATATTCCCAAAAGAAATCTAAACTATTCTATTACACCGTGCAACAGCATTGTTGTTCTAGGGATGTGGATAACAGTTTGTGGTGCAATTAAGAGTCACAAACACGAAAAAAATATTAAATAAATTTTTATGGTAAATTTTTTTTTTAAATTACAGTTTTCATGGGAAGTGCATTCAGTATTTGGACTATAATTTTTCAAGTATAAGATTGAGCCTTGTTATGCCTCAAATTAAAGGGAATCATGAGGTGAATCAAGAAAGCACTGTCTATTTGAAAAATGTCTATGGATAGATGTTAAAGTTATGAGTCATTTTGTACATGTTAGGGAAATTAAAAAAATCTTATTTTTTTTTTCGTTTTTTAAATGATTAAAACATCAATTAAAAATGCTAAATTTTATATTATGAGGATTGATGTCAGACATTATAAAATTATAGAGAGGACGAGGCTTTATGGCCGTCCGTAACCCTCCATAAAACATGATATGCAATGTGACAGCTATATTGGCTGAGATCCGCTCAGATAGAGGGTCATTCAGTTACGCCTTTTAGGGGCATGGACATCCCAGTCGTATATACAGGTAGTTAAATTATATGTACGCAATACAAAGTAGTACTCTGCAGTCTTGAAAATATTGGGTGTCTACTTTCGAAGCAAACTATATGTCAGCTACAGGTACTGCAACTTATGAACCTTAAACCCGGAATTTATGAATGAAATTTCTTATTAATAAATTAGTGTAATTCAGCGCCTTAAGTCGATTTTCTAAAAATTATTTCAAAGTTATATTTCTAAGTATAAGTAAAAGGCAAAGAACTTTTCAATGTGTAAAGAATCCCGACAATTTCCGCTACATCTGCGGAAAATATGTAATTAAAAAATCGACGTGCGTTTAGTAAAATAATAGAAGAAATACGTGTAATATTTTGGTATACGAGTTAAAAATATGAACGAACCGTGGACACCTAGTATTTTGTGTAATTCGTGCCATGTAAATCTTACTCGATGGAGTAGTGGAAGCATGCGGTAAGTACAGGGTTGCCCATATTCGACGGACCCATTTTTTTTTAAAAAAAATCAAAGAAAAAAATAAAAATTTGGCGGTTGGCAATCTTAATCATTTAATTTGTTCCAAGTAGATTTGTTTACATCAATTTTTGAATATGATATCTTTCAAATGGCCGCCTCTGGCGTTGATGGCGTATTGTGCCCTTTTTGCAGCATTTTCCATCGTTTTCGCCAACATTTCGGCCGGAATAGCGGCTATTTCTTCACGAATGTTGTCCTTGAGCTCTTCTACGGTCCTTGGCTTGTTAACGTAAACCTTTGACTTCAAATATCCCCACAAGAAGAAGTCAGGCGGCGTCAAATCGGGCGAACGCGGTGGCCAGTCCAAATCACCACTTTTCGACATCAAACGGCCCGGAAACAAATTCTTCAGAAAATCGATTGTTATGCGACTTGTGTGCGGTGGAGCGCCGCTTGTTGAAACCAGAACTGCCTCATACGCTTTCGACGAATAATTGGCATCACAAAATTGGTCATCATGTCGCGATAACGCTCCTGGTTGATGGTAACAGCATGGCCATTTTCGTTTTGGAAGAAAAACGGCCCAATGACCGTTTTCGCACTAACGCCGCACCAAACTGTGACTTTTTCGTCATGAAGAGGCAATTCTTGAATCTCCTGAGGATTTTCAGTGGCGAAAATTTTTCGTATAAACGCTTAATGGTGTTCTTAGAAGGCGCACTTCTCACATTTTTTAATATTTTAAAAGCACGTTGAGTTTTCACAATTGACTTCTTCTGTTGAATGTAAATTTCAACTATTTCAGAGCGCTCGCGTGGCCTGTATTGTTCCATGGTAAAAATCTGCTTGGACTGACGCTTCAAACGCGGTATGTCATTAAGCGATCTGACATCTCTGTCAAAAGTTATGGCGTTGCCAGATGGGTCCGTCGAATATGGGCAACCCTGTACTTTACAATTAATGTATTACAATGTTTTGTGGAATAGAACGTTTTAATTTTAGACTTCACGTGCAATTTAGAATGCCAATGATTTGGAGACAACCATTCATTCACGATACGGACTGCTATATTTGTCTAAGTTAATAGATTGGAGTAGGAAGTGTCCAAGTATAGCTAACAGCCTAATTACGGAAACATCATCAAGTTCAACTGAGTACTCAACTCTGAGCGATTCAAGTTTGAGTCAGAAGTCATCGCTTTTAACTCAGTTTCAACTCATTGATCTAGTGAAAGATTTGGAACTGACCAAAGATAAGGCAGAACTACTTGCATCTGGGATGATACTGTACAATATTTTGGCCCCAGATGTTAACATATCATATTATAGAGTCCGTGATATATCTTACAAACAATTTTGTACAACTGTGTATAACATATGCTTTTGCAAGGACATTCCCGGATTGTTCGAGGAACTTAAAAAACATACAATTCAAAGGAGTGGCGGTTACTTGTTGACAGCAGTAAAAAAAGTTTGAAAGCAGTACTTTTACACAACGGAAATCAGAAACCGTCGATTCCCATTGCTCATGCTGTCAACACTAAGGAATCATACGAAACAATGGCTAAATTGATAAAATACATAAAATATGAACAACATGACTGGAAAATTTGTTGAGATTTTAAAGTAGTTGGTATGTTATGCCTCTGGGATAGCCGATATTTTGACAACACTGCATATTAAGCTGGGGCTCTTTAAAAATTTTGTAAAAGTCCTAAGGAAAGATGGCAATTCAGTCTCATATTTAAAAACTTTATTTAAACGTCTTTCTTTTCAAAAAATCGAAGAAGGAGTTTTTGATGGGCCTAAAATAAGGAAACTGATGAAAGATGTGAATCTCGAATCATTTTTGACGTCGGATGAAATTGCAGCATGGAGGTCGTTTAAGCTTGTAGTTTCAAATTTCCTTGGATCCAATAAAAGCCCGCAATATGAAACAATGATTAATGATTTGTTAAAAAATTATGAAAAAATTGGTTAGAAATATACATATATTTTTTAATATTTATGTATATAACACATATGTATGTATTCTTCCAACTTATTTTTCGCTTTATGTATTCCAACATGTGTAAATATGTCCCTCAAAACACATTTCTTGCATTCTCATTTAACTTTTTTCCCCGAGAATCTTGGCGACGTAAGTGACGAACATAGCGAAAGGTTTCACCAAGAATTGAAGTAAATCGAGCGGCGTTACCAAGGGCACTGGGATGAAAGAATGATGGGAGATTATATTTGGTTCCTCATTAGAGAAACCGATTCCGAAATCTACAAACGTCAACAAAGAACTCACAATTACTTCTATTGAAACTTGTTCATGTAAAGAAACCCAGATGTACATAATATAAACAAAAGTAATAAATAAAATCGCTATTTAAACAGAAATTGAAAAAAAAGATTTTTTGAAATTCTCTTACCTCTACCAAAAGGGCTATAATTTCTACATTTAGCCATAGATTTCTTTCAAATAGACATTATTTTCTTCGCTAGTAGGCAAACTTTTAAAAAATAAAATAAAATATTTTTTTTCGATTTTTTTTCGATTTTTTTTCTATTTTTTATGTTTTTTACGTCCCACAGTGTATTATGAGCGGCAAAAACTCCCATTTTTCATGAGGCCCAATCTCAACAGTTTTGATTCCAATCTGTAAAGAACATTCCAATTAACTAAGTCTTTAAAGGTTTTGCCGATATTTTGGCGAACTATCGCGGTACAAGCATTTGAAATTCATAAATGGTACAATGGTTCCAAAGTTTGTCATATAAGAGGGTATTTTGTAAGCCCATATCTCCGAAACTATGAGACGCATTGGAACTTCGTTTAAGTCATACTATACAGAACCTTTTGACGTGTTTTTTTGCATTAAAAAAACTAGTATTATGTTGTCATTTTCCCTTTTTATGCAGCGGTTTACCTGGAAGTTGCCAAAATTCAGGGTGTTTCATTTTCTTCAGGATAAAATTAAACTCGCGAGGCCGACCGATGTCTTGGCATTAACAAAAATTGATAAACTAGGTTCTCAGTTAACCATTGCAAAAAGAAAATTCTGCCTATACCTGCCTATGTTGATTTATTTAACGAAATGGTAAAACCTACTCGGCAAAAAACAACACAAAATTCGTTATTTTTAGTCCATCTTGCTATGTATTGAACAACATTACCAAAGCATACCTTAAGGGGCAAATGATAAATTGACTGCAAATATAACAAAAAGCATATAAAGCATGTATAAACGCAAGTTGGTCTTGAGCCGAAAGAGTATCTCAGTTTACATCAACGATTACAGACCGAATTAAACGGCAACCGACATGAACGAGGTAAATATTCATATAACCGAACATTTGTTTGCCAATCTTCTATGTATATATATGTACATGCCTCATTGTTTGTGTGCCCTTTCAACATATTCCTAAAAGTATGATTCAAAAATGACGTATTATTAATGAACACTTTGCTAAATCAATGATTATTTTTTCTGGATAGTTGGAATGATTGATTAATTAACAAAAAACTGTAAACTATTTCATCATGATTTTTTTGCAACTGTTGAGCTTATGTATTGCGCTTTAGGTATATACTTTGTTCTATGTACTGATTTACATAGAACAAAAGATACAAAGCGTTTTATAAAAAAATTTCCTGTAATTTCCAACATCGTAAAAAATTTAAATTGATATATGGGCGTTGGGCGTGACACTTGTGATGTTTATATAATTGAGGACTCAAATACAATCTCTACAAGTGATTTGTAATAATATAAATGCTAAATTGAGAAAAATACCAAGATTTTTAATTTTAGGTTATGTGGGAAGTAGCCGTGGTTATGGGCGGATTTAAGCAAAAAATTGGGTTTTAGCTAATTAGGCGAAATGAGTGATATGTACCAAATTTCAAAGCTCTAGCTCAATTCCTTCTAATTTTTGCCGCGTCTTGTGTGAAAATATTCCACTGTGCGTCCCAGGATTTTTTTTTTAAGAAATCTACTTTTTTCTATTTGTTTATTGACTGTTACTAAACCACTGTTTCTAAGTGAAAGAGATATTTCCAACATTGGTAGCCCACATTAATAGCTTCCATTTGAAGTATAAGTCGGCCTGATCGGGCATATACTCCAAAAATTATAGTGCAAATACTAAGGGTACCATCGACGATAATAGCATTTTTAATAAAACATTTTTTAAAAAAAAAAGTATGCCACAATCTATACAAAAAAATAATTTTTAGGTCTGGGACAACAAAAAAATTTTTTGTTGCGTAGTGAAATCTATATATATAAAATTGTTGCGTGACTGGCTGACTGACTGACTGATTGACTGACTGATCATCGCCCAGGCCAAACGGCTGAAGCTAGAATCATGAAATTTGGTTGGAGGGTAGACCTTGGGACGTAGACGAGCAATAAGGCGGGATTTTTCGAAATTCGTACTATTAGCCGCACAATAGGGCAAAAAGGGATAAATATGGTACCACCGCCAAATCTAAACGAAATGAGCTGGAATCTTGAAATTTGGTATGAGGGTAGCCCTCAGGACGTAGACTCAGAAATTGGCAGGATTTTTTGTAATTCGAACATTTACGCACACAGTGGGGTAAAAAGTGATAAATGTGGTACATCAGCCAAATCCAAATGGCAAGAGCTAGAATCGTGAAATATTGGGTGATGGTTGCCCTTATGAGGTAGACTCTGAAATTGGCAGGATTTTTCGTAATTCTAACATTTACGCACGCACTGGGGTAAAAAGGAAAAAATGGGATAAATGTAGTACAACAGCCAAATTCAAATGGCAAGAGCAAGAATCGTGAAATATGGTGTGAGGGTAGCTCTTATGAGGTAGACTCTGAAATTGACAGGATTTTTCGAAATTCGAATATTTACGTACACAGTGGGGTAAAAAGGGAAAAATGTGGTACAACAGCCAAATCCAAATGGCAAGATCTAGAATCGTGAAATTTGGTGTGAGAGTAGCTCTTGGGACGTAAACAAGAACAAGGAGTGATTTTTTTAAAAATTTAGAGGTACAGTGGGACAGAAAGGTATAAATATGGTACCACCGCCAAATTTAAAGCCTAATATTAGAATGGTGAAAATTGAAGCGAGGGGTGTCTTTATGACAACTGATCGGGGTATTAAGTGTTTTTTGTATTCGTAGTTTTCGGGGCACAGTGGGGCAAAAAGTGTAAAATATAGTACAGTGGCTTAAAAATGTCAAACATGGATCAATGGTTCCAGGGTAACTTTTGGAACATAAACTATAGATTGGAAGTGATTTTTAGTAATTCTAACTTTAGGAGGCACAGTGGGACACGACGGGTTAATTATGGAGCATGGGCAAAAAAGGGAACAATCTGCCAAAATTGGAACTTAAACATGAGATATGAAGAGTTTATACGGTTTTAGGAGCACTGTGGTCAAAAAACGGTTAAATAGTGGAGTGGAGAAAATATGATTAAATATGTTACAGTCGGGGAAAAAGGTTTAAGTACGCTAGCGTGGAGACACATTTTAAATACGAGTACGGTACAGTGAGACAAAAATTTGGTACAAAATGGGTTACATATGGTACAGTGGGGCAAAAAGCTTTAACAATGGAACAGTGGGAAAAAATGTGTTAACTATGGTACAGTATGACAAAAATGGTTACAGTGGGCACAAAAAGTAAAATATGGTAACGTGTAACAAAATGGGTTAAAAATGGTACAGCGGGGCAAAAAGCGTTAAATATGGAACAGTGGGGCAAAAATTTATTTACTATGATACAGTGGGGAAAAAAGGGTTAAATATGGTGCATGTGACAAAAATGGTTAACTATACAGTACAGTGGGGCATAATTGTGTTAAATATTGTACAGTGGAGCAAAGATGGTTAAATATGGTACTGTGGGGCAAAAACTGTTAAACATGGTACAGTGAAACAAAGGGTTTAATATGACACAGTGGGGCAAAAAGGGGTTAACTATAGTACAGTGGGGCACAATTAGTTGAATATGGTAACGTGGGACAAAATGGGTTAAATATGGTACAGTGGGGCAAAAAGCTATGGAACTATGGATCTGTGGGGAAAAAAATGTGTTAGAATGGTACAGTGGGACACAAATGGTTAATTATGGTACAGTATGACAAAAATGGTTACAGTGGGCACAAATAGTAAAATATGGTAGCGTGGAACAAAATGGGTTAAGTATGGTACAGTGGGGCAAAAAGCGTTTACTATGGAACAGTGGGGCAAAAATGTGTTAACTATGGTACAGTGGGGCAAAAATGGTTAAATATAGTGGACAAAATATAGTAGGACAAAAAGATGTTAAATTTGATTCAGTGGACCCAAAAGGGTCCACATTTAGTACAGTGGGTAAAAATATGGATGCAGGGAGAGAGGGTAAGTTTAATATGAAATAAGAATGTTTTTTTTCTAAATGTATGCTTTTAATAGCACTGTGGTGCAAAAAGGTTCAAATTATGATGCAGTTGGGGCAAGCAAAAATTGTTCAACATGTTACAGAGGGGAAAAAATGTGTTAAATATGGTTTAGTGGTGCAAAAAGGGTTAAATATGGTACGTTGAAGCAAAAAAGTTAAATACGGTAAAATGGTTAAATGTTGAAAGTGGGGAAAAAAGGGAACAAAATAGTCCCAGATATGTATAAAAATTCGTACTTTCGAAGCACAGTGTAATAAAAAAAGTGTTTAATATGGAACAGTGGTGCAAAAGGTGTTGAATGTGGTCCCTGAGTGCAAAGGTAGCTCTTACAGCATAAACCAAAACTAAGAAATTGTTTTTTCCAAATAGGTTCTTCTATTTAAACCGTGGGGAAAAAGTTAAATAAATGGCACAGATAGGGGACAAAAATGTTGAAATACGGCCTAAGATTGCGAATTTGGATCTTGAATTATCAATTACCGTTTTAAAATATTGTACAATCGTGCAAAGTGGTTAATTATGACACACTAAAGGTTAAATGTGGTACAATGGAGCGATTTACTTTAGATTTTTAAATTCGTACCTTTATAGACACAGTGGAACAAACATGGTTTTATATTGTACCAGGGTGTGAATCTAGGTATTGGAACATAAACAAGGGGAGAGTTGGTAACGTATGAACCAAAAAATTAGTTTTTCAACGTCCAGAGGTACTGTGGAAAAGGGATAAATATTGTACCATGATGTCAGGGTAACTCTTGGAACATAAACTAGAAATGAAACGAGGGTTCGTATTTTATATATAAAAGTAATCAAATCTTCTTCATTTTGCACCATATGTAATAATCATGTCATTTTCAAAGAAAGAGGTATAGCTATTTTACATTACCCTAAACAGAAAATAGATAAAAGATGGGGGCTGCGAAGCGCACCGGGTAAGCTAGTTTACAATAAAATAATTTACTCCAAGGATTTACACCTAATGATGAATTGGGATATTTAGAAATTTAAAATTAATGCTTTAAAACAGAAGACAATGCTGCATATGCAATTTTTAGCTGGGAAGTACTTTTCGAAATCAGGTAAAAATTAAAACTGAAGTTCGAAAAGACAGCAGTTTTAAAAATCGTTTTTAAATAAAAAATATTTGGAGGAATTCCTGAAAAATAATTATATTTATATTTAAACAAATATTTTATTTCAGAAAATTAGTCTGCACATATATTTTGTTGTAATATATAAATATATGCGTTCCAAATAAATGTTATTGATTTTCAAAAAAAATTTGTTTGCTCAAAAATATTGTGTTTCAAATATATTTTCTTTCTATTCAAACATATCCAAAAAGACGATTTTGCCCCGTGTAGGGTATATTCAGCAACTTTGTAGAAAATAGTAAGGCCAATATTTTTGTGGAACATATTAACCCTCTAGTTCCCCCACATAACAGTAATTGTTTGCCTTATTTTAACAAATCGTAAAAAAACACCCCAAAAAAATTGGAGAGCGGTGACGAAATGTTTTACAAAAATGTTGGCCATAAATTTGTACTATATGTGCCAGAACACAGCAAAGTCCAAAATTTAACACAAACACCAAAAAAAATTTCAAATTCCAGTCAAAAACCCATCTAGGCCACTTCGCGCAGCAATGTTAGTCATACGACCTAGTAGTCGAAGTAATTATGATACCAGTAAAGAGCGTTTATGGCTGGAATTTGATCTTTTTTGGTGTTTGTGTTAAGTCTTGGGCTTTGGTGTGTTCTGACACATATAGGCCAACATTTTAGTAAAACACTTCATAACACAGTCCCCATTTTTAGGGGTGTTTTTACGATTTGTTAAAATAGGGAGCTAGAGGGTCAATATTTTTCAAAAAGTGTTTTTCTGTTGCATAGTGTAATTGGTAATTTTGTTTGTATAACGTCTTTAATTTTTCAAACTTCATCACATTCTAGAAGCCTTGTTGTGGCTGACATTTTACTGATTGTGTTTTATTTTATCCTACCCCATTCCTATGGTCCAAATCGTTCAAAATTTTTGTATATATCGAAACCTTTCGATTCGGTTTATATATATCCAAGAAGACACATTTTTAGTCCCTAATCACACGAGGTAACAGTAGTTGCGGCTAATCGGATGTTCGCTGGAGAGAGAGGAAAAGAGGGGTATTTCCCTTTCTATTACTCCTGCCTCTCTCTCCCATGAACATCCGATTAGCCGCAACTAATGTTGCCACGATATAATCGCGACTTACAATCGATTTTGGAACAATTTGGGCCTTTAGAATAAACTGCTCCTTGAAATGGTCCTTGAGGTGACTGTGGAGCTAATAGCTTAGTTAACTGAAATGAAACCAAATGTTCCAAATTATTACCCATTTATTATCGCGCATTGGTAGGTGTAGGAAATATTATGGTCTTCCCGCCCAACTTTCTGCCTTTCCATACTGTTTTTTTATTATTGTATTAAAGTTCAGCCTCAGCATGAAATAAAATAGTAGACCAAAGAATCTTATCAAATCCATTCTCTCAGTGTACCAGAGCAGTAGAAAACCGAATAAAGCAATGTGAAAAAATTATGTTTATTTTGTCTGTTATGAAAAGGACTCGTTAAGGAGACATTTGCAAGTTTCACAAAAGTACATATATAGGGGCAGAGGAGGGGGCTGGTGAACAAAAACTTTAATGCAAAAATTGAAAAAAATTCCAACAAACGAAAAGCAACGTAAGGGAGCAAACAAATGAAAGTTTGTTCAGAAATGGAAGGGAAACAAATGTAATCAAACAATTCACCGAAGAGGATATGACAAAAGCACAGGACACCAAGGGGATGCGGGGGTGCGAGGGAGAAAGGGGACAAGGATAATTTATGTAGTTTTCAAATTATTTTTCAGGGTGCAACATGTGCAAGAGAACGAAGAACTGCAAGAAAACTGCAAAGAAAGATATAAAAACATAATATAAAGTAGATTATTACAGTCTCAATATGAGTATGAAGCAAAGAGAACAAGTTTTGAAACATTTTCTTTGACACAAAAATTCAAGTTGTAGCATAATTTCTGGTGGCATATTTGCTTATCTTTATAAGCTCTTAACAAATACTTCTGCATTTCTTATGATTTGAAGATTTCTGTTCTTGATTCCTTTTTAAATCCTTAAAGCCGTAATTTTTATCTCGACTCGTTACCTCAAAAAAATACAAGTATCTCAGCAGCTTCTCTACGCAGCTCTTGGCCTCGCATAGATAAAGAAATATATATTACAATTTAATACCAGTCATAAACCATAAGATGGCAAAATAACGTTCTTCACGTTCTTGCATAAAAAGTAGAAGAGCAAAGAAAAAACATATTTCACATATTTTCTTGCAAATCATCCCCGGTGGGGAGAGGGTAAGACGAAAAACGAAAACAACTTACCAAACGAAAAATGCCAGATTTTTATTCTATTCCCATCGCCCACAGCCCCCACGGGAGTCGGAAAAGTCAATTGTAGCCCATAAACATCACTTCATTAAATAGAGCTTAAAATCCTCTAAAAAAAGAAGTAGCTCTGGGCGCTATAAAATGGAAAAAGTAATTTTTTCCTTTTTTTTTTTTTTTTGAAGAAATTCAGTCATATCTGAGGTATGAATCATGCGGAGAGGAAGAAGCAGAAAAACGACGAAGAACACCATCTAATTTATGGCTTTCATTTAATGCATTTTTTTCACTGTGTTTCCGTTTCCTGCGCCTTTATTTGGTTAAATTTACATAGAAAATTGTGGTTGGTTTTTTTTGGATATTTTTTTTTTTTTGTGGTGGAATAAGGAACACAGCACTGAGGTGATGGATTTTGAAGAATTATGAAGAAAGGAGATAAAAAATGCTGAGCGCAGTAGGTGAGTTGGTAGCGTGTTCGCCTATGAGTTTGGGGGTCGTGGGTTCGATTCCCACCAGAGGCTTCGGTCGGCCGCTACAAAAATATACAAGCCACATGGTTTTTGTCATCCAGCTTTTTCCAGGACCGTAAAATTGGAATATAAATTTACTTTTAAATAAATAAATAAAAAATACTAATACGCAAACACCTCCAAATTCCAATTGGAAATAATCCAAATGTCCCTCCCCTTTCGACCTACAGCTGTAATCCGTTTCGACCCTTCAGCTCACAAAATTATGGAAAATTAATCTTGCTCCCTTTTCTCGAGGGCCCCAAACGCCTTGACAACATGTCTCCATCTGTTGGATCGAGGAAACCTTCCATATAAATTAAATGTCTTTCATGGGCCAATATGTTGCAGAGCCTGTTCCATTGCGGATGGCTGCAAATAGCGTTTCAACTCCAAGAGGAGCGAGGTAACATATATATACGAGGGCGGTCCCAAAATTATCTGACCTAACAAAGAAAACACAACAAATTTGGGAACATGTCTCCATTTGTTCGATCGAGGAAACCTTCCATATAAATTAAATGTCTTTCATGGGCCAATATGTTGCAGAGCCTGTTCCATTGCGGATGGCTGCAAATAGCGTTTCAACTCCAAGAGGAGCGAGGTAACATATATATACGAGGGCGGTTCCAATATTATCTGACCTAACAAAGAAAACACAACAAATTTGGGAAAAGTTTTCTCTACTTCTCAACATAATCTCCTTTAGATCTATACACTTTTCCAGTGAGTTTTAATAGCTTTGATACCCTGTTTATAGTAAAAACTGTCTAGCTCCTGAAAATACCCATCAACCGCAACCTCCACCTCTTCATTGCTGGCAAATCTTTTCCCAATGAGCTATTTTTTCAAGTGTGGAGACAAACTATAATCTGAGGGAGCTAAATCTGGCGAATAAGGAGCGTTCTGATGCAATTCGAAATTTAATCCATCGCAATAGTGAATGTTTGGTGCATTGTCTTGATTTTGAGTAAACGAGGCACTCATCTTGCGCAGAACTTTCTAATCATCAAGTTTTCCGTCAATATGCGATGTATAGCACTTTTTGAAATGCCTATGACTTCAGCTAGCCGGCCGACGGTCATAAAGGGTGTCCCAAGAAGAGCGCAATTTTTAAATCTCGCAACATTCGAAGTGTCATTGTTTGACATTTGAATAATTGTTATTGTTTGTTAGTAGAAGGTACGAGGTTAGTAAAAATGGAGCGCTACACGAATGAACAACGCATTCTCATTGTGAAATTGTTTTACCAAAATGGTGAAAGTTTTGCGGCTACAGTTCGCAAATTGCGATCAATTTGGGGTCACAATAATGCTCCAAAAGAGTCAACTGTAAAGAGATTAATGGATAAATTTGCCGAAACTGGGTCTGTTAGTGATGTAAAGACAACAACGCGCCATCGCCATGTGGTTTTTGGGCTGGAGGAATCATTGGACCTTTTTTTTATGAAAATGAGGCAGGTCAAGCGCAAACAGTCAATGGTGTTCGGTATCGTGAAATGATAACCAGTTTTTTCTTGCCTAGAATTGAAGAAATTAATGTGGAGGGCATGTGGTTCCAACAAGCCGGCGCCACATGTCATACAGCCAGAGAAACAATTCAATTGCTGCATCAGTCATTTCCCGGTCGTGTTATTTCGCGTTTTGGAGATCAGAATTGGCCGCCTAGATCGTGCGATTTAACACCATTAGATTTTTTTCTTTGGGGTTTTTTGAAGTCGATGGTTTACGCGAATAAGCCGACGACGACTCAAGCCTTAAAAGACGAAATTGGAGGCTGCATTAATGAAATACCGGAGCATTCATGCAAAACGGTCATTGAAAATTTCATTAAAAGATCGCGTGCATGCCAGCAAAGCCGCGGCGGCCATCTGCACGATATATTGTTCCATACATAACCTCATTCTGTCTACTTTACGATATAATAAAGTTTCAGGATTTTTTCTTAAATATCTGTGTTTTATTTAAAATTAAAAAATTGCGCTCTTCTTGGGACACCCTTTACAATACAATTTTGTGGATTCTGCGTGGACACCTCAAATCGTCGACAACTACGTTATTCGTCTTGGCAGCTCGTACGGCCCCGTTTAGAATCCGGTACCCAATATTTTATAGTTGAAGGAAAATCTAGATGGGTTTTAATAGTGGTTGGACTGAGACATTTCAAATGAAAGTATTGTTTTACATATCGCTGACCAATTTTTACAAATTCCCTGAGATCGTTTACTTTTGAGAGCTTAAAAAAAACTAAAAAACTTAAAACATATGTTTTATAAGGTTGCCTCTTTTTACGTAAGTAATTTTCTCCAAACTACTATTATCATCTAGATGTCAAGTCGGCTAATTTTGGGACCGCCTTCGTAGATGGAAAAGCTCCAACATATCTGCTTTAGAAGGCCTGGATATCTTGACCTTCGTTGTCGACAATACAATAAGTTCACATCTAGTTTTTAACAAAACAAATAATTGGACAGATAATGCAGAGCCAGTGGGGATTCTAAGCAATCTCAGTCTTCAACCTAAGACTGGAGACTACGGTTCGGAATCGTTTAACTATAAGATAGTTTAGGTTAACACGGATAATGCAGAACCCGAACGGACTCGAAGCAACCGCAGCCTTCACAAACCGGTGGAAACTCCGATTACGAATCTTCTAACGATTAGTTATAGAAATCCTAATCAACTAACGATAAGTTAGGTGAGGTTAGTGCGATAGCTTGGATGTCTGGAAATTACAAATATGAGCTTTCCTACTTGTTGAACCAATCCGAATGCTTGAAAAACCCAAGAATCGGCGTTTGCTTATATCTGCCAATTGTTCTAACCCACCAAATAAATGTGAACCTGCCGCCTGTTACAGAGAGTGAGACACTGCAACAAAATGTTTTCTATAGACTTCTGCATGCCATCTTCAGTATAATAAAGTAACCCATCATGACAGACACGATAAAAGCGAGGCTCTGTCCCAATAGTGCCAGTACGATTCAAGGTTGGGCAGTGCGATGTGAGCTTGGAATTTACACTGGTCCTGACTAGTGGCTATCTGCCGTTTGTTGCCATAAGGATGTTCTCGCTTAAGAAGAGTTTGCAAGTTTCTAGAGGCATGCCCACATATTCCAGCTCCCCTGGAGCATGTAAGCTTGTTTCAATTCTGGCAAGCTCATCTGCACTGCAGGTCTCTGGAATGTGCTGGTAAATTCTCAAAGCCCAGCAGAGTTATGTCGGAAGAGTTTTGCCTAAGCAATGTTAATGGAGCAAGTCTTCAAACAAGGACAGTCATGAATAAAATAAATATGGAGTTACGAATTTAGGAGGGCGTTTAGATTCTGATAATGATAACAATATCACTATTGTAGCGAACGTGAAGAAGCTATGGAGGGAATTACAAAGGAAACATAATAAAAAGCATCGATGCAATGAACCTGTCGCGACATGGTATAACATCAGCTACGCATTAACATATCTGGCAGAACCGCCGAAAAACAACAGAGTAGTATAGAATATATGGACTGTACAATGACAATTGAACACGTTCTCGAGTGCAAGGAGGGATCACCATCAAAGGTAATAGTAATTTTAATTTTACCTTTTATCTAGAGCAGGGTGATTCTGACAATGAATTTACAGAGACAGGTAAGATAGTGAGATATCCCAATGAGCAGAACAATAGAAAAACAAACAAAAACAACTCCACCTCTTCAGTATTTCGTGGAAACCAATCCAAGCCCCTCGTAAATAAGTCCCTACTCAGAATTCTTCGAATATGGTCGTTGATGTAACATAGAAGCCGGTCAGGTTTACCAAAGCATCGGTTCATATTGGAAGGCCTAACTGAAACGGGTGAGAATGTTGAAGGCGAAGAATAGCACTATGTGTGCGGTAATGCCGAAAAATTAGAACATATCCTTCAAATCATCCGATAAGTTAGGGCACGAAGAAAACGGCGCACCTGACACGGAAGCAGAAATTTAACGCGAAAATATATTAACGATATTGCCTCAGTAACGCAGCAATTAATACCTGTAACGTATGTGGCAGAATCGCCAAATACAAACAGAGTAATATTAAAGGCAGGATGATTCTAACAATGAATTTACAGAGACAGGTAAGATAGTGAGATATCCCAATGAGCAGAACAATAGAAAAACAAGCAAAAACAACTCCACCTCTTCAGTATTTCGTAGAAACCAATCCAAGTCCGTCGTGCTACGTAGAAGTCGGTCAGATTCACTAAAGCATAGGTTCAAATTGGAAGGTCTAACCGAAACGGATGGAAATATTGAATGCGAAAAATAGCACTATGTGTGACGATATGGTTACAAAAAAATAGAGCAGATCCGTCATATCATTCGATAAGGCTAGGTCATGAAGTAAAAGACCTACTGACATTGAATCAGAAATTTAACGCGGAAAAGATACTAACTATATAAGTATTGCCTCAGTAACGCAGTAATTAATATCAGTAACGTGTGAGGCAGAATCGCCACATACTCAATTATCAAATAAAGATTTGATAATTGAGTATATCTCGTACGTGAGTATGCTGTCGGGGGCAAAACAAATGAAACTATATAAGATGTATCGGCAGATGATATCAGACAAAGGGAAAGATGATCCTAAGAATGAATCTGTCTAGACAGATACAACAGAATACTAAAAACGCCCCAAGAGGAAATGAGCTCTCCACTGTTCAGTATTTGTAGAAATCTTTACATGCCCATCGAAAAAATGTCTCTAGTCAGAGTCTTTCAAGCATACGCGTTAAAGTCTATTAGATTCCAAAGAAGACGGGCAGGTCCACCAAGTCATCGTTTAATGATGGGCAGATCTCTCGAAGATTAGAACTTTAGGCAGAGTATTTTAAGTTTTCGACGTAAAGTCTATCCGATTCCAAAGAAGGCGAGCAGGTCCATCAATTCATCGGTTAATGATGGGCAGATCTCCCAAAGAGCAGAACTATGGAAAAATTTCAAAGAAGAACAAAAGTCACCCATCTTTAGAAACCACCGTAAAGGAATCTATACTCAAAATCCTTGGAGCGTGAGCGATGAGCTAAACCCGGTTACCAACAAGGCAAACAGGTCCACCAAATGATAGGTTATTTATAGGGCCTCAAATTTGATGATATATCCCTGAAAAGATGTCATTATCTTATGCTACGGTAGCCTAAAAATCCGGTTACAAAGACGACGAGCTGGTCCACCAAATCAGAAGATGATAATAAGAGAGCTTTAAAGGACGAAGTCGAGACCTTTCAGCACCTGTCTCATATTGGGTAAGCGACGTCAGGATCAGGCTCGGCCTTTCTAGGAAGTCTGGCAGATCTTCGCCATATCAATATTCGTATTATTGATTACTTTCTGTTCCGAACAAGTTGGTTCCGATAAGGCGCAACTGGGCCTGTGGTAGCACCAGGCACCTCAATTGGTCTATGTGAGCTGGTGACACCGGCGGCACCCTAACCTAACCCATAGGACTTCAAAAAATGAGACACTTGAAGCTTAAATTAAACTCGGATATTCATTGTTGGGAAAGCGAAAGCGGTTGATGAAAAATTGGTTCTTGTCTTAAAGTATTTCGTAGAAGCTTAAGCAAGCCCCTGAAAAAGGAGCCTCAAGTTAGTATTGTTCGAGTGTACCCGGCAAAGTCAACCTGGTTTCTAAGAACGCGAGCAGGTCCTCCAGATCATTCAGTAATGAAAGGGTCTCAGATAAGAAGACCCAACCGAACGCGGAAATTCATAGTTGAGAAATCGAATACGTCAAAGAAAAGGGGTCCTTATCTTAAAGTATATCGTAGAAGCCTAACCAAGACTCTGGCAAAGGAGCCTCAAGTGAACATTGTTCAAGTGTACGCGGAAAAGTCAACCAGGTTTCTAAGAACGCGGGCAGAATCACTATATCGTCCACTAATGAAAAGGTATGAAATAAGAAGGCCGAACCGAAGGCGGAGATTCATTGTTGGGAAAGCGAAAGCCTCTAATGAAAATTGGTCCTTGTCTCCAATTATTTCGTAGAAGCTTAACCAAGCCCCTGGAGTCTCAAATCAGCATTATTCGAGTATGCGCGGTAAAGTCAAACAGGTTTCAAGGAATGCGAGCAGGGCCACCAGATCATCCGATGATGAAAGGATAGGATATATGAAGACCCAACCGAAACTGAAAAGGACAGTTGACCTGAAAATGGGCAATGAGTCTGTTTTCCCCTAACATATATGGAGTCTTAGGTCACTGATCCGATGTGTTAAACTTTAGACATATAACAAATGATATATACCCTGCACTTCTACAAAGAAGATTTAAAAATTTCTCTTTTACAAAAATTTCCATTTAAATCTCATCATTCCGTTACGCATGTACCTATACTAAGTATTTTTGGAAACTAAGATTGCCTATTTTTAGATCAACATAAAATCAGGCTACTTGTTTATTAAAATATAAATAAAGAGATGCTTGACATTTTTCAAAGACATTGTTTGCCTCTGTTTACTGAGCATTTTTGTGCAAATTTTTTAAGATAATCAGCAATAAACTGAAGAAAATTAAATTCCTTTCCACTAACAAGCAGAGATTTTCAAAGATTAAAGTTATGAAAATTGGGCAAAAATTAAATTTTTTGCTTTGCATAAATGTTGTATTATTTTTCATTTTTTTTACAAAATTGTTCAAAGTTGTGAGGGTTTTTGTTGTTAGGGGCTCCTTTTTTATTGCTTGAATAATATTTTTCCTTTTCACTTAGCTCTTCTCGAGGATTGTGAAAAATTAAATGAAAAGTAATATTTTTCTTGTATTTTCTTTTCGAATTCTCTTTGACCGTTTCACCGCCTACGCCCAGCAAATATACTCAGAGGACTTTTGCTCCCATTACATTCATTTCAATGCATTTATCCTTGAATTCATTCGAGCATAAACACAAGCAACACACTTTGGGCTCGTAATCTTTAAGCTGATGTTTTCGAATTGATGTGATTTATGATGCGGTAGGGAGAAATAAGTCCCACTTGAGTGACAGTCACTGGGGAGGCATTGGATGGCATTTTCGGCAAAAAGCGAATATGACTTTGAAAAGGATCTAAGCTGTGTGTGTAGGTGGTGAAGTTTATTTTTGGAATAAACAATTACGGTTTAAGGATAAACCCATAGCGATTGGAGAGATTTTCGGAGACAGTTTAATTGTATTTTTGTTTGCCCGTGCGTTATAAATAATAAATGAAATCAGGGCAAACAAAATATTTATTCTGTAACAAATTGAGAATAATGTATCAAGGTAAACAATGATAAATCAATACCTTTTCTCTGGTCGCCCATTTGTGAAAATCATTGACTAATGGTCAGTTACACTTACTAAGGAGACCATCGGTAGGGAGTAAATGATATTGACTGTAGGACAATGACAATTGACAAGGGGCCAGTGACATGGGCAGAAGAACAATTATCATTGTTCTCTGCAATTCACTAACCATTAACAGGAGTTTACCGACCATTGGTAGTTGTTCAATGATAATTGAGAAAAAATAAAGCCGACGCTACACATAACCATTGCGAGGAGTCCAGTGACCATTGAGACGAGTTCAGTAAACATTAAGCGAAGCTCAATGACCCTTTATATGATTCTCATGACCATTGAGATAAACTCAATACCCATTGCGAGGAGATCAATACCCATTGCGAGGAGCTCAAAGCCCATTGAGAGGTCCTTGACCATTGACAGAAGGTCAAAAACCATTGACAGAAGGTCAAAGACCATTGACAGGAGGCCAATGACCATTAACAGAAGGTCAAAGACCATTGGCAGAAGGTCAGTGCCCTTTGACAAAAGGTCATTGACCATTGACAGAAGGTCAATGTCCATTGACAGAAGGTCAATGTCCATTGACAAAGAAGGTCATTGACCATTAACAAGAGGTCAAAGGCAATTAGTAGCGTTAGTAATAATTTAATGAACGTTGACAAAAGGCAATTACCATTGACAAAAAGTCAATGACCATTGACAAAAGGTCAATGACCATTGACAAAAAGTCAATGACCATTGACAAAAGGTCAATGACCATTGACAAAAGGTCAATGACCATTGACAAAATGTCAATGACCATTGACAAAAGGTCAATGACCATTGACAAAAGGTCAATGACCATTGACAAAAGGCCAATGACCATTGACAAAAGGTCAGTGAGCATTGGCAAAAGGTCAATGACCACTGACAAAAGTTCAGTGACCATTGACAAAAGGTCAATGACCATTGACAAAAGGTCAATGACCATTGACAAAAGTTCAGTGACCATTGACAAAAGGTCAATGACCATTGACAAAAGGTCAGTGACCATTGACAAAAGGTCAGTGACCATTGACAAAAGGTCAATGACCATTGACAAAAGGTCAATCACTATTGACAAAAGGTCAATGACTATTGACAAAAGGTCAATGACTATTGAGAAAAGGTCAATGACTAGTGACAAAAGGTCAATGACTATTGACAAAAGGTCAATGACTATTGACAAAAGGTCAATGACTATTGACAAAAGGTCAATGACTATTGACAAAATGTCAAAGACCATCGACGAAAAGTCAATCACCATTGACAAAAGGTCAATTACCATTGATTAAAGGTCAATGACCAATGACAGAGGTCATTGACAATATTTCAATGACTATTGACCATTGACAAAAGGTCAATGACAGTTGACAAGAGGTCAGTAACCATTGGCAAAAGGTCAATGACCATTGACAAAAAGTCAATGACCGTTGACAAGAAGTCAATGACCATTGACAAAAGGTCAATGACCATTGACAAAAGGTCAATGACCATTGACAAAAGGTCAATGACCATTGACAAAAGGTCAATGACCATTGACAGGAGGTAAATGACCATTGACAGGAGGTCAATGACCGTTGACAGGAGGTCAATGACCATTGACAAGAGGTCAATGACCATTGACAAGAGCTCAATGACCATTGACAAGAGGTCGATGACCTTTGACAAGAGGTCAATGACCATTGACAAGACGTCAAGGACCATTGACAAGACGTCAATGACCATTGACAAGAGGTCAATGACCATTGACAAGAGGTCAATGACCATTGACAAGAGGTCAATGACCATTGACAAGAGGTCAATGACCATTGACAAGAGCTCAATGACAATTGACAAGAGGTCAATGACCATTGACAAGAGGTCAATGACCATTGACAAGAGGTCATTGACCATTGACAAGAGGTCAATGACCATCGACAGGAGGTCAATGCCCATTGACAGGAGGTTAATGACCATTGACAAGAGGTCAATGATAATCGACAGAGCATTGGCAGGAGGTCAATGACCATTAAAAGGAGGTCAATGTCCAGGAGGTCAATGTCCATTGACAAGAGGTTAATAACCATTGACAGGAGATCAATGACCATTGACAAGAGGTCAATGACCATTGACAAGAGGTCAATGAGCATTGACAAGAGGTCAATGACCATTGACAAGAGGTCAATGACCATTGACAAGAGGTCAATGACCATTGACAAGAGGTCAAGAGGTCAATGACCATTGACAAGAGGTCAATGACCATTGACAAGAGGTCAATGACCGATGACAAGCGGTCAATGACCATTGACAAGAGGTCAATGACCATCGGCAGGAGGTCAATGTCCATTGACAGGAGGTTAATGACCATTGACAAGAGGTCAATGATAATCGACAGCGCATTGGCAGGAGGTCAATGACCATTAAAAGGAGGTCAATGTCCAGGATGTCAATGTCCATTGACAAGAGGTTAATAACCATTGACAGGAGATCAATGACCATTGACAAGAGGTCAATGACCATTGATAAGAGGTCAATGACCATTGACAAGAGGTCAATGACCATTGACAAGAGGTCAATGACCATTGACAAGAGGTCAATGACCATTGACAAGAGGTCAATGACCATTGACAAGAGGTCAATGACCATTGACAAGAGGTTAATGACCATTGACAAGAGGTCAATGACCATTGACAAGAGGTCAATGACCATTGACAAGAGGTCAATGACAATTGACAAGAGGTCAATGACCATTGACAAGAGTTCAATGACCATTGACAAGAGGTCAATCACCATTCACAAGAGGTCAATGATCACTGGCAAGAGTTCAATGGCCACTTAAAAGGGGTCAATGACCATTGAGAGGAGGTCAATGACCATTGACAAGAGGTCAGTGACCATTGACAAGAGGTCAGTGACCATTGACAAGAGGTTAATGGACATTAACAGAAGGACTATGGTCCAACGGCAAGTGGTTAATTATCGCTGACAATAGGTCAATATGCTTTGGCAAGAGAAATGACCATTGACAAGAGGTCAACGATGTCAATGACAATTGACAAGACTTTAAAGACCGTTAACAATACGTAGATGAACATTGACGTCAATAACCATCGAAAAAAGGTCAATTGCCTTTGACGAGAAGTGAGTGAGCTATAAGACCAATTAATAGGAAGTCAATGACCGTTGTTCAGGGTTCAATAACAATATATCAGGCGTCAATGGCCTTTACAAAAGGAAAATTACCAATGCAATATTTCAATGACCCGTGACAAGAGTTCAATGAACCTTAATATGAGTTCAACGACCATTGAGGAGAGTTCAGTGGCCATTGAATTATTGAATTAATTTCAATTATCACTGAACTCATTCCTCCAGTAAATGTCATAGATCATGTCTCAATAGTCTTTGAACATTTTCCAATCGTCATTTACTTCCCCTAAATGTCCATTCAGAGGAGGTCAACGACCCTTGACTGAGGTTGAGTTCATTTATTTTCAATTGGCATATACTTTCCGTAAAGGTCATTGCTGTCCTCCCGATGATAGCTAGCCTTTTAGCAATGGTCGTTGACTCCTCTCAATAGTAAATTGCCTTCTCTTAATGGTCATTTTTGCTCTTGCAATTGATATTACACCCTGCCAAATTATCATTGACCTTTTTTCAATTGACAATGATCTTACCTCAATGATCATTTACCTCAATCCTTACGCAAATGATCATTTATCTCACACCATCTGTAAATGGTTAATAACTTCCCATCCAATATAAATTTTCTTAGTAATGGTCTCCTTGACTCCTTTCAAAGGTTAATTTCAGTTTCTTAAATGGACAATTATATATGGGGGTCAATGACTATTGAGAAGAGGTATATGGTCATTAAAAGTAGGTGAATTTATATTACCTGGAAGTCAATTGCCATTGAAGGGAAGTTTATTATCATTGACAGAAGTTCCATGTACACAGAGAGGAAGTCGAAGAACATTAACATAGGGAAAATAACTATTCACAGAAAGCTAATGATCATAAATATGGTAGTGGACATTGAAAGGTAGTACATAATCTATTGCAAAAAAGTAATTTGAACATAAGAGCAGTAACCTTTGGTATGAGCTCCATTGCCCCGTTCGTGTATCATGAGATCATATGACTTCATACAAAGTACAAATAACAAACTATCTACACCTTTTAATGTTGCCAAATCCATCTAATTTAATACCCGACACCGAGATTGAAAAGACATTGCTAAAATATCGTCATGACAGCCCTTTTAAATTGCACCCACAAAGGTCACAATTTTTAATTAGTAAAGAGAAAAAAACTCAGGTGTCCTTTGTCGTATCTTCAAATTCCATTGAATTTTAAAACATCTAATAAGGCCACACTCCTAAAACTAATAAATCACAATTCGAAGATTCTGTTTGTAATAATGAGACGGAATTTACAATGTGACCTGACGCAATGTTCGTGCTCGTGCCATCGAACGTACGGCACACTAAATTAGTTAGGGCACGTTTCCGGGGCGACGAGTATTTTCCCATACTGCTGCTATCAGCAGGGCACCAACGCCGAACCTAACGACGACCCCAACGACGACGACCCATTGAGTTTTCACACGTTATTGGCAAAGCGAAAAAGAACTCGTTTCAGATACCCACAATATTCAATGTTTTTCATTCTTCCATGAGCAGCGTTTTTCCGGTTGTCATGCCCGGGACGGCTGTTGGCTTGTCATTCGATATTGTTTAAAAAAGTAACGTCGTGAAGCAAAAAAAACGCTAGAGAAAAAATGTCCTTAAAAGTTCTTTTTTCCTCGTTACTTCAGATAGGTAAACACACATATTGTACAAAAAGAAGAACGTGTTTTAGAGCCAAGCACGTACCATACTCTTATTTTCTGGCATGGTTTGGGTATGTGAGCACAGCGAGAAGAGTGTTAGAATCGGACCAAAAAAAAAACAACATAAAAAAAAAGAAACATCGTTACAGGTACCGTCTGGAAGGTTTGGCTGGATGTGGGCCAGCCATTGACATGTGTGTTGTATTGGTGACTTTAATATTAAAAGAAGAAATATGCCAGCGAATATTAAGGGCAAACTTGAATGACATATTGCGTTATGAAAGCCCTCCCCCTCCCAACTGTGCTTTAAATGCCTAAAGAATTATGCAAATTTGCTCATTTATTTAATGCGGAAAGAAAGAGGTGTGGTGTGGTTTATGATGCGCTGCACAGTGGTGTATTTGATCAAAACTCTTTTTTGGAGTTTTCTTGAAAGAAGAAAAGAAAATTGTTGAAAAACTTTAATATTTACTACAGAAATTAAAATCAGTGACAATAAACATTGCCAATGAATATTAAATTATTACTGGCCTTATCTCAATATATTGGAGTTGAAGAAAATAATAATATCTTTTATATTTCCTTCACAATTCTAGAGATAAACACCTAGTAAATGAACATTGTCCTGCGGTAAATGGGCATTACTTTTATGTCAATAACCACGATCTTTCTATAATTGTCAGCCTTCTGTTACGGTCATTGGCTTTCTATAAGTGGTCCGTGATCTTCTGCCAATGGCCATTGACTCTAGCCAATGATAACCGAATTTTGTCACCGACCATTGACTCTCGATGGTATTTAACATTCAATCAATGACCATTGACTCACGACGAGTATTGGCGTTCAATAAAATGTGATCAACCTTTTGGAAATTTTTATTTTTAGACTATTTGACGCAAGTCACTGCATTTATTTGATGATTATTCATATTCTGCCAATGCACATTGTCAATGGTCATTGACCTTTGTCAATGGTCATTGACCTTTGTCAATGGTCATTGACCTTTGTCAATGGTCATTGACCTTTGTCAATGGTCATTGGTCATTGACCTTTGTCACTGGTCATTGGTCATTGACCTTTGTCAATGGTCACTGACCTTTGGCAATGGTCATTGACCTTTGTCAATGGTCATTTGTCAATGGGCACTGACCTCTGTCAATGGTCGTTGACCTTTGTAAATGGTCATTTGTCAATGGGCATTGACCTTTGTCAATGGGCTTTGACCTTTGTCAATGGGCATTGACCTTTGTCAATGGGTATTGACTTTTGTCGATGTTCACTTACTCCTAGTCAATAGTCATTGACTCCTAGTCAATAGTAATTGACTCCTACTCAATGGTCATTGAATCCCAATCAATGGTCATTGATCCCTAGTCAATATTCATTGACCCCTAGTCAATGGTCATTCACCCCTAGTCAATGGTCAATGACAACTAGTCAATGGTCATTGACCTTCTGTCAATGGTCATTGACCTCCTATCAATGGTCATTGCCTCCTGTCAATGGTCTTTGACCTCCTGTCAATGGTCATTGATCATTTGTAAATGGTCATTTACAACCTGTCAATTGTCATTAACCTCCTGTCAATGGTCATTGCCTACTTTCAATGGTCATTGACGTACTGTCTATGGTCATCGACCTACTGTCAATGGTCATTGACCTCCTGTCAATGGTCATTGATCACATATCAATGGTTATTGACCCCATGTCAATGGTCATTGACCGCATATCAATGGTCAGTGACCGCATGTCAATGGTCATCGACCGCATATCAATGGTCAGTGACCGCATATCAATGACAATAATCATTGACCTCCTGTAAATCATATTTGACACCCTGCCAATGTTCATTGACCTGCTATCAATGGTCATTGACCTACTGTCAACGGTCACTGACCTGTAGTCAATGGTCCTTGACCTACTTTCAATATTCATTGACCTCCAGGCAATATTCATTGACCTACAGTAAATAGTCACAGACCTCATGTCAATGGTAAATGACCTCCTGTAAATGGTGATCTATAAACGATCATTGACTCCGATCATTGGGCATTGTTCTCCAGTCAGTTGTCATTAGCAATTTATTAACAGTATTTTACTATTTCAAAGTTCATTGATCTTCCAACAAATAACATTGATCATATGGCAATAGTCATTAAACTCTAATCGTCATGGAGTCATATCAGTGTCATCCTATAAATGATCATTGACCCTTCCAGGTGATCATTGTTCTGCCGTCAGTTGTCATTAGCACTTTATAAACAGTATTTTACTATTCCAAAGTTCACTGATCTTCCAGCAATGGGCATTGATCATATGGCAATGTCATTTACTTATATGCTTTTACGTTGATCTCCTGCCAATAATATCAGCCATTCTGCCAACAGTCGGTAACCTCCCATGAGCATTGGACATTTTACCAATATTAATTGACGGCCTGTCAAAGGTACAACAGTTCCAGTCAATAGAATTACATATTGTCAGTGCTCATTGTCCTTGTGAGTTTTCATAATTGACTTCTGACTGCTATGAATGTTTATTGACCTCCTGTCGTCAAATATCAATGGTGTTGCAACTATAAACTTTGACTTGCATTAATGTATATAGACCGTGGGTCAATGGTCATTGATTTCCCGTTCATGATTATTAACATTCTTTCCATTGTCACCGAACTCCTCTTGTGGGATTAACATTTTGTCAAGGGCTGTTTCACTTCTGCACACATTCACTGTCCTTTTTGATCCTTTGTTAGGGACGTTGTCTAATGAATGGCCATAAAAATCCCTGTCCACGTTCATTGACAAGGCTTAAATTATTCATTGTCCATTCCAATTCCTCAGGTAGCATTCCGCAAATTCCCCATAGTGCACAGAGTTTGGCCTATGCATGCATTTTCCCATGTCTACAAAGGTATGTAGTATGTAAGAAAGTGAGATGGCCACCCCCCCAACCAGTGGCATGGAATTAATTTCGTAATTTTGTGATAACACTCCAAAAGTACCTCAAGTAAATTGTTACTTTTAATTATGCTCAAATGTGTAACATGACTAAGCAATGACAGGATAACTTTTTGGTATCCCACTTCTATTCGTGTCATGGAAACCAGCTAAATTGCATGAAGCTACTGTAAAACTTCTGTACGAGTATGTGGGTGTGCACGTGCCTCCTCCATACAAATGTAAGTATTTATGTGAGAAAACGAGAGAGAGAGAGTTCGTATGTGACTGAGAGATAGATTAGATGTAATTATGTGCAAGTGATATATTCTGTAAAGGAGACAAAGTTGCAAATAACGGTACAGTGTACAATTCGTATATGTATAAGAGTTTGAGTGTGCTGTGTAATGAATATGAGGGAGTTAAAGTGAATGTATTCATGTGTGCGTGAAATTTCATCATCATCATTATCACATATGAGCACGTATTTATACGAGTACAAATGTTTTTGTGCGTGTGTTGTTTTGTTTTCCTCTCTTCAACTGCCACTTCATTTTGATTATATTTAATTTAATTTCAACACTCAACACATGAGATCTGCATTAAATTAATAATGTTTTAGATTAATACCATTGCAGGCAGGTGTTTTTGTAGGCATATTTGCCTCTGGAGTACACTTTGGCTTAGCAGTACTTTGAGTGAGTTTGTGTCTCATCGGTCTTGAGTAGATAATAAAACTCATAGCAGAATGAAATGAAATAGAATAGAATGAAATGACATGATAATAAAACTCAAATGGAATGAAACTTACAATAGAATACTTGGAAATGTAGATGCCAATAAGTAGTACTTAGGAAAATAACAAATAAAAACGGAATTATACTTGAGGAACCATATCAATTATTATTATAATATAATATTTAAATAGTCAGGAAAATATACACATCTGTTATATATTTATATACAGGGGTCGGCGACCGAAGTGCCACAAATTTCACCCCGCTTTGATGTAACATACAGCTTCTGTATGGCTAATGGGTCAAATCGAACGAAACATATATATGGGAGCTATATCTAAATCTAAACGGATTTTCTTCAAATTCGCCAATGTTGGTCTCTGGATCCAGAAACTCTACAATGCTAAATTTCAAAGCAATTGGATGCAAAGTACAGCTTCTATAGGACTAAAGAGCCAAATCGGACGAAACATACCTATGGGAGTTATGTCTAAATCTGGTCCGATTTTCTACAAATTCGTCAATGTTGGTCCATATATAAATAAACTCTACCATGCTAAAATTTCAAAACAATTAGATGTAAAATACAGCTTCTATAGGGATAAAGGTCAAAATCGGACGAAACATATATATGGGAACTATATCTAAATCTGAATGGATTTTCTTCAAATTCGGCAGTGTTTGTCCATAGAGCAATAAACTCTACCATGCTAAATTTCAAAGCAATTGGATGCAAAGTACAGCTTCTATAGGGCTAAATGGCCAAATCGGACGAAACATATATATGGGATCTATATCTAAAACTGAACGGATGTTCTTCAAATTCGGCAATGTTGGTCCATGAATAAAGAAACTCTAATATGCTAAATTTCAAAACAATTGGATGTAAAATACAGCTTCTATAGTTATAAACAGCAAAATCGGACGAAACGTATATATGGGAGCTCTATCTAAATCTGAACGGATTTTCTTCAAATTCGGCATTGTTGGTCTATGGATCAGGAAATTCTACCATGCTAAATTGCAAAGCAATTGGATGCAAAGTACCGTTTCTATAGGACTAAGCGGCCAAATCGGACGAAACATATATATGGGCGCTATAGCTAAATCTAACCTGATTTCAATAGGGTTCTTTCCACGTGCCAAAGACTTCTAACTGCAAAATTTCAGCATGATCAGGATGAAATTGCGACCTGCACTCAACGAACAACATTAAATGGGCAGACGGACGGACAGATATGGTTAAATTGACTCAGCTAGTGATTCTGAGTCAATCGGTATTCGTTAAGGCGGGTATAGCTCTAGTATTTCTTGTTGTTACAAACATCTGCCATGAAACAAGGTTTTTTAGATTTTAGGTTAGGCTGGCAGCCGTATTTTTTTTATACAAGCTCACATAGACCAGTTTAGGTCCCTATGTAGTGTTACCACGGGCTGAAATGCCCCTCATCGAAACCAACCTGTTTGATATACAAATTTATCGATAGTACGAATATCGGTACTGGAAAGATGTGTTAGGCTGCCTAGAAAGGCCGACCCCAGTATGTCCAGTCGTCGTTTACTCAGAGCGGGGCAGTCGCATAGCAAGTGCTCAATGCTCTCCACTTCTTGCCATGAAACAAACTTATAATACTCTGTACCACAGTGGGGAGCAGGGTATAAAAATAAGCAAAAAAATCTGATTTGAAACAAGTAAAAGCGGTAAAGTTCGGCCATGCCGAATCTTATGTACCCTCCACCATGGATAGCATTCAATTCTATATCTGGAATGTCTTTGGATATTGAGCAAATTTGGAACGATCTTATTGTTGAAGAAAATTATTAAATAAACGAACGCTGCAATTTTTAGCCAAATTTTAGTGCTCAAAATCTTTAGCCAACCCCTTTATAAAAAAAATGAGAGCAACCTCTACACGGGGACTACAATACAATTTAAACTGATTTATATAAATATTATGGAGATGAATTTTTGCCAAATTAGAATACAGACTGCAAAGATTGAGCTAAATTGCTTAGAAAATGTGGTGCTTATGGCTTAAGCATGCAATTTTGGGAGCGACATCTATAGGTGGTCTATAACAAAATATGAACTGATTTAAATAATTTTTACTGTGGTGAGTTCTTGTTTTAATTAAATACAAACTGCAAAGATTCATTTCAAATGCTTAGAAAATATGGTATTTATGGCCTAAATACGTATATTTTGGAGCGACCTCTATAGGGTGACTATAAAAAAATATGAACCGATTTATAAAACTTTTGCTGTGATGAATTCTTGTCAAAATATAATACAAACTGCAAAGTTTCTGCTAAATTGCTTTAAAAATGTGGTATCTATGGCTCAACAACCGTAGTTTGGAGCGACCTCTATAGTGGAGCTACATATGTATATCAAAACATTGACTGATATGGGCCATTTGTAATCCCAAACAACCTGCAACTATAAGAAATATTTCTACCAAATTTGATAAACCTAGCTCTATTATTACGGAGTGTAGCGTGATTACAACTGACGGACGGACATGGCTTAGTATTTTACGACGATTAAGTACGTATATATATATTTTGTATGGGGTCGCAGATCTATACTTAGAGGTGTTACAAACGGAGGACAAAATGAATACACCCCCATCCTATGGTAGAGGGTATAAAACACGCCAAGTAATGAATTCACAAACACCGCTTGAATGGGAATGTTTAAACATACACTCGTACGAGCAGTGTTGCCGTTTTGGTCATTTCGGACCAAATTTGGGCAGAACAAATATAAAATTTTTAGTTTGGGCAGATTTTGGGCCGATTTTTTCCGTCAGGAAATACCAAGTAATATTTTGTACGCAAAGAAAAAATTCGTTTCTGCGAAACGAAATATTAGACAACTACAATTCTCGTTTGCCGGAACTGAAATTTCGTTTGTTGTGACAGAAACATATTCTGACCAAAAGAAATTTCAGTCGTCGTAAACGAGAATTGTAGCTGTCTAATATTTCGTTTCGCAGAAACGAATTTTTTCTTTGCGTGTGGGTCGTGCAAAATTCCTTTGCAAAATATGGTTGGTTTAGCAGCAGACCGAAAATCAAATTTGCTCCTAATATTAAGAAATTCATGAAAAAATAACTGGCTAATAACAAAGACATTGACTAAAAAAAAAATCAATCACTTTGACTTTTCCAAAACTTCGTTGGCTCACGGGCGGAAAACTGCATTCAAAATTATTTAACTCAATCAAAAAATCAGAAGTAAAATCAGCTATTTTGAAATATTGTTTACATAAATTTACTTTTGGGACATTTTATACTTAAATAATACCCTGTACCACAGTGTGGTGTAGGGTATAAAAACGATTGGATCTAAAGAGCCAAATCGGATGAAACATATATATGGGAGCTACAGCTAAATCTTAACCGATTTTCTTCAAATTCGGTAGTGTTGGTTCATGAATCAAGAAACTCTACCATTCTAAATTTCAAAACGATTGGATGTAAAATACAGCTTTTATAGGACTAAATGGCCAAATCGGACGAAACATATATATGGGAGCTATAGCTAAATCTTAACCGATTTTCTTCAAATTCGGTAGTGTTGGTTCATGGATCAAGAAACTCTACCATTCTAAAATTCAAAATAATTGGATGTAAAATACAGCTTCTACAGGACTAAAGAGCAAAATCGGACGAAACATATATATGGGAGCTATAGCTAAATCTGAACCGATTTCAACCAAATTCAATAGCGATCTTAACAGCCGCGAAATACTCTAAACTGCAAAATTTCAGAACGATCGGAGTGAAATTACGACCTGTAGTCGACGAACAACTTTACATGGACAGACGGACGGACGGACGGACGGACGGACATCGTTAAATCGACTCAGCTAGTAATTCTGAGTCGATCGGTATACTTTAAAGTGGGTCTAGCTGTGTTATTTTTAGGTGTTACAAACAGCTGCCGTGAAACAAACTTATAATACCCTGTACCACAGTGTGGTACAGGGTATTTGTACCCTCCCCCATCCAATGATGGAGGGTACAAAAACAAAAAAAATATAGTACATAGATGGGGACAGTAGGAATCACAACAAGTTAGATGCTATATATGGGAGCTATATCTAAATATGGACCGATATGGCCCATTTGCAATCCCAAACAACCTACAACTATAAGAAGTATTTGTACCAAATTTGATCAACCTAGCTCTATTATTGCGGACTGTAGCGTGATCCAGACTATATCCAGACTAAGTTCTTCACAGTGTACTCCGAAGCCAACCTTTTCATCAAGCTTCGAACCATCCGTGTAAAAGTGGAGATGGTTTCTATTACCTGGTATTCTGCCGACACATTCGTCTCTGGCGGGAATCATAGTGATGTAACTTCTCTCGAAGGTGTACACAGTTGGTATATAGTCCACTCGGTCGGTTACCATAGCACTACACTTTGATATCCTCATGTGACCATAGTTCTTGTACCTCCACAGTGATAGGCAGTTTAATCTTATTGCCGCTTTGGTTGCAACTTCTCTCGCCACAATATTAATCGGCAGTATATGTAGTAGGGCTTGTAGAGACTCGGTCGCTGTAGTCCTTAAGGCTCCGCTTATACTCAGGCAGGCAGTTCTCTGAACCTTTGTTAGTAGGTTGGTAATGGTTAGTTTGTCAGTTGCCGTCCACCATACCACAATACCGTATAACAGTATTGGACGAACTACTGCTATATATATCCAGTGGACGATTTTAGGAGAGAGTCCCCACCGCGACCCTACAGCCTTTTTGCAGGAATATAAGGCGACGTTGGCCTTCCTTACACGTTCCAATACGTTAAGTCTAAATAACATTTTCCTATCTAGAATTATTCCTAAAAATTTTGCACTTTCAGAAAAGACTAGATCTGTTCCATTTATCCGAGGTGGAGGGTCCACATGTGGGACATTATTCATCCTAGTAAAGAGAACCAATTCTGTCTTGTTGGGGTTAACGCCCAAACCGCTGCTTCTGGCCCATCTAACCAACTTGTTCAGAGCCACCTGTAGGATGTCTCTGAGGACGTTTACGAATTTGCCACTCACTGCGATTGCCACGTCGTCCGCATATGCCACGACCTTGCAGCCACAACGTTCTAGATCTAGCAGGATTTCATTCACCGCTAGGTTCCAAATTAGTGGAGACAGTACTCCTCCTTGCGGGGTCCCTCTGTTTACATACCTTGTTAGAGTTGTGGACCCTAGACATGCTGTTATGCGTCTTCTGGTGAGCAGACTTTGAATTAGTCTAATCAAACTATTGTTAACTTTTAGATGTGACAGTGCCGCAATTACCGCATCTGAGTGAATGTTGTTAAAAGCCCCTTCTATGTCAAGAAATGCCACCATGGTGAATTCCTTGAAATGCAGGGACGATTCGATAGTACTCACAAGTTCGTGCAGGGCTGATTCTGTAGACTTGCCCTTATTGTAGGCATGTTGGTTCCCCGACAGGAGTTTTGTATCCAGGTTTTCCCTAATGAAATGATCTAAAAGTCTTTCCAGACCTTTCAATAGGAAGGAGGATAGGCTAATTGGTCTGAAGTCTTTTGATATCTTTCCCGCTTTAGGTATGAATACCACTTTGGTATCCCTCCACCGATTAGGGACGTATGAAAGCCTGATACAGCCTACATAAATGTTCTCCATCCAGGGGATAATGTACTTTAACATTTTCTGCATTTCTGCTGGAGTGATGCCATCTGGTCCAGGTGACTTGAAGGGCTCAAAGCTGTAAATAGCCCAGCTTATTCTGGATCTCTCAGTCAAGAAGCTAGCGACGCTCGCAGTCCACTCGCACTCTTGTTGGTCCTGCTGATCCTCGGGTTCTGTTACAGAGTTGCCCGGGAAATGTGTGTCGAGCAGTACATTGAGCGACTGCTCGCTGTTTTTGGTCCAGTTATTTGCCTCATCCTGTAAATATCCCACTGTACAGGGTGAAGCAGATAATATCTTCCTCAGCCTAGCGGCGTCGGAGACCTTTTCCACTTCACCACAGAAGGTATACCAAGAGCGCCTTTGCGCCTTTCTAAGCTCCTTCTTATAGATCTTGAGTTGCTCTTTATAGGCATCCCAATCATTAGCGACCCCAGTAGATTTAGCCTTATTGAATAGCTTGTTGCAGGTCTTTTTCATAGCCGTTAGCTCAGAAGTCCACCATTGGGGTTTAGTTTTGCCCTTGTACCTTGTTTTCGGACAGGCTTCTTCAAGGGAACTATTGAATAATGTGGTGATATGATCGACCAGATTATCCAGACCGGCTTTGTCATTCGGTTCGTACAGAAGTTTAGAGTTGAGGACTTTCTTGAAATTCTTCTCATACAGTCTAAATAATTGAGCTAGATGAATGACATTTGGTATAAGTAAATACTTCTTATAGCTGCAGGTAACTTGGGATTGAAAATGGGTAATATCGGTCCATTTTTTGATATAGCCCACATATATAGCATCTCACCGATTTGACTTAACGTCATAGAGACAACAAATGTTAACTGATCGGAGTGAAAATTGGTAACTCGGGTGTATTTATACTCGAACAAAAATCTGAAATGTCAACGAATAGGGCTGAAATTTGCTATAATTAGTTCATTTATATCCCAAAACAATTCACATGCAATCCATGGTGGAAGGTATATAAGATTCGGCATGACCGAACAAAATCCGTCTTTGCCTGCTTTGTATTTGGGCAGATGAAGTCGATTTTGGGCAGACTCTGGGAAAATTTTGGGCCGAAAAAAATTTTCCAGCGGCAACACAGTATACGAGTACATCTCTCCGAGTTATATAAATGTGTGTGGGTTTTGGATGTTGCTTCAGATTAAAGTAAGCTATTTCTTCTTACTTTAAGCCATATTTGGCTTAATATTTCATTATAAGAAATGTTTACAGAAAGGCTTATAGTGTTACTATAAGCCTTTCTGCGCTTGATTGTTTTCAAAGTTATTCGTTTTCTAAGTACTTGGTTTAAGAAAAACTTAAGTACGATTTGGGTTTAAAATAAAAAGTTTTTACTTGAATTTAGGTTAGGTTAGCTTGAATAGAGGAGACGTTTAAACGTCTCATGTCCATGGACATACACTTAAGCCAGTGGTTCAGCCTGTTGTGCTCTCCTTATTTATGATTTTTATACCCCACGGGTTACAGAAAATCGGTACTACATAGACACGTATTTTCTCAATATCTTCCAGTCATATCCTCTGAGATGAGTCAAGTCTGGTAATATGTCGCAACCGAAATATCGGGATCTTGCATGTGTGAAAGCTGGGCAGTGACACAGAAAAGTTCCATCGTTTCGATGTTTTCCCTGCATGCCCTGCACTAGTCGTTTTCTGCTAGTCCTATGCGATGGAGATGTGCCTGTAAGCTTTAGTATGGCATTTTTATTTCTGTGTATTGATTAATTTTTCCACCGCATCTACAACACAAAGTACCATATTCCATTACTCAGAAAGTGATTTTTTTTGGCAATATATTAAAGTTTTTAAATAAAAAAATCAAAATCTATAAAACTATAGAATTTTTAAATGGTTAAACTTTGAGTGGCGACACCAAAGAATATATCCATTTAATTAATAGAGGTTGGGTAATTCAAAAACAACTCTGCACGCATGAATTGAAATAAATTTCAATACAATAACAAGGCAGTCATTATAAGAAATCGTTAATTGCAATCTGCTCATTGGAGTTGTATGGTTGGTTGCCTAAAAAAATTAATAAATCACAGGCCATTATGTTGTCTGAAAATCAACTAAAAGCTTTAGAGGTTATTTTATTAATGATTCATTTTGTTTTGTCATTATTCTGCTAAATATCTTCAGAGGAATATGTTGTATAAGATTCCAATCGTTTTGATTGTGCTGGGATATTTAAACCCAATAGAGGTAAATTTAGAAATTATTAAATATAATTATGTAAATTTCTTTATCTTTTCCTATAGTCCGCCCCAAAACGTTTCATTGTGGAAGTGCGTGAAATAAATTGTTCGATTGCAAACACGTCCCGTATAAAACAATTTGAATGCGGTTTTAAAAATCTGTCCATTAGTAGCTATGCCTTAAATATGAATTTTCACCTGAACCAGGAATTGTCCAAAGATGCCGAGATAAATGTATTAATTCGCATAAAAAATGCCGCAAGAATTGTAACCTTTTTAGATGTAAAGCTGAATATATGCAAAATTCTGAAACAAGCGATAGATTTGGCCTTACCTTGGCAAATCCTCAATGAAATACTGCGGACAAGTAATCTACCGCGTGCATGTCCTGTTAAGGGGGTAAGTTTTACAATGACTTAAATGATTTAAGGAGTAAATTGTGACATATTTATACCCTACACCACTCTGTGGTACAAGGTATTATAAGTTTGTTTCACGGCAGATGTTTGTAACACCTGAAAATAACACAGCTAGACCCACCTTAAAGTATACCGATCGACTCAGAATCACTAGCTGAGTCGATTTAACGATGTCTGTCCGTCCGTCCGTCCGTCCGTCTGTCCATGTAAAGTTGTTCGTCGACTACAGGTCGCAATTTCACTCCGATCGTTCTGAAATTTTCCACTTTAGAGTATTACGCGGCTGTTAAGATCGCTATTGAATTTGGTTGAAATCGGTTCAGATTTAGATATAGCTCCCATATATATCTTTCGTCCGATTTGGCCCTTTAGTCCTATAGAAGCTGTATTTTACATCCGATCGTTTTGAAATTTAGCATGGTAGAGTTTCTTGATCCATGAACCAACATTGCCGAATTTGAAGAAAATCGGTTAAGATTTAGCTATAGCTCCCATATATATGTTTCGTCCGATTTGGCCCTTTAGTCCTATAGAAGCTGTATTTTACATCCGATCGTTTTGAAATTTATAATGGTAGAGTTTCTTGATCCATGAACCAACATTGCCGAATTTGAAGAAAATCGGTTCAGATTTAGATATAGCTCCCATATATATCTTTCGTCCGATTTGGTCCTTTAGTCCTATAGAAGCTGTATTTTACATCCGATCGTTTTGAAATTTAGAATGGTAGAGTTTCTTGATCCATGAACCAACATTGCCGAATTTGAAGAAAATCGGTTCAGATTTAGATATAGCTCCCATATATATCTTTCGTCCGATTTGGTCCTTTAGTCCTATAGAAGCTGTATTTTACATCCGATCGTTTTGAAATTTAGAATGGTAGAGTTTCTTGATCCATGAACCAACATTGCCGAATTTGAAGAAAATCGGTTCAGATTTAGATATAGCTCCCATATATATCTTTCGTCCGATTTGGTCCTTTAGTCCTATAGAAGCTGTATTTTACATCCGATCGTTTTGAAATTTAGAATGGTAGAGTTTCTTGATCCATGAACCAACATTGCCGAATTTGAAGAAAATCGGTTCAGATTTAGATATAGCTCCCATATATATCTTTCGTCCGATTTGGTCCTTTAGTCCTATAGAAGCTGTATTTTACATCCGATCGTTTTGAAATTTAGAATGGTAGAGTTTCTTGATCCATGAACCAACATTGCCGAATTTGAAGAAAATCAGTTAAGATTTAGCTATAGCTCCCATATATATGTTTCATCCGATTTGGCTCTTTAGAACCAATCGTTTTTATACCCTACACCACACTGTGGTACAGGGTATTATTTAGGTATAAAATGTCCCAAAAGTAAATTTATGTAAACTATTTATACATGAATTACAAAATTTATATATCAGAGTGGTGTAGGGTATTATACAGTCGGCACCGCCCGACTTTAGCCTTTCCTTACTGGTTTTTAAATATTTTTTTTTTTTGGTTTTACTTTTGATATGTTGGCAGAACTTCCCCTACAATGTGACCGGTTTCCAATTGAATGATGGATTTTTTCCCGCATATGCACCATTTCTAAATTTTAATTTTTCCGCCAAGATTTATGAGCGCAAACAATTGATTGCCAGCTATGTGTTGCAGGGTGCCACGGTAGCAAGAAAATTGCAATCAAATTAAGAAATAATATAAAAATATAATGTTATAATAATTGTAATATTATTTTTTATACGTATATCTGTATATTTCTATATGTATTTGATTATATTATAAATGTATATAGGTGGAAGTAAAATAAACATTTTAAACTAAAATATGCTTGTATTTTTGAGTTTATGAATATCCACAATATACATAATAAAAAAATTATATCTGTGGTCACAAGGCATAACAGCATATGTCTGTTTTTGAAACTTTTCAGGAGATAACTTTAAAGGTTTGTATCGGTATAATAATCCATTTGTAAGGTAGTGACACAGTGATATATGCTGCCTTATATAGATAACTAAACGAGGGATCACCACCGAAATGTGTCACAATATGTAATCGAAGATAGGGAACATTATGGCATTAATAACTCAGTTTGAGCATAACTCGAGTTATGCTGTTATGCCTTGTGACCACAGATATATTGAGTATCATTTGCTAACGGCCAAAAGTGTAACACATCCAAGGAGTGACCTAATCCACTACATATGTTTGAGAGAAATCCTTTTTTTAACATTTTAAGTCATTTGAGCAATGTCCGTCCGTCAGTATGTCTACCCACTGTCTGGTTGGTGCTTACGATAACTCCCAAAAGGAGTAACCGATATTCGGAAAGAACACTTTAGAAATTGGTTAAAATCGGTTCAGATTTAGATATAGATCCCATATATATGTTGTGTCCTATTTGGCCCTTGAGCCCTGTAGAAGCTGTATTTTACATCCAATTGTTTTGAAATTTAGCATGGTAGGGTTTCCTGATCCATTGGCCAACAATGCTCAATTCGAAGAAAATCGGTTCATATGAAGCTATATATGTTTCGTCCGATTTGGCCCTTTAGCCATATAGCCCTATAGAAGCTGTATTTATTGATCTATAGACCAACATTGCTAAATTTGAATATAATCGATTCAGATTTAGATATAGCTCCAATATATATGTTTCGTCCTATTTGGCCCTTTAGCCCTATAGAAGCTGTATTTTACATCTAATTGACCGAACCTAACGCTGTTTATACCCTACACCACACTGTGGTACAGGGTATTATAAGTTTGTTTCACGGCAGATGTTTGTAACACCAGAAAATAACACAGCTAGACCCACCTTAAAGTATACCGATCGACTCAGAATCACTAGCTGAGTCGATTTAACCATGTCCGTCCGTCCGTCCGTCTCTCCATGTAAAGTTGTTCGTCGACTACAGGTCGCAATTTTACTCCGATCGTTCTGAAATTTTGCAGTTTAGAGTATTTCGCAGCTGTTAAGATCGCTATTGAATTTGGTTGAAATCGGTTCAGATTTAGATATAGCTCCCATATATATCTGTCGTCCGATTTGGCCCTTTAGTCCTATAGAAGCTGTATTTTATATCCAATCGTTTTGAAATTTAGAATGGTAGAGTTTCTTGATCCATGAACCAACATTGCCGAATTTTAAGAAAATCGGTAAAGATTTAGCTATAGCTCCCATATATATGTTTCATCCGATTTGGCTCTTTACATCCAATCGTTTTTATATCCTACACCACACTGTGGTACAGGGTATTATTTAAGTATAAAATGTCCCAAAAGTAAATTTATGTAAACAATTTTTACATGAATTACAAAATTTATATATCAGAGTTATTCAATATTACGAGAGTGGTGTAGGGTATTATATAGTCGGCCCCGCCCGACTTTAGCCTTTCCTTACTGGTTTTACTTGTGTAAATTGTCTTAAAGCTTCAATAGCTATGGATGTAGACCAACACATTTAACAATATTTTTTTTATAAGTAAATCTCTTACAACAAAATTAAATTCATATTAATTAAAGTAAATGGCTGAAAATTAATGAAACCTTTATTTGGATCAAATGCCTTTTTCGGTTTTCATCAACAACATTTTATGAGAGTAGCTTATCGCGGTCAGTTTTCAAAATCCAAATAACATTTCTTGTATTTCTGATCACCTATTTCAGCCTATTTTACGCAGTTAAAACATCCTCATATTTTCGCTGCATTTTTCATCTCACAACTTTAATGTAAATATTCACAGAATATTTTACATTCTTTATATATTTAGATATTGAATAAAAAAACGTATAACTAAATCATCGAATAACAATTTTTGTAATGCGGTACTCCACAAAAAATTTTGTGTTATTTAAATTCCGCTACAAAAAAAATTTCATAGCTTATCAAATTCCTGATAAATTACACTATGCAACAAATGAACACTTTTTGAAGAATACACGGACTTGACAGTATAGGTTCGATTCTACTATTAAAGGGTAGTATAACCCTATACTCGATTTGGCGAAATTGGTAATCAATTTTTTTATGGGCCTCCAAAGTTTCTGAAAATGAGTGGGACCCTCGAAAAAGGTGTCATCAGCTTTTGTCCTACAACTAATTCAGACTTGGTGATACCGCTTAACTATATTTGGCAATAATGTAGCTAAGAATATGCTGAACAAAGTGTCTTAAATTTTTTGGCGAAAAAACAATTTTTCCGGTAATTTTTTTTGAAAAAGTTAAGGAAAAAAATATTTTTTTCACTTTTTTCAGCATAACTTCCAGGGACTCGTCATTTTTCAATAACAATGGTTGGCAAAATTGTAGCCAACATAAATCCGAACAACTTTTGTGAACATGTCGATACAATCTGAACGTGTCTGGGCACCTTAAATAGCTCAAAAAACCACATTGTACCCCAAAAATGTTAGTATTTCAATATTATGTAACAAAAATATATTTTTTTTGTATAGGGTATGTTCAGCAAGTTTATAGCAAATATTAAGGCCAATATTTTTGTGGAACATATTAACCCTCTAGCTCCCCCACATAACTGTAATTTTTTGCCCCATTTTAACAAAACGTAAAAAACACCCCTTAAAATGGGGAGGGCGGGGATGAAATGTTCTACAAAAACGCTGGCCATAAAATTTCACTATATGTGTCAGAACACACCAAAGCTCAAAACATAACACAAACACCAAAAAAAGGTCAAATTCCTGTTTGTGCAGCAATGTTGTCAAACGATTTAGTGGTCGAAGCAATAACGATACCAATAAAGGGCGTTTTTGACTGGAATTTGACCGTTTTTTTGGTTTTTGTGTTACGTTTCGGGCTTTGGTGTGTTTTGACACATACAGTGAAATTTGATGGCCAACATTTTTGTAGAACATTTCATCCCCGCCCTCCCCATTTTAACGGGGGTTTTTTAGGTTTTGTTAAAATGGGGCCAAAAATTACAGTTATGTGGGGGAGCTAGAGGGTTAATATGTTCCACAAAAATATTGGCCTTAATATTTTCTATAAATTTGCTGAACATACCCTATACCAAAAAAATATATTTTTGTTACATAATAGTGAAATACTAACATTTTTGGGGTACAATGTGGTTTTTTGAGCTATTTAGGGTACCCAGACACGTTCAGATTGTACTGATATGTTCACAAAAGTTGTTCAGATTTACGTTGGCTACAATTTTGCCAACCATTGTTATTGAAAAATTACGAGTCCCTGTAAGTTATGCTGAAAAAAGTGAAAAAAGTAACGGAAAAATAGTTTTTTCGCAAAAAAATTTAAGAAACTTTGTTCAGCATATTCTTAGCTACATTATTGCCAAATAAAGTTAAGCGGTATCACCAAGCCTGAATTAGTTGTTGGACAAAAGCTGATGGCACCTTTTTTGAGGGCCCCTCTGATTTTCAGAAACAAACCGAGTATAGGGTTTTACTACCCTTTGATAGTAGAATCGAACCTATACTGTCAAGTCCATGTACTTTTTTCACCGTTGCACAGTGTTATTAGAAAAAGTCGAAAGCAAAAACAAATGACAAAAAAACATTTGGAATTATGTTGGAATTTTAACACTTTAATGGATGGTTGTTGAATATGCTACATTTTTTTCTTTGTATACTCGTACTTTAAAGTAAAAAAAACAATATTAGCCAAAAGATGATTGGATTAATCTGGTTTAATTAAATGCATTCGATTGAGAAATGGCAAATTAAAACAGACTTAGGAAATTTCAGTCGGATAACCCGACTAAAGTTTAACCTCACTTTGAGAGTAATGTAATATGGAATATAGTAGCTTGGGTGAGAGATACCAGAATGGTGAGAAAATTGTTTTTTTCTTTGTCAGTCTACAGGCATTGGACATGTTTCCTAAAATACAGAATATTCAGATGATTGCTATAGAAGTTATGGGGAGGTGACTAGGAATGAATTTATATATTTTTGTTGTGGGTATCAGAAGGGTGCACTGTACCGAATACTAAGTGACTATGTGCACAGATGTTGATGTTATGAGCTATTTTGGTACACGCTGAAAAAAAATCGCTTCTGTAGCATATTTTCCTAAACATATTCCGCTTCAAACACACATATGTTTAGGGTGCACTCCAAATATGTATATTAGGGCGGGAGGATTTGTATGGATGAAAAAAAAATTAAAAATCGTATAGCAAAAACGTAAACTACATTAAATTCTAAGAAAATTCTCCGTAGAAACCGTTGGTCTAAAATCAAAACCTAATCCGCGCCACTCGACTTGAAAATTTTGTTCCTCTTCTTCCGCTTAAATTATTTTTTTTTTTTGAAATATATTAAGTTCGAAGATGGACCATATTGGTCCACTCCTTCTAGTACCTCCCCCACAAAGTGTTAATATTATGTGAATTATTGATTATACGAGTATAATAACTTCTATACTACTTATTTGAATCCTCTGAAATTCTACACATAATTGTATTTTATTAGTCACTATCACCTCAAGAAAAATGGGCTAAGTTACCGCGCCCTTTTGGTACCTTCCACACAAATGGACCATTTTGCTCCAAAAGTTAACAGCTTATAACTTGAATACATATGCACAAAAAGACTTGAAATTTTGTACAGTTTAATGGTTTCATAGTACCTACAATCCAGTGAAAAATGGGCGAAGTTGTCACGCCCCTTTTGATACCTCCCACACAAAATGGCCAAATCATACCAAAATTTAATAGATCATAACTTAAATATACCAGTACATATAAACGCTTACAATTCGATACAGTGCAATTTATTTGCAGTTTATTGTTTAGCGAAAAATAGGAGTATTTGTTAAACCCCCTCTGGTACCTCCCATACAAATTGACAGATTAATTCGTGTATTTCATATTACAGTACTTACAAAGTGAGGGTATACCTTAGTCGGTTTACCCGACTGAAACTATCTTACTTGTTATATTATAGTTTATGCAATACAGGTTTTGTCTTGAGACTAATCAAAATATTCTATTATCAAAAAAGCAGTTGAACCCCAATTTGAATCTCCTCTGATTTGCGTTCTATATAAAAAGTAGTTACAACACGTTTCACGTTTTCATTTGCATTATAAAATAAGAATTGTTTATCGAAACAAAAGAAGGTTATTTTATAAATACTGAAAACAATTTTTTGAGTGCATTTTGTTTTGTATTTCCAATCTTTTTTATTAAATTATGAAAGAATTTTTTTTTATCTATGTTCCTTATATTAAATATAAACTTATATACAAACTTTTTTACTTGGGTGAATATTTTTTTTATTGAAAAACATTTTGAGTGTAGAAAAGAATTAAAGTGCAAAATAACTACCTTACTAAAAAAAATTTATTCAGAAAATTCGATTTCGTTTTGGAAAAAGCTTTTTTATCTAACATTTTTGTTTGGCAAAGGCGGGCATATATATTTGCAAGTCGAGAGGCGCGGATTAGGATTTTAATTTAGATACATGGTTTCTTCGCAGAATTTTCTTAGAATTTTATGTAGTTTACGTTTTTGCTATACGATTTACAACAAAAAAAAAATCAACCCGCCCTAATGTATATATTACATGACACACACAAATATAATATGTTTGGGAGAATGTCCAAATCTAAACCGATTAATTTCAAATTCTGCTGGGATATTCCCAGGGGCAATACAATTGAATATGTTAATTTTATTGCGATCGGCCAAGTACTTTGATCGAGAAACGGTTTCTTAAAAAGGGGCGGGGCTCCGCCCACTTAAAAAATAATTTATTTCTGACGGATTCAATGACTTGCATACCAAGTTGCGTATTCCTAGCTCTTATAATTCAAGATATAACGCTGAAAAACAAAGTTTTTTTTTCATTTTTTCGCGAAAAAATTCACAAATTTTTCCTTCACATCAACTTTTTTGAATGGACAAAACTCTATTCTATATGATGACACACAAAAATCGATCCGATATACCCAAGAAGACAAAATTTATAGCCATTTGATATAACATTTTCAAATTTTTTTTGATTTTTTTGTAATTTTTTGGGAAAAAAGTGTATTATCAAGTTTTGAACTTATAAAAGAAATTATTTAAAAAAAGCGTAACATACGAGTATTTATGTTCATCTTAAAGGAAACTTCCCAGAAAATGTTCCAGAGAAAAGAGCGGTCCAAATATATTAACTGGTATTGTTGTGAAGCTTCTCCAATTTAGATCAATTTTTCCAAAAAATTTCTAAAGTAAGCCACATTTCCTCACGTCGCAGTAGCAAAATTTTAAAAATTTAAACTATTTTGATATGTAGTAAGGTGTGCGAAAGAAATTTGGAACGCACCGTTTATTATGTATAGTAGATATAGGCGAAAATATAACAAATCACATTTTTGCCGATTTTCGAAGTTATATTGGGAATTGTGAGATTGACTTCTGCAAATATAATGATTTGCGACCTCCTTTCGATTTCTGATGTCAAGACCTACAAAATATTTATACTACAAACTAAAAAAATATTTAATTGAAAAATTTTATTTTTTAAATATTTTAAGGCGTTAATAAAGGGTTTTCCACCAAGAGGTGTTATTTTGGTATTCAAAGAAAAATTTCATTTTTTGAGATAAATGATCGGATGTTTATTTCATATTAAAGAGGAAGGTATGCCGTTAATAATGAAAAACAACATCAGCCAAATGGCCACCACGACCACGCTTACAGGACCATATCCTTTTCATGAAATTTTTCATAACAAAATCGCAAAGTGGCTGCCCTATGTCCACGATAGCCTGACGAATTCTATCTTTGAGGTCTTGAATCGACGCTGGGCTGTTGGCGTAGGGCTTATCTTTCACGTGGCCCCAAAGGAAGAAGTTGCAAGGTGTTAAATCACAAGATCTCGGTGGTCAATTGTGATCACCTCTTCGAGTGATAACACGGTCCGGAAACTTTTCCCGTAACAGAGCAATGGTTTCGTTGCTTGTGTGGCACGTAGCGCCGTCTTTTTGAAAGTATACGTTGTCCAGAGCAATACCATCCAACTTCGACCATAAAAAATCATTAATCATCTCTCGATAGCGCAATCCGTAACTGTTGTTGATCCTCCCTTATTTTCGAAAAAGTAAGGTCCAATGACCCCGCCGGTCCATAAACCGCACCAAACAGTCACACGTTGAGGATGGAGAGGCTTCTCAACAATAACTCTTGGGTTTTCCCGAGCCCCACACGGGGAAAAATCGCCTTTTTTGATATGTTTGAATCGAAAGAAAATATATTTGGAACACAAATTTTTAAATGTTTTATATTTCTGAGAAAATAAATTTTATTTGAAAATCAATAAAATTTACTTGGAACGCATATATTAATATATTACAACAAAATATATTTGCAAACTAATTTTCTCAAATAAAATATGTATTTATATACCAATAAAATTATTGTTTAGGAATATCTTCAAATATATATAATTTAAGAAAGATTTTCAAAACTTTCTTAAATTTTCAAATTTTTCCTTCGTTTCGAATTATTTCTCCCAGTCAAAACTACCATTAGCAGCATTGCATTCTGTTTTAAGGGACTCATTTTAAATTTCTGGTTATTTCATGTCAGCATTTTTTTCAATCCTTCGAGTAAATTAATGTTATCAAAAATTATACGATTTCAATTAAAAATTTCTAAAAAATTATCATTAAATTACTGAAAAACTTAACAAAATTAAGGTTCGATATTTTCGGAATACTTAAATTTAAATACATTTTTGTTTCGGAATTAAAATCCCAAATAAAAGGTATTAGGGTGAAAACAAGGATTTGATTAGAACAACATCTTCCCAAATGTATAATTTTTGTGTGTACCAAATATTATATATTTAGAGTGTACCATAAACATATATATGCTTCAAGCCGAATATGTTTGGGACAATATACTACAGAAGCGATTTTTTTTCAGCGTGCAGATGCGACAATTTTGCTTGTTGACGTAGCCACCGAGGTGGAAATGGGCCTCATCAGTAAAGATGATTTTTCGAAGATATTCGATTTTTAATAATTTCAATGCGTTGTTGAATCGTGTATCGTTTCATTTTTATACCCTACACCACACTGTGGTACTGGGTATTATAAGATTGTTTCACGGCAGATGTTTGTAACACCTGAAAATAACACAGCTAGACCCACCTTAAAGTATACCGATCGACTCAGAATCACTAGCTGAGTCGATTTAACGATGTCCGTCCGTCCGTCTGTCCATGTAAAGTTGTTCGTCGACTACAGGTCGCAATTTCATTCCGATCGTTCTGGAATTTTGCAGTTTAGAGTATTTCGCATCTGTTAAGATCGCTATTGAATTTGGTTCAAATCGGTTCAGATTTAGATATAGCTCCCATATATATCTTTCGTCCGATTTGGCCCTTTAGTCCTATAGAAGCTGTATTTTACATCCAATCGTTTTGAAATTTAGAATGGTAGAGTTTCTTGATCCATGAACCAACATTGCCGAATTTGAAGAAAATCGGTTAAGATTTAGCTATAGCTCCCATATATATGTTTCGTCCGATTTGGCCATTTAGTTCTATAGAAGCTGTATTTTACATCCAATCGTTTTGAAATTTAGAATGGTAAAGTTTCTTGATCCATGAACCAACACTACCGAATTTGAAGAAAGTCGGTTAAGATTTAACTATAGCTCCCATATATATGTTTCGTCCGATTTGGACCTTTAGTTCTATAGAAGCTGTATTTTACATCCAATCGTTTTGAAATGTAAAATGATAGAGTTTCTTGATCCATGAACCAACACTACCGAATTTGAAGAAAATCGGTTAAGATTTAGCTATAGCTCCCATATATATGTTTCGTCCGATTTGGCCCTTTAGTTCTATAAAAGCTGTATTTTACATCCAATCGTTTTGAAATTTAGAATGGTAGAGTTTCTTGATCCATGAACCAACATTGCCGAATTTGGAGAAAATCGGTAAAGATTTAGCTATAGCTCCCATATATATGTTTCATCCGATTTGGCTCTTTAGATCCAATCGTTTTTATACCCTACACCACACTGTGGTAGAGGGTATTATTTAAGTATAAAATGTCCCAAAAGTAAATTTATGTAAACATTTTATACATGAATTACAAAATTTATATATCAGAGTTATTCAATATTACGAGAGTGGTGTAGGGTATTATATAGTCGGCACCGCCCGACTTTAGCTTTTCCTTACTGGTTAGTAATGGCGTAGTTTCTACTTGTCAAATGTCAAAGAATAAAAGCTTCAAAAGTGACAGCTACCGAAATACCGGGTGATTCAAAATGACACCTCTTGTTGGAAACCCCGTTACATGTCTGTCAACATTTTAAAATTGATTTTTTATTTTTTTTTTTTTTTGTTGGTGACCCTGTCTATGCATTTTGTTAATATCAGTGCGGAATATAAACCGATTTTTCACACATCAACTTTTCTGTATTGACAACAAAATTTGCTATACGATGAAGAAATGTCTTCAGATGTACCCACTGAGAGAATAGTTATGGCCATATCAATTTATATTTTCTAAAAAAGGTAATTTTTTATATTTTATTGCGAAAAGTTAGAATGGAGAATGTTTTCGAGAAAATAATGGTTCAAAAATGTATATTAAAAGTGTAGCAACGCTTCTCCAAATTACACAATTTTTTACGAAAATTTCAAAACTTGGCTATATTTTGACAATAGCAAAGCGTATAAAAATTTTACAATTTTTATATGTAGTAATGAAACTAGAGTTTACCTTACAAATAGAATAATGTTAGAATTAAAAAAAAATAATTTAAATATATTAATTTTTAAATATTTTATGGATTTATACCCGTAATGTTTCCGTCTGCGTTTCATAACATTTTATTTTTTCCCAAACCTTTCCTTCACTGGGGCAAATCGTCATTTTTGATATGTTTGAATTGAAAGAAAATATACTTGGAAACGATTTTTTTTAAATATTATATATTTGTTAAGAAATATATTTTATTTGAAAGTAAAAAAATTTTGTTTGGAGCGCATATATTTATATATTAGAACATAATTTATTTGCAAACTGACGTTCACAAATAAAATACATATGTGTTTACACACAGACAATGTTATTGTTTAGGAAGCTTTCCAAATATATTTTATTTAAAAACTTTGCTGACTTTTCCAAATATATTTTATTTAAAAACTTTGCTGACTTATACGAATTTTAGTTAGTTTTTCTTGTCTTTTAATTTATTAATATTCGAATTAATTTAGTGTCAATCCATCAATGCAATTTATATTTACGAAAGATTTCACGATTTAAGTTTTAATTAAATTTTACAAACATATAAAATTTGTAGAAAAACCAGTAAGGAAAGGCTAATGTCGGGCGGGGCCGACTATATAATACCCTACACCACTCTCGTAATATTGAATAACTCTGATATATAAATTTTGTAATTCATGTATAAATTGTTTACATAAATTTACTTTTGGGACATTTTATACTTAAATAATACCCTGTATTACAGTGTGGTGTAGGGTATAAAAACGATTGGATCTAAAGAGCCAAATCGGATGAAACATATATATGGGAGCTATAGCTAAATCTTTACCGATTTTCTTCAAATTCGGCAATGTTGGTTCATGGATCAAGAAACTCTACCATTCTAAATTTGAAAACGATTGGATGTAAAATATAGCTTCTATAGAACTAAAGGGCCAAATCGGACGAAACATATATATGGGAGCTATAGCTAAATCTTAACCGATTTTCTTCAAATTCGGCAATGTTGGTTCATGGATCAAGAAACTCTACCATTCTAAATTTCAAAATGATTGGATGTAAAATACAGCTTCTATAGGACTAAAGGGCCAAATCGGACGAAAGATATATATGGGAGCTATATCTAAATCTGAACCGATTTCAACCAAATTCAATAGCGATCTTAACAGCTGCGAAATACTGTAAACTGCAAAATTTCAGAACGATCGGGGTGAAATTGCGACCTGTAGTCGACGAACAACTTTACATGGACAGACGGACGGACAGACAAAATCGACTCAGCTAGTGATTCTGAGTCGATCGGTATACTTTAAGGTGGGTCTAGCTGTGTTATTTTCAGGCGTTACAAATATCTGCCGTGAAACAAACTTATAATACCCTGTACCACAGTGTGGTGTAGGGTATAAAAATTGCTCCTTGAACATCTGAAAAACAGAAATCTTGTCTTTAAATTAAGGCATTGATACATTGCCAAAATACATAAGTACAAATTAATCTTTGCTTCGGAAATACTAGTTCCAAATAAAAAATTTTGAATAGGGACATATTTTTGTTTAGAACAATATCCTCCCAAACAAATAATATTTGTGTGTGTCAAATATTATATATTTGGAGTGTACCCTAAACATATGTATATTTCAAGCCGAATATGTTTGGGACAATATACTACAGAAGCGATTTTTTTCAGCGTGTTCGAATCGGTATATATTAGAGCCGGATATCTACCGACTCCTTAATCTTTTCTGGATAGACAACAAAATTTGATATTTGATGAAACAATAGATTCTTTACAATTTTTCTCTAATTTATAAATACAAAACATGGAAAAAGTATGAATTGAAATGTCCATATCTTTTGTCTCATGGGGAATATCTAATAGCAATATTTTTTTCATCAAATAGGAAATTTCTTGTCTATCCAGAGAAGATATGAAGCTTAAATATTTTGTACAACCGAGGTGGCCAAATTTGAGGCCCCTGCATAGCATAAGGAAAGGCATGTCAAGTTCTGTTGCAATTGGTTGACTGGTCAGAAAACGGTCAAATTATTTCCTATTATTTTGAATTCCCCCCACTGTGGGGGGACGGACGGAATATCTAAAACTATTGAAGAAATTCTAAACCGGATTTTCCCAAAAAATATTTAGGATCTTAGGTCACTTCATATATATGTACACGGAGGAAAATCGTCATTTTTGATATGTTTGAATTGAAAGAAAATATACTTGGAAACGATTTTTTTAAATATTATATATTTGTTAACAAATAAATTTTATTTGAAAATCAAGAAATTTTGTTTGGAACGCATGTATTAATATATTAGAACATAATTTATTTGCAAACCGAATTTCACAAATAAAATATGTGTTTACACACAAACAAAGTTATTGTTTAAGATGTTTTCCAAATATATATTTTTTAAAAAGATTTTTAAAACTTTGCTGACTTGTTCGAATATTAGTTTGTTTTTCCTAGTTTTCGTATTAAAATGTATAGCAAAAATGTTATTTTATTTATAAATATTCCAATTCATCACTTTTTGTCAATCCATCAATGCAACTTATATTTACGAAAGATTATTAGATTTAAGTTTAATAAAATTTTACAAACATATAAAATTTATAAAAAAATGCTCTTTGAACATCTGAAAAATAGAAAACTTGTCTTTAAGTTAAGACATTATTACATTGAAAAAAAAAAATACAAATTAATCTTTGTTTCGGAAATACTAGTTCCAAATAAAAAATATTTGAATGGGAGCATATTTTTGTTTTGAACAATATCCTCCCAAACATACAATGTTTGTGTGTGTCAAATATTATATATTTGGAGTGTACCCTAAACATATGTATATTTCAAGCCGAATATGTTTGGGACAATATACTACAGAAGCGATTATTTTTCAGCGTGTATGTTATACATTTGGACCGTAGCAATGGTCCGTAGTAAATGACACATTCCCCAAAGTGAATAAAAAAAGTAAGTGTATACAAAATATGTGTATGGAACCATCCATATGTGTACTATACGAGTACATATTTTGCTACATTTGTTTTTGCTTTTTTTTCCGTAATGCTGTGGTGCACTTATCACTCTTCATTCATCAAGATGTCAGTTAATTAAAAATGTTTATCACGTTTACAGTACTGACACAACACGGATACACGATACGAAGCAATGCGATGTTTTTTGCTTTGCGATGTATTTAAGTCAGTTAGTCAGTCAGTAGTCACCGAACTGGTTGACAAACTAACTGCCTCACTTAACTGACGTGCCCCACAGCAGATAAAGTCTGACACATGTTGCCACATGTACGCAAATACAATATTCACTAACACACATTTGCTCTACCCCTCTATCATTCATCGTTTGCTGTGAGGTGGGGGGAGGACATTAATGCTCCTGCATGGAGTCTGACAGGAGGTACGTATTGGTTTCCAATACGAAGCATGTGATGTGCAGGATATCCAATTTGCGAACATACTTTGGTAGACTCTGACCCACACCAGACAAAGTCGGTGTTGTGGCTAAACACTAAGTGGAGCAACCAACCACTATATATGGAGCTGAAATCTATTTAAACGCAATTTTATGATATTATGTAGTTGAGTTGTTATACGAATGAAGGATTTTATTTCTGGGGAAAATGTTTCGGGGGCTCAAAAAGGGGAAACATTGTTAAAAAAAAAAGAAAATTAGGAACTGTGTGGGGTACATAACAGAAGGAGTGGTTCAATAAGGCCTGAGATGGGAAACCATATTACCACATACAGCATTTAAAGTTAACTGATCACTACTTTCGAGAGTTATAGCTAGACAGGCAGAATGGAGGACAGATCTAAATCAAGTAACAAAGAAGTCCTAAAACAGATTTCTCACCAAAAATACTGACAGTTTTAGGTCACATCTTCGTTGTCTTCGCTCACTTCGAGAGTTATAGTGCGCAAGAACTTGAGAAGCAGACGGGCGGCGGAGAAGTTACAAAAATGTCATAAAACTGATTATCGCCAAAAGTACTTATTGTCTGAGGTCACTTCTTCGGTGTTGCACTTGTGGATGCTACTTGTGGTAGTAGCATCCACTTTTTTATGGGAGTGGCTACATTTCCTAAATATTTTTTAAAAATTATAACCCCTTATTTCTCCACACTGAAATTTTCAATGTTTATTCAGAATCGATCAAGGAATATGCCTACGTACTTTCTTAATTTTTAGGTTGGTTTTTTCATAGTGAAAAAACACAAAAGAAGGAAAATCGAAAAAAAATATTAAAATTTGTTCAGTAGCGGTCAGGAGCCAAAACCGTCTTCGAAAAGCTCTTGCAATTACCTTTAAAATAAGCCTTCATTCTATGAATTCTGCCCACGCGTTTTCAGACTACACCATTTTCAATGTTCTTACCTCGGCACTTTTTTCCAATTTTTACCAATTTTCAATTGGTCATACCAGTAAAAAAATTGTTATACCCTACACCAAACTGTGGTACAGGGTATTATGACTTTGTGCATTTGTTTGTAACACCCAAAAGGAGAAGAGATAGATCCATTGTTTATTATACCGATCGACTTGTAATCACTTTCTGAGTCGATTTAGCTATGTCCGTCTGTCTGTCCGTCTGTAGATGTATTCTTGTAATCAAAGTACAGGTCGCAATTATGGCCCGATCTTGACGAATCTTTACACATATCTTTTTCTTTGCCCAAGGACGATCCCTATTTAATTTGGTTAAAACCGGTTCAGATTTGGATATAGCCCCCATATATATATTAGCCCCGATTTGACATGTAAGCGCTGTAAAAATTTTATTTTATATCCGATCAGTATGAAATTCAGCAGAAAGAGGTCTCTTATTATATTAATGAACACCGTTAAATTTGGAAGAAATCGGTTCAGATTTAGATATAGCCCCCATATATACGTTACCCCCGATTTCACATGTAAGCGCCGTAAAAACTTTATTTTATAACCGATCAGCATGAAATTCGGCAGAGAAAGGTTTCTTATTACATGAAGGAATACTGCAAAATTCGGAGAAAATCGGTTCAGATTTAGCCCCCATATATATGTTACCCCCTATTTTAAATGTAAGCGCTGTAAAAAAATAATTTTTAATCCGATCAGTATGAAATTCGGCAGAAAGAGGTTTCTTATTACATGAATTAACACTGCCAAATTTGAGGGAAATCGGTTGAGATTTAGATATAGCCCCTATATATACGTTACCCCCGATTTGACATGTAAGTGCTGTAAAAATGTTATTTTATATCCGATCAGTGCGAAATTCAGAAAAAAGAGGTATCTTATTAGATAAAGAAATACTGCTAAATTCGGAGAAAATCGGTTCAGATTTGGATATAGCCCCCATATATATGTAACCCCCGATTTGACATGTAAGCGCTGTAGAAACTGTATTTTATATCCTATCAGTGCGAAATTCGGCAAAAAGAGTTTTCTTATTACATGAAGAAATACTGCCAAATTCGGAGAAAATCGGTTCAGATTTAGATATAGCCCCCATATATATGTTACCCCCGATTTGGCATGTAAGTGCTGTAAAAACTGTATTTTATATCCGATCAGTATGAAGTTTGGCTAAAAGATGTTTCCTATTATATGAATGAACACTTTTAAATTTGGAAGAAATCGGTTCAGATTTAGATATATCCCCCATATATGTGTTACCCCCGATTTGACATGTAAGCGCTGTAAAAATGTTATTTTATATCCGATCAGTGCGAAATTCGGCAAAAAGAGGTTTCTTTCTACATGAAGGAATACTGCCAAATTCAGAGAAAATCGGTTTAGATTTAGATATAGCCCCCATACATATGTTACCCCCGATTTGACATGTAAATGCTGTAGAAACTGCATTTTATATCCGATCAGTACGAAATTCTACAGAAAGAGGTCTTTTTACATGAATGAGTATTCAGGGAAAATCGGTTCAGATTTCTATATATAACCTCCATATATATGTTCCTCCTGATTTGGTATCAAAGCGCTATAGAAGTTGTACTTTACTTCCGATCATTAATATTTTCCGGAAAGATGTTTCTCAATTTAGGAACGAATATTGCTTAATTTAGTGATTATCGGCTCAGAGTTAGATGATATGTTCCTGCCTACTTACCAATTATTCCAAATTATTATCGCAATTACCTTTATCGCATTGTTAGGGAGGTGTAGGGTATTATATAGTTGGCCCCGCCCGACTTTCTGCCTTTCCTTACTGGTTTTTTTTAATATATGTAAAATATTGTTAACAGTAAATATCTGAGGCGTCTTCGTATTTTTTTACGAAATCGTTCATTTTGATTTGGAATGAATGATATATCGATGGCTTATATCCAACCGCTGCTATATTAAAAACCCCAAAAAACTGTAGGATTTCATTACTTCGGGATAATTTTTATATGACATAAATTATTTATACGAACGTATATTATATATACCCTTAAATTCATAATTCATATCATATTAAAAATTTTGCGAAATAATAAAATTCAAGAGATTTTTTGCTTAACTGAATTTTTTGTTAATATAGTAGCTTTTGGATGGATATAAACCATCGATATGTAAAAATCCGAAAATCGAACATTTCTGACATAGGCGCAACAATTCCAGAAAACCACAGATATAAGGTCTTAGGTCGCTTCTTCGAAGTGTCTGTAGAACCTGTTACCATTTGGAATATTTATCTTGCTGTCTTGTATTTATGGTGACCATCGTTAAGACAGACATAATATGGTTGGTATGCCCCTGCGTATGAGTAACATTTTCCAATTATCTCCATTATTATTACGTATAGGTCATATGGTACAAACATAAACAATACTGTCAACGAAATGAAAAAAATTGAATCTATAATAATTCAGTAAAAAACTCCTTTGCACGGCATCAAGAAAGAACTACTGGACCTATTTTAAAAATACTGGTATATCTTTTGTTTAAAAGTTTCTTGGTCACCGTTAAAAAAAATATATATAAAAAAGTGGGCAATATATTATTTAGTAGAAAGAAATCTGGGACACAGGATAGTGAAGATATTGTCGAAAACTTCACAAAAAATTGGCGGGATGAGATTAGAAACAGTGACAGAAGTCAACGTAGCATTATTTAGAAATATAATTACCGAGTTTTCTTTTGTATTTGCCATACCATTTTGAAAGAAGTGCATTCTGCAATATAGAGGCAAAAAAATTTCTAAAGCCAGAAAAATATTCTAGTTAAATATCAAAAAAAAAAACTTAAAAATTATTCGCCGTAGAACAACGAAAGTTCGAAGAACGAAGTTATTGGAGTCAATATTGATAATTTCGCAAAAAAAAAATGTGCAGCATATAATAAGTGGGCGTGGTAATATTTAAATTTAGAATACTTATCTCGGAAACTATCGAAGAACGAAATTAGGTTTTTAAGTTAGTGGAGTCAATATTTCAAAATGGGCGTGACAAGGTTAGTGGGCGTGTAGTCATGCTGTACAACACTGAAAAATTGCGGAATACTGACAATTAATTCTGATGGAGGAAACCCAAAAAACAATCGTCATTTTGAAAGATCACATCGGAATTTTAGGTGATACAGTTTTCCCATTTTGTCCATATGAAACTATGTGTTCTTTACATCTGAGTTGTGGAGTATGTTCAGCAACTTTTTCAGAAAACATTAAGGGCAAAATTTGTTCGGAACATATTAAACCTCTAGCTCCAACAACTAACGGTAATTTGTAGCTACACTTTAATAAACCGCAAAATCAACCCTAAAAATGGGGAGTAGGGGATGAAACATTCTACAAAAATGTTGCCATAAAATGTGACTATATATACAAGAACACACCAAAGCGCAAAGCTTATCACAAACACCAAAAAACAGTAAAATTCCAGGTTAAATCATCTTTACTGATATCATTATTGCTTCGACCGCCGGGTCGTATGAATAACATTACTGCACGAATATTCCAGAAGGGTTCTTTGGAATTTGACTGTTTTTGTGTGTTTGAGATACGTTTTTGGCTTTGGTGTGTTCTCACGTATATAGTAAAATTTTATGACCAACGCTCTTGTAGAAAATATCAATATCATATCATACGATTTTTTAAAGTAGAGTTAAAAATTAGCGTTATGTGGGGGAGCCAGAGGATTAATATGTTCCACAAAAATATTGGCCATAATGTTTTCTACAAAGTTGCTGAGCATACTCCACCCCTTCAGATGTAAAGAACACATAGTTTCATATACTGACAGGCTGCACGAACCGACAAAACGTGGAAACTTTAACTTGAAATTAACGAAATACAGCAGTCTAAGCAAGCGCTCTTCATATGTGACTCAGTACATCAGAAAAACTTTAAAGCGTTGTTGCCACAACCCATGTTTTCAAAGACGGCGCCCCTCATAACTCAAAAATACTGAAGCGATCCTTTTGAATTTTTTTAACACTATTTCTTTACATTATTTACGAGGTAACATTTTAGTGTTTTTTTTTAATTTGTTATTTTTTTTATTTAACAATAACCAATTAGTCGATTTTTCTCGCAAAAATAGAATTTTTCACTTCAAAGTGTTCGCAAAAATTTAAAAATTTAAATTTCGAAAAAAACTCGACAGCGTTTTCTGGATATATCGATTATCTAACTAAATAAGTTTATTTTTTAATATCGGATGATCCGGTATCGAGTTATGAGGGGCACCGCAATTCAACGTTGCCATATTTTTTAATAATTTTTTATGAAAATTTTACACAATAACATTGAATTCTGATTCTGAGCCGATAATCGCTAAATTAAGCAATATTCGTTCCTAAATAGAGAAACATCTTTCCGGAAAATATCAATGATCGGAAGTAAAGTACAACTTCTATAGCGCTTTGATACCAAATCAGGAGGAACATATACTATATGGAGGTTATAAATAAATCTGAACGGATTTTCCTTAAATACTCATTCATGTAAAAAGAAACTTCTTTCTGTCAAATTTCGTACTGACCGGATATAAACTACAGTCTCTACAGCACTTACATTTCAACTCGGGGGTAACATATATTTGAGGCTATATCTAAATCTGAACCGATTTCCCTCAAATTTGGCAGTATTCCTTCATGTAATAAGAAACCTCTTTCGGCCAAATTTAACACTGATCGGTTATAAAATAAATTTTTTACGGCGCTTACATGTGAAATTGGGGGTAACGTATATATGGGGGCTATATCAAAATCTGAACCGATTTCCGTCAAATTTAGCAGTATTGATTTATGTAAAAAGAAACCTCTTTCTGCCGAATTTCGTACTGATCGAATTAAAAATACACTTTTTACAGCGCTTACATGTAAAATCGGGGGTAACATATATATGGGGGCTATATCTAAATCTGAACCGATTTTCTCCGAATTTGGCAGTATTCCTTCATGTAATAAGAAACCTCTTTCTGCCGAATTTCACACTTCGGTTATAAATTAAATTTTTTACGGCGCTTACATGTGAAATCGGGAGTAACGTATATATGGGGGCTATATCTAAATCTGAACCGATTTCTTCCAAATTTAACAGTGTTCATTCATATAATAAGAGACCTCTTTTTCCTGAATTTCATACTGATCGGATATAAAATAAAGTTTTTACAGCGCTTACATGTCAAATCGGGGCTAACATATATATGGGGGCTATATACAAACCTGAACCGATTTTAACCAAATTAAATAGGGATCGTCCTTGGGCCAAAAAAAGATATGTGTAAAGTTTCGTCAAGATTGGGCCATAACTGCGACCTGTACTTTGATTACAAGAGTACATCTACAGACAGACAGACGGACATAACTAAATCGACTCAGAAAGTGATTACAAGTCGATCGGTATAATAAACAATGGACCTATCTCTTCTCCTTTTGGGTGTTACAAACAAATGCACAAAGTCATAATACCCTGTACCACAGTGTGGTGTAGGGTATAAAAATGTGCTTTTTGGCTCGAATTAATGTTACCCCCTAAAAATAAAATTCTGATGCGATCTTTCAAATCTGATCTCCTCTACCAGAATCCATTGCCGGAACCCGGTAATTTTAGAAAAATCCGAAATTGTACAGTGTTATGTGAAGAAATAATATCTCGGAAACAAAATAATATCTCAAAGACTATCGAAATTTGGTATGAATAATACTCGAGTTGGTATCAGAAATTTAGTGAAATGGGGGCGAGATCAAATAAGAGGGAGTGGTATTCTTTAAGGGGGGAATAACTCATAAACTATAAATCGTAGAATATATTCAAATAATGGGTAGAATCGGGCCGGTGAACATAGTTGCTCCCATTTCTATATATCGCACCCGTTCAACAAAAGGGTATCAAATCAAAATTAAAAACAAGTAAAAGCGCTTAGTTCGGCCATGCCGAATCTTACATACACTCCACCAAGGATTGCATTCAATTTTATTACTGGAAAAATCATTGAATATGGACTAAATCATGAAAAGGTCCTTTTCGTTTAATAAATTATTAAAAAAAAGAACGTTGAAATTTTTAGGCCGCCAAATCTGTAGCCAAACTCTTTACCTGAAATGTGGTATTAATGGCTTAAAATCGTTTTTTTTTTTAGAGCTACATCTACACGGGGACTACAACAGCATAAAATTTTATTTGAAATAACTTAAGTAAGCTGATTTCTTTCCAAAATAGAATACAAACGGCAAAGTTTCAGCTAAATTTCTTAGAAAATGTGGTGTTTATGGCTTAAATAAGCCCTTTTGGGAGCGACATCTATAGGTGGACTATAACAAAATATAAAGTGATTTGTAAAATTTTTGCTGTAATGAATTCTTGTCAAAATAGAATACAAACTGCAAAGTTTCTGCTATATTGCTTGAAAAATGTGGTATCTATGGCTCAAAAACCGTACTTTGGAGCGACATCTATAGGGGAGCTATATGAAAACATTGACCGATATGGCCCATTCCCTAACAACCTGCAACTATAATAAATATTTCTACCAAAATTGATCAACCTACCTCTATTATTTGGGACTGTAGCGTGATTACGATAGACGGATGGACCGACGATTAAGAATATAAATCGCGACCTAAGAGGGAAAAGGCGCAAGTTCACTTTTTGCCTTTTGAAGCAAAATGCAAGATGATTTGAATATACATCGATTTGGAAACAAAAAGTCTAAAAAACCATGCTTTGTCATCTTTAATATCTGAATCGTAAAAGCGCTTCCATATACCAGTTGTAAAAACATACATACTCGTATATGGTAAGTATTTTGCCTCTCCTGTAAAATTTTAAATATTGGATTTAGCGCCATTACACTCTTAGGTCGCGATATACTTTATGAGGTCTCAGATCAATATTTAGAGGTGTTACAAACGGAGTGACAAAATGAATATACCCCGATCCTATAACTAACTACTTAGGAAGGACAAAAGTCGGGCCGGGCCGACTATATAAAACCCTTCACTAGTATTTGCTAAAAAACACATGGACTAATTTGTAGGATTTACATCAAAGCATTATTACATGGAATTTCAGCATAATAGGTTAAAAATTCGATCTCTACTGCACCAAAGTGTATACTCGGAAGCGACATTTGTACGGAGGCTATATCTAAATTTAAACCGATGTGCCACATTTTCTATAGGGACGATTTAAAGAAATATAAAGTATAAATGGTCAAGATTTCAACCAAATTGATTTAAAAGTTTGTTCTCCAGAGTGTCAAAACTGGTAATTGTAGAGGACATTTATCTAAACAGTGTCCGATATATCAAAAGATGGGCCGATAAACTTTACTTTACTAAGTGGTTCAATGTAAAGTATAAATTCTTAAATTTCAGTCAGATCGATTGCAAAATGTGTTCTCTAGAGCGTCTAGAAGTGACATCGGCGGGGAGCTTTACATAGCGGCTATATCAAAACATTGACGGATATGATCAATTATTATGCCCCTAGTCTAGGAAATATCTCAGTACCAACTTTCGTAAATATCGCATTTGCAACCTGCACTTTGATCTCAAGAATACATGGACAGACAGACGGACATGGCTAAATATTAACTAATAATATAAATTTCCGCTATAACTAATTTATCTGTACATGTTGATATCTTTAATTACATAGTACAACGTTTGATTTTGGGACTCGATTCTGAGAATTGGGCGTGAAAGTAGCCCCAAAAATAAGAACTTCTGCATCATTCGTTTAGTCAAGATGGCTCAATTAATGGCCATTCGAATTTTTTGGCTCAAGGTGTATTTTTGGCAACATTTTCTATATTTTTTTCTCGGTATACTGTACGGAATATCTCTATTGTGTCTGAAGCAAAGTTGCAGATATTGCATAGGAGAAAATTGGGAACAAACCTACCCGAAAAAGGGCATCCGGTGCCTTAAAAATCGCAAAAATACGCAAAAGTCATAAAATATCTGTGAGTAAAATATTGAAAAATACGTATACATATACGTATACGTGATGTGGCTTATATAATATACTAGCTGAGCCCGGTGCGCTTCGCTGCCCATGTCAAAATTAGTGCTGTAGAAACTGTATTTTATATCCGATCAGTAGGAGATTCGGCAGAAAGAGGTTTCTTATTACATGAAGGAATACTGCCAAATTCGGAGAAAATCGGTTCAGATTTAGATATAGTCCCCATATATATGTTACCCCCGATTTGACATGTACGCGCTGTAGAAACTGTATTTTATATCCGATCAGTAAGAAACTCGGCAGAAAGAGGTTTTTTATTACATGAAGGAATACCGCAAAATTCGGAGAAAATCGGTTCAGATTTAGATATAGTCCCCATATATATGTTACCCCCAATTTGACATGTAAGCGCTGTAGATACTGTGTTTTATATCCGATCAGTAGGAAATTCGACAGAAACAGTTTTCTATTTTACATGAATGAGTATTCAAGAAAAATCGATTCAGATTTATATATAACCTCCATATATATGTTCCTCCAGATTTGCTTACAAAGCGCTATAGAAGTTGTGCTTTACTTCCGATCATTACAAAGTTCTCAGCTGTAATTATCGCATACCGAGCATTTTTGTTCATGTATTTCCTATATAATACTTGCAAGATATATCAAAATATGGGCTGTGCCACGCCCACTGGTCCTATTCCGCCCATTTGTAAGCCAATCACGTAGACTGCTACCAGATACATGTACGCAAAATTTCAACACTCTCGCTAACAAAATGAGCAATATAATTCAATTTCAAAATTTGGCTTATATGGGCGGTGGCACGCCCATTGGTCCGATCCCATGCCAATGCCACCAGCTACATATACACAACATTGCAGCACTCCCGATAGCAAATTGTGCAAGATATCAAAATTTGGTCTATGTGGGAGGGCCACGCCCATTGGGCCGATCCTGCCCATTTTTGGACCAATCACGCAGACTGCCACCATATACATATACATAACATTCCAGCACTCTCGCTAACAAATTGTGCAAACTATCTCAATTTCAAAATTTGGCTTATATGGGCGGGGCCACGCCCATTGGTCCGACTCCGCCCATCTTTGGAAAATTCACATTATCTGCCACTAAATGCATACACAAAAAATTTCAGCACTCTAGCTAAAAAATTTTCTTAATATCAAAATTGGACCCCTATGGGCGGGTCCACGCCCACTTGATATATCGAAAATTCAAGTACCCTATTTTCAGCACCCCCTTCACATGTACATTCTGTGAATATTTCAAGATGATCGGTCTAGCCGTTTACGGAACAAACATACAAACAAACCCACAAACAGACACTCTCTTTTATAAAGGGTGTCCCAAGAAGAGCGCAATTTTTTAATTACTGATGCAGCAATTGAATTGTTTCTCTGGCTGTATGACATGTGGCGCCGTCTTGTTGGAACCACATGCCCTCCACATTCATTTCTTCAATTCTAGGCAAGAAAAAACTGGTTATCATTTCACGATACCGAACACCATTGACTGTTTGCGCTTGACCTGCCTCAAAGGTCCAATGATTCCTCCAGCCCAAAAACCACACCACACAGTGACACGTTGAGGATGCATTTGCTTCTCGTGAATCACTCGAGGATTTTCCGCACCCCAAATGCGACAATTCTGCCTATTGACGAAGCCATCAAGATGAAAATGGGCCTCGTCACTGAAGATGATTTTATCGGCAAAATCAGCATTTTCATGTTGTCTCTCCAATACCCAATTAACGAACTCCCTTCGCTGTCCTTCTCCATTTTTACTAACCTCGTACCTTCTACTAACAAACAATAACAATTATTCAAATGTCAAACAATGACACTTCGAATGTTGCGAGATTTAAAAATTGCGTTCTTCTTGGGACACCCTTTATATATAGATAGATAGATATAGATATTACTTATACGCAATATGGACTTTATGCTGAAATACGAGTACATATATAGGGGATTTTATGTCAAATGAGTCAATTTTGAAAAGCGATGTCTTCTGATCGACTTAAGACCTATTATAAATTAGTTATGACACAAAACGTCAACGAGATAGGATAAAGACTGTCGGAGTTGAAGGGTGTTGAATTTTGAAATTTTCTTCAAACGACACTTTTTCCCCATCCATATAACTAATTACCTATAATATTATATAGAAAAGTGTTTTCGATATGCCTTTTTTCAATCTTTTACAAAAAATAAAAAAAAAAATATTTTTTGAGAGTTACTTTTTGCGAAATTAAAACATTTTTGACATTTTTGTCAAAGACTGTATTTTTGCTCAAACAAAAGCATAGGTTATTTCCTTTAAGAGCTTTGTGGTCTATAGGTTGCATGGGACTTGTTTATCTATCAAAATAAAGATGAACATCTTAAAAAAAAGAGGTTGGATCACATATTTTTGCATAAATTAAAAGCCATTTATTTTAATTGGTTCAGGAAAACTATAAAAAATCCTAAATTAAGTAGTTTTCATCTTCTATATATCATTTGCTGCAGACAAAAAGTGCAACACATTGAAGGAGTGACCCAAGACTCCAAGTATGTATATTCGGCGGATATTTGAAGTCATTTAAGCAATGTTCATCCGTCCGTCTGGCTGTGTGCACAATAACCCTCCAATGGAGTAAAGGATTGACTGCAAAATTGGAATGTGATAGTAATTTTACCTATCTCAGGCTATGTTCGAAGATGGGCCATATTTGTCCACTCCTTCTAGTATCTTGTATTACTTGTTTATCATTTTACTTTTGTCCTTAATTGTTAGGATTTGAATCTATGCTATTCTTTTGACGAAAAATCGTCTTGAGTCAGGATATTACCCCATAGTAATTGCTACGTTAACTTTCAATTAATAATTTTCCTCAACTTTTGAAACAGGATATCTGTGATAAGAACAAAATCTATTTAATTGACCACAATCTCCTGAAGCACTTTGCACTGCTCTCACCTAATCACTTACAATTTCTGTGGTCTTAGCAATTTCCGTCAATCGTTAAATTCACTGAATAACCACTCTTCAATATTATTCCCCAAAATTAAAGGGAGAATACTTATATATATCAAATGATTAAAGACCATGACTCTGCGGATGAGGAGGAGAAGGGAATCAGGATCTTGTCTTCTTATTTGTGGTTTGCTTGAAAGCAAAACCACAAATCATGTGCCAAATAAATTCACTCAGGCGGCAGTGATAGGTACGTCATCTGTCAACATTTTGAATAACATGATTAACAATGTGTACAACAGACACACACACACCATTATTTGATTACCTTCTTCCTGCCACTTCCTTCCCCTGCCTTTAACTCATTCATGTTGAACGATAATTACACATTTTGTGTTGTCAGAGGAGGTGAAATAATTTGAAATGATTTTTTTCGTGGTTAAATATAAATTATCTTTGTGTGTGTATAACCCAATATTTGATTAGTGTAATTGAATTTTTTCCAGAGAAATGCGAAATTATATTGATATAAAATGAGATTTTGTAGCATTGTAAATATTTGATTAAATTTTATTACTCATTCGTCAGCTGTCACCTGTCACCGGCGGGGAAGTAATAATATAATAAATAACTCATACGCTCGGTGAGAAAAAATATGAAAATGTGTTGTTTACAAATCATTAATATTTATGTTTTCAAATAACAAAAAATGAACTCACAATTTCTCAAAGACACTTTCAAAATAGAAACAGAATATTTCTTCACTTTCTGCCCCTATAAATATTTAGATTTGTAGCAGCCCAGTTTCTCCCTCATCGGCCATTGTAATATCTTTTTTATTACTCATTATTTAACAATTTCATACAAAACAAATGATATTTGTTATATTGCCATTGAATAGATCATAAAAAGGACATAAGACATGAAAAATCCTTATGAATCTGCGACTACTTACTTTCATATTTATTGGTTTCCACTCCTGCGTATGAGCTACATATACAAATATTTTGGGATTTTTTTATTAGCCATACGCCATGTGGTACCCGGCAAGGGTATGATGAAGGTCATAAAAATATATGTAGAAAATATCATCAATAACAAATGAAAATTAAACTCAGAAAGTGAGTTTTATTTTCAAACATTTCTGGCACTTTTTGAGATTTTTAAATAATATCCTAAGACTATGATTGATGGAGAAACAATACCCTGTACCACACGGTTCAAATCTAGTTATAGCTCCCTTATATACTCGCATATACTTCGTAGGAAAGGAAGATGAAACGTAGAGGGAAAATTAATAAATTCATAAAATATTTAAAAATTTATATGTTTCAATAATGTTATACTCCAGATCGTGGCTATTTCTAAAATAATTATAAAGGGTGGTAAAATTGTAAGGGCCGATGTTGAATGTGAACCACATCTAAACGTCAAGTTTTTTTTTCTGCATTTCATTTGACATTTCTCAATTTCAGACTAACTCTATTTGAGCAACGCGTTAAAGTTTTTTAAGCCTTTTACGAAAATGGGCATTCAAATCAAAATGCATTTTGTGCACTTCGTGATGTTTTTTTGATCAGCATTATCGACCAAATGTGTCCACAATCGGGAGAATTGTGCGCAAATTTCAGCAAACCGGGTCTGTAGGAGATGTGAAAACACCTGTGCATGCTCGCCCAGTTCGTTTGGTGCGCCTTGTGGGCTGACGACGTCATCGGGCCATTCTCCTCCGAAATTAGGTCGGTCAGGCAGCTACTGTGAATGGTGTTCGCTATCGTGGGATGATAACGAACTTTTTATGTCCCGAATTGGATGATACGGATGTGGACAATATGAGGTTCCAACAGGACGGTGCCTTTTGCCACGCAGCTAACGAAACAATGGCTCTTTTGCGCAACAAATTCAATGGCCGTGTTATCTCTCGTCGTGGCGATGTCAATTGGCCGCCAAGATCATGTGATCTGACACCGTTGGACTTTTTTCTTTGGTGTTATTTGAAAGAAAAGGTGTACGTCGATAAGCCAGCAACAATTTAAGAGCTAAAGGATGAGATAATTCGGCACATTAACGGCATATAACCTCAATTATGCCTCAGCGTCATCGAAAATTTGGATGGAGGTGTGCCGCCGAGGTCGCGGCCAATATTTTGTTCCATACATAATTGAACCATACCAATATTATCATAATAAATAAAAATGACAATAATTTCCTAAATAATTTGTGTTTTATTCAAAATCAACATCGGCCTTTTAAATGTAACCACCCTTTATTTTAACGACAGCTACTTTACTTCTGTTTCTACATGAAAGCAACATTTTCAACATTTATAGCCCTCATAATTTCCATAAATTTAAAGGATATCCCGGAAAGGAGCTTATTCTTCAAAAAAATCCAAATTAACAAAAAAAATTGAAAATGCTTCATAAAATTTGTTTAAATAATTTTTTGTCGAGATACGGAAGACATTTTACACCAGAAATTGTTATGCACAACCTTTCGACAAATATTTTGTAAACTGGTGTAACCTGTTCCTTTCGCCACCCCCAGCGAATGAGTATTGCAAAAAAATTACCTTATCATTATTACTTATACGCAAAGTGGTTCCAAAAAAAAGTCTGGAACTTTTTGGGGAAAAGGGTTCAAAAATTACCGCATATAGTATAGACCAGCTATGAATATATAAAGTATTTTGGAAATATATACCTCAGGTTTGTGGTAAAAAACCGTAAAATAGGCCCAACATTTGTTTTCAATTAGCGTCCTACTCCGCTATTTAATTAAACTAATAACACTGTGTGTGCACCGAAATGTATCCTTAGTGAAATCATCTTACTCCGCATAATTTTGAACCGCTAAATCGAACGACATTAACCATTTTTTCCCATGACATCGCGGTTTTGAGATATTTGACCACAAATTTTGCTGGGTGTTCAAAGAAGTTAGTAAATCCCGACAGAATTTTAGTATAATATAAGGCTTCGGAATTAACGTTTCATGTCAAGGAAAAAAGTTAAAGTGGACACTCCTGAAAATCCCCTTCCAAAAATAATCATATATCAAAAGTCGTAGAAATCGACGGATTTTTGGTTGATGTATTCGACAAAAAGATTGCTTGTAAAAAATCGCACAATACACTTTAATTGCAACCTAGAGCTTTTATCAATATATCGTATTTATCCACAAAGTTTGCTGGGTAAACAAAGACATAGAAAATTCAGGCGCAATTTAAGCATATATAGCTTCAAAACAGACGTTCCATGTTAAAGAACGAAATACAGTAGACGCTTCAGGAAGTATTTCTCCAACAATAATGATAAATCAAATGCCGTAGAAATCGATGGATTTTTTGGATGATGTAGTCAACAAAAAAATTCCCTGTTAAAAATCACTATAGATCACCACAATATACTTTTATGGCAACCCAATCTTTTTTTACCCTACACCACACTGTGGTACAGGGTATTATAAGTTTGTTTCACGGCAGATGTTTGTAACACCTGAAAATAACACAGCTAGACCCACCTTAAAGTATACCGATCGACTCAGAATCACTAGCTTAGCATGTCTTTAAGCATGTCTGTCCGTCCGTCCGTCTGTCCATGTAAAGTTGTTCGTCGACTACAGGTCGCAATTTCACTCCGATCGTTCTGAAGTTTTGCAGTTTAGAGTATTTCGCAGCTGTTATGATCGCTATTGAATTTGGTTGAAATCGGTTCAGATTTAGATATAGCTCCCATATATATATTTCGTCCGATTTGGCCCTTTAGTCCTATAGAAGCTGTATTTTACATCAAATCCTTTTGAAATTTAAAATGGTATAGTTTCTTGATCCATGAACCAACATTGCCGAATTTGAAGAAAATCGGTTAAGATTTAGCTATAGCTCCCATATATATGTTTCGTCCGATTTTGCTCTTTAGACCTGTAGAAGCTGTATTTTACATCCAATCCTTTTGAAATTTAGAATGGTAGAGTTTCTTGATCCATGAACCAACACTACCGAATTTGAAGAAAATCGGTTAAGATTTAGCTATAGCTCCCATATATATGGTTCGTCCGATTTGGCCCTTTAGTCCTATAGAAGCTGTATTTTACATCAAATCCTTTTGAAATTTAAAATGGTAGAGTTCCTTGATCCATGAACCAACATTGCCGAATTTGAAGAAAATCTGTTAAGATTTAGCTATAGCTCCCATATATATGTTTCGTCCGATTTTGCTCTTTAGACCTGTAGAAGCTGTATTTTATATCAAATCCTTTTGAAATTTAAAATGGTAGAGTTTCTTGATCCATGAACCAATATTGCCGAATTTGAAGAAAATCTGTTAAGATTTAGCTATAGCTCCCATATATATGTTTCGTCCGATTTTGCTCTTTAGACCTGTAGAAGCTGTATTTTATATCAAATCCTTTTGAAATTTAAAATGGTAGAGTTTCTTGATCCATGAACCAATATTGCCGAATTTGAAGAAAATCGGTTAAGATTTAGCTATAGCTCCCATATATATGGTTCGTCCGATTTGGCCCTTTAGTCCTATAGAAGCTGTATTTTACATCAAATCCTTTTGAAATTTAAAATGGTAGAGTTTCTTGATCCATGAACCAACATTGCCGAATTTGAAGAAAATCTGTTAAGATTTAGCTATAGCTCCCATATATATGTTTCGTCCGATTTTGCTCTTTAGACCTGTAGAAGCTGTATTTTACATCCAATCCTTTTGAAATTTAGAATGGTAGAGTTTCTTGATCTATGAACCAACATTACCGAATTTGAAGAAAATCTGTTAAGATTTAGCTATAGCTCCCATATATATGTTTCGTCCGATTTTGCTCTTTAGACCTGTAGAAGCTGTATTTTATATCAAATCCTTTTGAAATTTAAAATGGTAGAGTTTCTTGATCCATGAACCAATATTGCCGAATTTGAAGAAAATCTGTTAAGATTTAGCTATAGCTCCCATATATATGTTTCGTCCGATTTTGCTCTTTAGACCTGTAGAAGCTGTATTTTATATCAAATCCTTTTGAAATTTAAAATGGTAGAGTTTCTTGATCCATGAACCAATATTGCCGAATTTGAAGAAAATCGGTTAAGATTTAGCTATAGCTCCCATATATATGGTTCGTCCGATTTGGCCCTTTAGTCCTATAGAAGCTGTATTTTACATCAAATCCTTTTGAAATTTAAAATGGTAGAGTTTCTTGATCCATGAACCAACATTGCCGAATTTGAAGAAAATCTGTTAAGATTTAGCTATAGCTCCCATATATATGTTTCGTCCGATTTTGCTCTTTAGACCTGTAGAAGCTGTATTTTACATCCAATCCTTTTGAAATTTAGAATGGTAGAGTTTCTTGATCCATGAACCAACATTACCGAATTTGAAGAAAATCTGTTAAGATTTAGCTATAGCTCCCATATATATGTTTCGTCCGATTTTGCTCTTTAGACCTGTAGAAGCTGTATTTTATATCAAATCCTTTTGAAATTTAAAATGGTAGAGTTTCTTGATCCATGAACCAACACTACCGAATTTGAAGAAAATCGGTTAAGATTTAGCTATAGCTCCCATATATATGGTTCGTCCGATTTGGCCCTTTAGTCCTATAGAAGCTGTATTTTACATCAAATCCTTTTGAAATTTAAAATGGTAGAGGTTCTTGATCCATGAACCAACATTACCGAATTTGAAGAAAATCTGTTAAGATTTAGCTATAGCTCCCATATATATGTTTCGTCCGATTTTGCTCTTTAGACCTGTAGAAGCTGTATTTTATATCAAATCCTTTTGAAATTTAAAATGGTAGAGTTTCTTGATCCATGAACCAATATTGCCGAATTTGAAGAAAATCTGTTAAGATTTAGCTATAGCTCCCATATATATGTTTCGTCCGATTTTGCTCTTTAGACCTGTAGAAGCTGTATTTTATATCAAATCCTTTTGAAATTTAAAATGGTAGAGTTTCTTGATCCATGAACCAATATTGCCGAATTTGAAGAAAATCGGTTAAGATTTAGCTATAGCTCCCATATATATGGTTCGTCCGATTTGGCCCTTTAGTCCTATAGAAGCTGTATTTTACATCAAATCCTTTTGAAATTTAAAATGGTAGAGTTTCTTGATCCATGAACCAACATTGCCGAATTTGAAGAAAATCTGTTAAGATTTAGCTATAGCTCCCATATATATGTTTCGTCCGATTTTGCTCTTTAGACCTGTAGAAGCTGTATTTTACATCCAATCCTTTTGAAATTTAGAATGGTAGAGTTTCTTGATCCATGAACCAACATTACCGAATTTGAAGAAAATCTGTTAAGATTTAGCTATAGCTCCCATATATATGTTTCGTCCGATTTTGCTCTTTAGACCTGTAGAAGCTGTATTTTATATCAAATCCTTTTGAAATTTAAAATGGTAGAGTTTCTTGACCCATGAACCAATATTGCCGAATTTGAAGAAAATCGGTTAAGATTTAGCTATAGCTCCCATATATATGTTTTGTCCGATTTGGCCCTTTAGTCCTATAGAAGCTGTATTTTATATCAAATCCTTTTGAAATTTAAAATGGTAGAGTTTCTTGATCCGTGAACCAACATTGCCGAATTTGAAAAAAATCGGTTAAGATTGAGCTATAGCTCCCATATATATGTTTCGTCCGATTTTGCTCTTTAGACCTGTAGAAGCTGTATTTTACATCCAATCCTTTTGAAATTTAAAATGGTAGAGTTTCTTGATCCATGAACCAACACTACCGAATTTGAAGAAAATCGGTTAAGATTTAGCTATAGCTCCCATATATATGGTTCGTCCGATTTGGCCCTTTAGTCCTATAGAAGCTGTATTTTACATCAAATCCTTTTGAAATTTAAAATGGTAGAGGTTCTTGATCCATGAACCAACATTACCGAATTTGAAGAAAATCGGTTAAGATTTAGTTATAGGTCCCATATATATGTTTTGTCCGATTTTGCTCTTTAGTCCTGAAGAAGCTGTATTTTACATCCAATCATTTTGAAATTTAGAATGGTAGAGTTTCTTGATCCATGAACCAACACTACCGAATTTGAAGAAAATCGGTTAAGATTTAGCTATATCTCCCATATATATGTTTCGTCCGATTTGGCCCTTTAATTCTATAGAAGCTGTATTTTACATCCAATCATTTTGACATTTAGAATGGTAGATTTTCTTGATCCATGAACCAACATTGTTGAATTTAAAGAAAATCGGTAAAGATTTAGCTATAGCTCCCATATATATGTTTCATCCGATTTGGCTCTTTAGATCCAATCGTTTTTATACCCTACACCACACTGTGGTACAGGGTATTATTTAAGTATGAAATGTCTCAAAAGTAAATTTATGTAAACAATTTATACATGAATTACAAAATTTATATATCAGAGTTATTCAATATTTCGAGAGTGGTGTAGGGTATTAAATAGTCGGCCCGCCCGACTTTAGCCTTTCCTTACTGGTTTAAATATATCGATTCCTACAGCTTTATATATATCATTATTTTTGGTTGTGGTTTTCCGGGGTAAGGGGACGAGCAGGAGTGTCGGTTGTTTTGGGAGAAATACTTTCTGAAATATTTCCTTTACTTTGTTCTTTGACATGAAACATCTATTCCGAAGCATTCTGTACTAATATTGTGTCTGCTTTAACTAACACTGTGTTTAACCAGCAAACTTTGTGGATAAATACGATATATGTAAGATATAAGACCACCGGGTTGCCCTTAGAGTGAATTGTTGGGGACCCATACTGATTTTTTACAAGGAATCTTTGTGTCTAATACATTATCCAAAAAATAAATCGATTCCTACAACATATGATATACCTTTATATTTGGAGGGGAATTTTTGGCGGTAAGGAGATGAGCGGGGGTTTCGGATCTTTTATGAGATATAGTTGTTGTAGTGTCTCGTTTATTTTCTTCTTTGACATGGAACATCTTTTCCGAATTCTCCAATACTAAAATTGTATCTGAATTTAAGACCCCTTTTTGTTTACCTAGCTAAATTCGAGGCTTAATATATCGAAAACGCGATGTCACAGGAAGAAACCGCTAATTCTATTCAATTTAGCGGACCGAAATTATGTGGAGTAATTTGTTTTTTATCGAGGATACATTTTTATACCCTCACTTTAGTGTGACGAGGGTATATATCATTTGCTACGGAAAAAAGTGTAACACGTCGAAGGAGTGACCTAAGACCCCAAGTATGTTCGGAGGAAATCCGTTTTGGGTCATTTTAAGTCGAATGAGCAATGTCCGTCCGTCTGTCTGTCTGTCTGTCTGTCTGTCTGCTGGCTGGTGCGCACGATAACTCTCGAAAGGAGTAACCGATTGACCCCAAATTTGGTATGTGGTAATATTTTTTTCTATCTCCGGCTAAGTTCGAAGATGGGCCATATTGGTCCACTCCTTCTAGTACCTCCCCCACAAAGGGTTAAAATGTTGTGAAATATTGATTCTTTAATAACTGCTATACTACTTATTCGAATCTTTTGAAATTCCACACATAGTATTAGCTTATTAGTCGCTATCATCTCGAGAAAAATGGGCGAACGCCACGTCCCTTTTGGTACCTCCCACACAAAGGCACCATTTTGCACCAAAAGTTAACAGCTTATAACATTAATAACAGTGTATAAAAATACTTGAAATTTTGTACAGTATTATGCTTTTATATTGCCTACAGTCCAGGGAAAAATGGGTGTTGTTGCCACGCCCCTTTTGGTACCTCCCACACAAAGGTACCTTTTTGCACCAAAAGTTAGCAGCTTATAACATTAAAACCAGTGTATAAAAATACTTGAAATTTTGTACAGTGTAATGTTTTTTGTTTTTATAGGGTCTATAGCCCTGTGAAAAATTGGCGTTATTGCCACGACCCTTTTTTACCTCCCGCACAAAATGCCCAAATCATACCACAATTTAATGTCTCATAACGTTTATACCAGTGCACATAAATGCTTATAAGTCGGCACAGTGCAATGAATTTAAAGTATCTAATGTTCAGCGAAAAAAATGTGTATTTGATAAACCCCTTCTGGTACCTCCCACACAAATTGACAGAATAATTCGTTTAATATTCCATTACTCACAAAGTGAGGGTATACCTTAGTCGGTTTACCCGACTGAAACTTTCTTACTTGTTAAAGTGCATTTTACACAGACAGTAATTGTCATCCGTTTTAGGTGATTGCTGTAAGTATTACAGCAATGCCCGTCTGTCTGTCTGGCTCGAGCGCACGATAACTCTCGAAAATGACTTAAATTTTGGTATGTGATAATATGTTCACAGATGGGCCATATTGGTCCACTCTTTCTAGGACCTCTCTCACAAAGGAGGTTAAAACTTAGTGAAATACCTGTTCTTAAATAATTTCTATACTAACACACCAAATCATTTGTAATTCCACATATACCTCCCACACAAAAATACCATTTTGTACAAAAGGTTAACAGCTCATAGAGTGAGTACCAATGGACGAAAAAATTACAATATTTTGCACAGTGTAATGCTTTTAAAATAGATAAAGCCTGGTGAAAAATTGGCGTTATCACCACTCCCCTTTTGATACCTCCCACACAAAATGACCAAATTTAAATACATGTAAAATGCTTCTCTGGTATAAAATATTGAATCTATATTGAATCCCAAGTGCGTATTGCAATCCACAGTCCCCTGTATCTAAAACTCATACGATATGGGGTAGCTAAGAATAAAATACTAAAATATTTGTTTGCATACATTTTTACGCGGTGTAAATTTACAATAACCATTTTACCTAAAAATACTTCAAGAATGCTTTCAATGTATGCAGATTTAGTACAATCGCTCGTAAATGTGCTACTGCGTTTATATATTGTTTGGTTGTCCCACCCAGCGTATGAGTAACATATTGCAAAACCCATAGATTTTTATTACTCATACAACATATGGTCCAGAAGCAGATAATTTGAAAATCATAAAACATACATCAAATACTCGTACCATTATTAACAAATGAACTTTAAACCTTTTGCGATTTTTCTTGCATTTCTTTGTTTTTTCTTCTTCTACGACATTTTAATGGCCAAATACCAAAAGACCCGTCCCACATCCTGATTGAAACACCAGCAATGAATTTGATTTATACTCGCATATATGCGAGTATTTGAGCCCACCCTAAAAATTCACTCAAGTAATAATAAATCTCATTTAATATCTATGAGAATGTGTTTTACCTCGTCCTTATGTGGGAGGATATGGGTATGTCTAAGTATTTTTCATATTTGTTTTGACTTTCCGCTTCCACCAAACACTGAAGTAAAACGAAAATTATAGCTCTCATCATCGTCGTCGTCGCTATGGGCTACGCAAACTTCAGACGGTCTATGAAGCCGTTTTTACGTCTTTTCCTATGTATTATAAACATTTTATTTAATTAACTTTATTACTTTTGGGAATTCATATCCATACGGGCGGGTTACAGCGGAGGAAAATTTAATAAGAGCACTTTCAATTCATATTTAGTTCGAGAAAAAATTGAAATTATCTGAATTTTAATAGGAATTTAGGCTACATAAAAGGGCAATCCTTCCAATGCATTTTTTGTTTGTCCCTCTGAGACTAATAAATAATTTGGTATTGCTTTTATATTCTTAAAACAGCTCAAAGCCATGGCTGAGACTACTAGGCCACAATTTTAATTGTACCATGAACAGATAAATAAATTTCTTCGTTAAAAAGAAACAAAGTCAACTTACTTTTCGCAGTAACGAAGTTCGATTTTGTTTGTCTCCTTTTGTGATCTGAAAATAAAATTTAAAACAAATTAATTTATATTTTAAACTAGCGGACCCGGCGAACTTCGCCTCGCCCCAATTTAACGCCTTCAGATAAACTCCAGAGTGATAATAAAACACAGATAGTTAAAATTTTAATGCGATTTGTTTAAAAGGAATCGAAATCAGTAGAGATAAATCGAATCAGATGATAAACAACAAACAACGAAGACAGAAGACAGGCAACGTACAGATGACCGTGCGAAAAACAGGGAAATTCGAGATTAATTCCACAGACTTCCTACGATTGGTTTTGAGATTTATTGATTGTCATCGCAAAAGCCAATCGTACAGGGAACTGAATCCGCTTGAATTGGAATGAAAGATCAGTTGGAATAATCGGAATTCGTGGGATAAGGACTTCCTCTCCTTTGAATTTTCCCTTGATGATCGTCGCCTGAATCACATTGTCCATCAGTTTCATAATGGACAACCGCGAACTATGCACAATTTCGGATGATTCAGATTCCGCAACATGATTATGATCGATTCCACCTTCAGCCGTAAATTATGCGGCGGAGCTCCTGGCACATCAAGCGAGTTCGATTTTACTTTGAATAATAAAATTCATGCTATCGACGTCCTTATTCTTCGCTGCTAATATTGCCCATTCACTAATCTAATCGAGATTTGGAAACACTTTGGTGATGAGTTCCTCGTTCGACGATGTGAACTCGCAAAAATTTGCCGGGAACAATATCAATGCAGTGGAAACATCAATAGTAATTTGGCCATTGCCAAGCGCCAACAGTTGTTTCGAGAATTCAAGAGCCGATGAGTCGTTCTGCAACGCGACTCTCATGTTCGTGGTCAATTTCAACTTGTTGACATAACTTCTTGACATGCAGCCACAAAGACCACTATTTCAGGCATGCATTAATTTCATCGGCAGTAGATTTCGGGATGACGGGAAGCGTTTGACGAAAATCTCCGGAGAGCAATATCAGACTCACCAAATTGTCTCAAATCACGTCGTAAATCCTTCATCGTTCGGTCAATTGCCTCCAGAGCTCGTTTATGCGCCATCGTGCATTCATCCGAAATTATGATTTTGCAATGCCCGCAATCCAATAAGATAACCTTACCTCTTATACTCAAACTTATTATCTGAAAAAATGTTCGAATTGATAAATATCGTGAATTTTAATTGATCGTAATGCTTGTACCGTTTGCCGATGTGATACGCGAAATCAGTGTAAAACTCGAATGAATTGCACCAAGAAAAATAGCACATACTCGTACATATGTTTAATAGAAAACTTTTTTCTTTAATAGAAAATTAATAAAAAAAATTTGGATTGAAAAAGAGAGCAGTAGATAGGAACAGTAGGAATCTCGCAAGAAATAGCAATTTTCGATTTTCCCAATTTTCCGACTTTTCCGGAGGGTTTTCCCAAAATTTTCTTTCGTAACAACCTTCTCCAGGCAAATACGAAGAAAAATTGAGCCAAATCGCTCCAGCCGTTCTGACGTGATGCCATTACACAGATGGACCGTTTCATTTATATATATATAGACTAGCTGAGCCCGGTGCGCTTCGCTGCCCATGTCAAAATTCGCGCTGTAGAAACTGTATTTTATATCCGATCAGTACGAAATTCGGCAGAAAGAGGTTTGTTATTACATGAAGTAATACTGCCAAATTCGGAGAAAATCAGTTCAGATTTAGATATAGCCCCCATATATATATGTTACCCCCAATTTGACATGTAAGCGCTGTAGAGACTGTGTTTTATATCCGATCAGTACGAAATTCGACAGAAACAGGTTTCTATTTTACATGAATGAGTATTCTAGGAAAATCGATTCAGATTTATATATAACCTCCATATATATGTTCCTCCAGATTTGGTTACAAAGCGCTATAGAAGTTGTTCACTTCCGATCATTACAAAGTTCTCCAGAAAGATTTTTCTCAATTTAGGAACGAATATTGCTTAATTTTGCGATTATCGGTTCAAAATACATTTACCAATTATTCCAAATTATTATCGCAATGACCCTTATCGCATTGTTAGGGAGGTGTAGGGTATTATATAGTCGGCCCCGCCCGACTTTCTGCCTTTCCTTACTGGTATTAGTAATAAATTCACTGAATAAAAAAATACCGAATTCAGTGGAAAGTCCAGAAAATAGAAATGTATACTTGTAAAATTTCCAAATTCTTGTTTCATTGATATTGCATCACATTATCATATTGCGATTGTATTGGAGTGAGCAGCTGTAATTATCGCATACCGAGCATTTTTGTTCATGTATTTCCTATATAATACTTGCAAGATATATCAAAATATGGGCTGGGCCACGCCCACTGGTCCTATTCCGCCCATTTGAAAGCCAATCACGTAGACTGCTACCAGATACATATACGCAAATTTTCAACACTCTCGCTAACAAAATGAGCAAGATAATTCAATTTCAAAATTTGGCTTATATGGGCGGTGGCCCGCCCATTGGTCAGATCCCGCCAATTTTTGGACCAATCACGTGGACTGTCACCAGATACATATCTACAACATGACAGCACTCTAGATAAAAAATTGTGCAAGTTATATCAATTTCAAAATTTGGCTTATAAGGGCGGGGCCACGCCCATTGGTCCGATCCCGCCCATTTTCTGACCAATTACGTAGAATGCCACCAGATACATATACACAACATTGCAGCACTCCCGATATCAAATTGTGCAAGATATAAAAATTTCAAAATTTGGTTACTGTGGGCGGGGCCACGCCTATTGGTCCGAACCCGCCCATTTTTGGACCAATCACGTAGATCGCCAACGGATATATATACACAAAATTCCAGGTCTCTCGCTAACAAATTGTGCAAGATATCACATTTTTTAAATTTGGCTTATATGGGCGGGGCCACGCCCATTGGTCCGGTCCCGCCCATTTTTTCACCAATTACGTAGAATGCCACCAGATACATATACGCAACATTGCAGCACTCCCGCTAGCAAATTGTGCAAGATATCAAAATTTTGTCTATGTGGGCGGGGCCACGCCCATTGGTCCGATCCCGCCTTTTTTTGGACCAATCACGTAGACTGCCACCGTTTACATATACACAAAATTCCAGCACTCTCGCTAACAAATTGTGCAAAATATCTCAATTTCAAAATTTGGCTTATATGGGCGGGGCCACGACCATTGGTCCGATTCCGCCCATTTTTGGAAAATTCACATAATCTGCCATTAAATGCATACAAACAAAATTTCAGCACTATACCTATAATAGGAGCAGAAATATCGGATTTTTAACCTGCGATTTGTATGGGAGGTACCACGCCCCTTTGTCCAATTAATTTTTTTTTCTATATAAACCATCTCGTGAAAATTTAGAATCGAATAAAAAAAAATCATCCAAATCGCTCCAGCCGTTCTGACGTGATGCCATTACACAGATGGACCGTTTCATTTTTATATATATAGATAGATAGATAGATATATAGAATACTAGCTTACCCGGTGCGCTTCGCAGCCCCCATCTTTTATCTATTTTCTGTTTAGGGTACTGTAAAATATCTGTACCTATTTCTTTCAAAATGACATGATTATTACATATGGTGCAAAATGAAGAAGATTTGATTACTTTTATATATAAGATACGAACCCTCGTTTCATTTCTACTTTATGTTCCAAGAGTTACCCTGACATCATGGTACAATATTTATCCCTTTTCCCACTGCACCTCTGAACGTTGAAAAACTATTTTTTTGGTTCATACGTTAACAACTTTCCCGTAGTTTATTCTGCAATAACTACATTCACACCCTGCTACAGTATAAAACCATGTTTGTCCCACTGTGTCTATAAAGGTACGAATTTAAAAATCTAAAGTGAATCGCTCCATAGTACCACATTTAACCCTTTCTGTGTCATAATTAACCAATTTTGCACGATTGTACAATATTTTAAAATGATAATTGATATTTCAAGATCCAAATTCGCAAGCTTAGGGCGTATTTCAACACTTTTGTACCCTATCTGTGCCATTTATTAAACTTGTTTTCCCCCACGGTTTAAGTAGAAGAACCAATTTGGAAAAACAATTTCTTAGCTTTGGCTTATGCTGTAAGATCTACCTTTGCACTCAGGGACCACATTCAACACCTTTGCACCACTGTTCCATATTAAACACTTTTTATTACACTGTGCTTCTAAAATACGAATTTTTATACATATCTGGGACTATTTTGTTCCCTTTTTTTCCCCACTTATCACATTTAACAATTTTACCGTATTTAACTTTTTTGCTTCACGTACCATATTTAACCCTTTTTGCTCCACTAAACCATATTTAACACATTTTTTCCCCTCTGTAATATGTTGAACAATTTTTGCTTGCCCCAACTGCATCATAATTTTAAACATTTTGCACCACAGTGCTACATTTTTGCAGTGCATCATGATTTTAACTTTTTTGCACCACAGTGCTACTTAAAGCATACATTTATAAAAAAAAACATTCTTATTTAATATTTAACTTACCCTCTCTCCCTGCATCCATATTTTTACCCACTGTACTAAATGTACGTTTTTCGACCCACTGTGCTATATTTAACCTTTTGGGTCCACGGAATCAAATTTAACACCTTTTTGTCCTACTATATTTTGTCCACTATATTTAACCATTTTTGCCCCACTGTACCATAGTTAACACATTTTTGCCCCAGTGTTCCATAGTAAACGCTTTTTGCCCCACTGTACCATTTTTAACCCATTTTGTTCCACGTTACCATATTTTACTATTTGTGCCCACTGTAACCATTTTTCTTATACTGTACCATAATTAACCATTTGTGTCCCACTGTACCATTCTAACACATTTTTTCCCCACTGTTCCATAGTTAAAGCTTTTTGCCCCACTGTACCATATTTAACCCATTTTGTCCCACGTTACCATATTCAACTAATTGTGCCCCACTGTACTATAATTAACCATTTTTGCCCCACTGTGTCATATTAAACCCTTTGTTTCACTGTACCATGTTTAACAGTTTTTGCCCCACAGTACCATATTTAACCCTCTTTGCTCCACTGTACAACATTTAACACAGTTATGCCTGTACTGTATAGTTAACCATTTTTGCCACACCGTACCATATTTAACCCTTTTTGCCCCACTGTATCATAGTAAATAAATTTTTGCCCCACTGTTCCATAGTTAACGCTGTTTGCCCCACTGTACCATTTTTAACCCGTTTTGTTACACGTTACCATATTTAACTTTTTGTGCCCACTGTAACCATTTTTGTCATACTGTACCATATTTAACCATTTGTGTCCCACTGTACCACAGCTAACACATTTTTTCCCACTGTTCCATTGTTAAAGCTTTTTGCCCCACTGTACCATATTTAACCCATTTTGTCCCACGTTACCATGTACCATAGTTAACCCTTTTTGCTCCACTGTGTCATATTAAACGCTTTGTCTCTCTGTAGCGTATTTAACAGTTTTTGCCCCACTGTACCATATTTAACCCTCAGTGCTCCACTGTACAATATTTAACACAGTTATGCCCCACTGTACTGTATAGTTACCCATTTTTGTCACACTGTATCATATTTAACCCTTTTTGTCCCACTGTATCATAGTAAATACATTATTGCCCCACTGTTCAATAGTTAACACTTTTTGCCCCACTGTACCATTTTTAACACATTTGTCCCACTTTACCATATACATATAACTATTTTTACCCCACTGTACCATAGTTAACCCTTTTTACACAACTGTGCCCCATTCAACACTTTATCTCACTATACAAAATGTTTACCCACTGTACAATATTTAACTAATTTTTGTCTCAATGTACCGTACTCGTATTTAAAATGTGTCTCCACGCTAGCGTATTTAAAATTTTTCCCCGACTGTAACATATTTAATCATATTTTCTCCACTCCACTATTTAACCGTTTTTGACCACAGTGCTCCTAAAACCATATACACTCTTCATATCTCATGTTTAAGTACCAATTTTGGCAGATTGTTCTTTTTTTCCCCCATGCTCCATAATTAACCCGTCGTGTCCCACTGTGCCTCTTAAAGTTAGAATTACTAAAAATCACTTCCAATCTCTATTTTATGTTCCAATAGTTACCCTGGAACCATTGATCCATGTTTGACATTTTTAAGCCACTGTACTATATTTTACACTTTTTGCCCCACTGTGCCCCGAAAACTACGAATACAAAAAAAACTTAATACCCCGATCAGTTGTCCTAACGACAACCCTCGCTTCAATTTTCACCATTCTAATATTAGGCTTTAAATTTGGCGGTGGTATATATCTATACCTTTCTGTCCCACTGTGCCTCTAAATTTTTAAAAAAAATCACTCCTTGTTCTTGTTTATGTCCCAAGAGCTACTCTCACACCAAATTTCACGAATTTCACCACATTTTTCCATTTTTACCCCACTGTGTACGTAAATGTTCGAATTTCGAAAAATCCTGTAAATTTCAGAGTCTACCTCATAAGAGCTACCCTCACACCAAATTTCACGATTCTAGCTCTTGCCATTTGAATTTGGCTGTTGTACTACATTTATCCCATTTTTCCCTTTTTACCCCACTGTGTGCGTAAATGTTCGAATTACGAAAAATCCTGCCAATTTCAGAGTCTACCTCATAAGGTCTACCATCACACAATATTTCACGATTCTAGCTCTTGCCATTTGGATTTGGCTGATGTACCACATTTATCACTTTTTACCCCACTGTGTGCGTAAATGTTCGAATTTCAAAAAATCCTGCCAATTTCTGAGTCTACGTCCTAAGGGCTACCCTCATACCAAATTTCAAGATTCTAGCTCATTTCGTTTAGATTTGGCGGTGGTACCATATTTATCCCTTTTTGCCCTATTGTGCGGCTAATAGTACGAATTTCGAAAAATCCCGCCTTATTGCTCGTCTACGTCCCAAGGTCTACCCTCCCACCAAATTTCATGATTCTAGCTTCAGCCGTTTGGCCTGGGCGATGATCAGTCAGTCAATCAGTCAGTCAGTCAGTCAGTCAGCCAGTCACGCAACAATTTTATATATATAGATATATAGATAGATAGATAGATGATTTCATTTATGTAATAATATTCGTATTAAATGTCGTATAGCGCAAACCAATAAAAATAATCAATATATCCCTATTTGAATTCACCTCACTGTATCGCTCATAAATTTTGTGTGCGCTTTTCTCTTCTCGAAGTTCGAAATAAAATTATAATCTAATCAAATCTGGGTAAATAAAACAAAATAAGATTACATTCGCTTTACTCATATGAACTGTATACATTTTTACATACGAGTAAATATACATTTGCAAAAGTCCTAAAGGAAATCCCCTCTGTCTGTCGTCATATTCATATAGACATACATAAATAAGGGCAGCCAACCGTCATAAACGGATGATTGGATATAACATTACCGGATGATTGGCAACTGGAGTTGGGGGGAAGTAAAAACAGAGGGAATTCATTGATTGGATTTATCATACATATTCGATGAGTTCGTGCCCATATTAAGAGATTGCGTTTGTTTTGTTTTTAACGGTTGGAATTTATGCATTTTTTTATTTCGGCATAAAATATTCGAAAAGAAGAATTGATTATTGATATTTGCCAAAAGGAGGTAAAGGCTGAGTACCAGGTCTGACATCTTATAAATAATTGCACATTTTATATGTACATACCCGCTCAAAATAATTGATATACTTAATCGTAAGTACTCCTCTGAAATGTATGCAAAATGTATTCTCTTTAATGTTCAATATGGCAAGGACATGTTCTGAAATTTTATATTATTCCTGCCTGAGTTTGTGAGAAGAATTAAACCCTTTTGATCATAATAGTATTTACACTTGAATAATTATGTTTGTGCTAGTAATAATAGGTACACCTTATCGGAACTACTCTCCTTAATTATGTATACTAATCGTATTGTTTTTGCTGTGGGAAGCATCAATAAAGTTGTATCATAATAATAGAACAGTTGAATAAGTTGAGGAAAATGTCAAAGGAAAAGATTCAAAGCAATATTGAATAGCACCAGAAGGTCTGTACATTTTGTTTAAAATGCTCTAATTAAAACGAAAATAGCAGAATTTTGCGAGAGAAAATACAATTTCAGCCCACAAATTGAAATAGGCTTTGACAAAAAGCGCTCTTTCAAAATATAATAAACAATTTCGACGGAGATTGAAAAATAAGTCGTCTTTAGCATGTCAAATGCATCATTTCCCTGTATACCATAGCATTCATATGAGACGGCGGTCCCAAAATCAGCCGACCTGACACATAGATGGCAGCGGTAGCTAAAAAAAAATTTGTTCACCTTCTAAAAAAATAAACGATGCCAGTAAATTTATAAAAATGGACAAAATTGGTCACCTACACAGTACAACACATGATTTTTGGACTCAATTCTGAGAATTGGACGCGAAAGTAGCTCCAAAAATAAGAACTTCTGCATCATTCGTTTAGTCAATAATTAATATATGGGAGATATATCTAAATCTGAACCGATTTTCTCCAAATTTGGCAGTATTCCTTCATGTAATAAGAAACCTATTTCTGCCGAATTTCGCACTGATCGGATATAAAATACAGTTTTTACAGCGCTTGCAGGTCAAATCGGGGGTAACATATATATGGGGGCTATATCTAAATCTGAACCGATTTCTTCCAAATTTAATAGTGTTCATCCATATAATAAGAAACCTCTTTCTGCCGAATTTCATACTGATCGGATATAAAATAAAGTTTTTATAGCGCTTACATGTCAAATCGGGGCTAACATATATATGGGGGCTATATCTAAATCTGAACCGATTTTAACCAAATTCAATAGGGATCGTCCTTGGGCCAAAAAAAGATGTGTGTAAAGTTTCGTCGAGATCGGACCATAATTGCGACCTGTACTTTGATTACAAGAATACATGCACAGACGGACAGACAGACAGACAGACGGACATAGCTAAATCAACTCAGAAAGTGATTCTAAGTCGATCGGTATAATAAACGATGGGTCTATTTCTTCTCCTTTTGGGTGTTACAAATAAATGCACAAAGTTATAATACCCTGTACCACAGTGTGGTGTAGGGTATAAAAAATGCGGAACAAACCTACCCGAAAAAAGTGCATACAGTGCCTTAAAAACCCCAAAAATTTGAAAGTTACACTGTGCAACAGTAAAAAAAATACACTGGCTTGACAGTATAGGTTCGATTCTACTATCAAAGGTTAGTATAACCCTATACTCGGTTTGGCGAAATTGGTGACCAATGTTTGTTAATGGGCCTCCAATGTTTCTGAAAATCAGTGGGCCCCTCGAAAAAGCTATAATCAGCTTTTGTCCAACAACTAATTCAGACTCGGTGATACCGCCTTGGTATATTTAGCAAGAATGTAGCTAAGAATATGCTGAACAAAATTTACTTCAAATTTTCTACGAAAAAAAAATTTTCCGTTACTTTTTTTTTGAAAAAGTGAAGAAAAAAAATATTTTTTTTACTTTTTTCAGCATAATTTCCAGGCACTCGTAATTTTTTACTAACAATCGCATATTGAAGGATAATTCGATGATTCGAAAACTGTGCGCACGATGGGTGCCGCGTTGGCTCACAATCAAGACAATGCACCAGTTCAAACGTCCACGATTTCGATGGTCAAAATCAATGAATTAAAGTCCGAATTGCTTCAGCACGCACCTTATTCGGCAGATTTAACGCCCTCGGATTATTTTTTTTTTCCACATTTGGGAATATGACTCGGCGGAAAAAGATCTGCCAGCCATAACGAGGTGGAGGTTGTGGTTGATGGCTCGAGCTAAAAGGAGATTTTGTTGAGAAACAAAGAACATGTTCCCCAAATTTGTTGCGCTCTCTTTCTTAAGTCGTAAAACTGTATTCATAAACGATTATTAGCCTAAAACGCCTTTCGTAAACCATTGTTAAATGTGTGAATTTTAAAATTGGTTCGACCCTACTTTAAGCGTTTGTTAAAGTGACATTTACTTTTTCTTCGCGTGCATTTGCAAAATATTTTTATGGAATTTTTCATTAAAAGAAAAAAATTCGTAATTGTGACGTCTAGAAACTGTTTATGTCAAAACGGAATAAAGCATTAAATGGGAGGTATATCAAAACGTGGACCGAATTGTCGAATTTTTCCGGGAAGAGTTAAAGGCATTGTGCAACATATGCTGTTCCTTATCCAAAAAATTTCGTAAGCACTGGTTCCTTTTATGTAGCAGTACTTTGATTGTCTGCGTCCGTCGATATATAAAATGCATTTTTTCATCCTTCTTTTTTCCACATTTTTCACAAAAATCGGTATAATAAACCAATTTGTTCATCCTTTTTTTCTATACTATCGCATTTTTTTGATTGTTGCAAAACCACAACATAAGAAATGCAAATTGTACAAAATTTACTAGTGATAGCAAACAGATAGTTTTTCAGAAAAGGCGATCAAATTTTGAAAATTTTTTTAAATTTGTGTGGAATTCCTTTATAATGCAAATCGAATGACCTGTACTGTTTTGTGAATAACTTTTGATTGGGTGGACGGATAAACACCAAAATTTGACTGAATATAATTTGGAATATTTAGAATTAAAAATGCGATCTCCCTAAAAACATGTTTTAGAATGGAGGTACCGATATGTCACATGTGTTAAATATTATTCGAATACCAAAAAAAATAATTTCGTCATTTATTTGATCTTTAGTTGTTGTTTTTTTAATTATTGGACAGGTGAGCATACTTTTTTATACCCTACACCACACTGTGGTACAGGGTATTATAAGTTTGTTTCACGGCAGGTGTTTGTAACACCTGAAAATAACACAGCTAGACCCACCCTAAAGTATACGTACAGGGTATTATAAGTTTGTTTCACGGCAGGTGTTTGTAACACCTGAAAATAACACAGCTAGACCCACCCTAAAGTATACCGATCGACTCAGAATCACTAGCTGAGTCGAATTAACGATGTCTGTCCGTCCGTCCGTCTGTCCATGTAAAGTTGTTCGTCGACTACAGGTCGCAATTTCACTCCGATCGTTCTGAAATTTTACAGTTTAGAGTATTTCGCGGCTGTTTAGATCGCTATTGAATTTGGTTGAAATCGGTTCAGATTTAGATATAGCTCCCATATATATCTTTCGTCCGATTTGGCCCTTTAGTCCTATAGAAGCTGTATTTTACATCCAATCGTTTTGAAATTTAGAATGGTAGAGTTTCTTGATCCATGAGCCAACATTGCCGAATTTGAAGAAAATCGGTTAAGATTTAGCTATAGCTCCCATATATATGTTTCGTCCGATTTGGCCCTTTAGCCCTATAGAAGCTGTATTTTACATCCGATCGTTTTGAAATTTAGAATGGTAGAGTTTCTTGAGCCATGAACCAACATTGCCGAATTTGAAGAAAATCGGTTTAGATTTAGCTATAGCTCCCATATATATGTTTCGTCCGATTTTGCTCTTTAGTCCTGTAGAAGCTGTATTTTACATCCAATCATTTTGAAATTTAGAATGGTAGAGTTTCTTGATCCATGAACCACCACTACCGAATTTGAAGAAAATCGGTAAAGATTTAGCTATAGCTCCCATATATATGTTTCGTCCGATTTGGCCCTTTAGTCCTATAAAAGCTGTATTTTACATCCAATCGTTTTGAAATTTAGAATGGTAGAGTTTCTTGATCCATGAACCAACACTACCGAATTTGAAGAAAATCGGTTAAGATTTAGCTATAGCTCCCATATATATGTTTCGTCCGATTTGGCCCTTTAGTTCTATAGAAGCTATATTTTACATCCAATAGTTTTGAAATTTAGAATGGTAGAGTTTCTTGATTCATGAACCAACATTGCCGAATTAGAAGAAAATCGGTAAAGATTTAGCTATAGCTCCCATATATATGTTTCATCCGATTTGGCTCTTTAGATCCAATCGTCTTTATACCCTACACCACTCTGTGGTACAGTTTATTATTTAAGTATAAAATGTCCCAAAAGTAAATTTATGTAAACAATTTATACATGAATTACGAAGTTTATATATCAGAGTTATTCAATATTACGAGAGTGGTGTAGGGTATTATATAGTCGGCACCGCCCGACTTTAGCCTTTCCTTACTGGTTATTAATTATAATAGTTGTTTTTAAAACAAGCAATAAAATAGTTTATATATTCGACTACTTTTATTCGTACAATTTATAATCGTATTAATGTATCATTAAGAGAGAAAATTGTTTGTGAAAAAGGTGATTTTGCCAGCATTACATTGACGAAGTCATTAAAATGTTTATTTGTTAAAACGCTGTTTATGAATACGATTTTTTAATTCTTGCAAACAAGTCACATTTTTATGATTTGTTTTTTGTGAAGAAACGGTTAAAATGTTTGGTTGTAACCAAGGGTAGATTAAAGTATATCTTTCAAAGTTTATTGTGTAAAATTTTCATAAAAAAATATTAAAAACCAGTAAGGAAAGGCTAAAGTCGGGCGGGGCCGACTGTATAATACCCTACACCACTCTCGTAATATTGAATAACTCTGAAATATAAATTTTGTAATTCATGTTTAAATTGTTTTTTCTAAATTTCAAAACGATTGGATGTAAAATACAGCTTCTATAGAACTAAAGGGCCAAATCAGACGAAACATATATATGGGAGCTATAGCTAAATCTTAACCTATTTTCTTCAAATTCGGTAGTGTTGGTTCATGGATCAAGAAACTCTACCATTCTAAATTTCAAAATGATTGGATGTAAAATACAGCTTCTACAGGACTAAAGAGCAAAATCGGACGAAACATATATATAGGGGCTATAGCTAAATCTTAACCGATTTTCTTCAAATTCGGCAGTGTTGGTTCATGGATCAAGAATCTCTACCATTCTAAATTTCAAAACGATTGGATGTAAAATACAGCTTCTATAGGACTAAAGGGCAAAATCGGACGAAACATATATATGGGAGCTATAGCTAAATCTTCACCGATTTTCTTCAAATTCGGCAATGTTGGTTCATGGATCAAGAAAGTCTACCATTCTAAATTTCAAAACGATTGGATGTAAAATACAGCTTTTATAGGACTAAAGGGCCAAATCGGACGAAACATATATATAGGAGCTATAGCTAAATCTTGACCGATGTTCTTCAAATTCGGCAATGTTGGTTCATGGATCAAGAAACTCTACCATTCTAAATTTAAAAACGATTGGATGTAAAATACAGCTTCTATAGAACTAAAGGGCCAAATCGGACGGAACATATATATGGGAGCTATAGCTAAATCTTAACCGATTTTCTTCAAATTCGGTAGTGTTGGTTCATGGATCAAGAAACTCTACCATTCTAAATTTCAAAATGATTGGATGTAAAATACAGCTTCTACAGGACTAAAGAGCAAAATCGGACGAAACATATATATAGGAGCTATAGCTAAATCTTAACCGATTTTCTTCAAATTCAGCAATGTCGGTTCATGGATCAAGAAACTCTACCATTCTAAATTTCAAAACGATTGGATGTAAAATACAGCTTCTACAGGACTAAAGGGCCAAATCGGACGAAACATGTATATGGGAGCTATATCTAAATCTGAACCGATTTCAACCAAATTAAATAGCGACCTTAACAGCTGCGAAATACTCTAAACTGCAAAATTTCAGAACGATCGGAGTGAAATTGCGGCCTGTAGACGACGAACAACTTTACATGGACAGACGGACGGACGGACATGCTTAAATCGACTCAGCTAGTGATTCTAAGTCGATCGGTATACTTTAAGGTGGGTCTAGCTGTGTTATTTTCAGGTGTTACAAACATCTGCCGTGAAACAAACATATAATACCCTGTACCACAGTGTGATGTAGGGTATAAATATGGCAACGACAGCTTTTATGCGGGAGTGTCTCGAAAAAAAGTTGAATTGCGGTGCCCCTCATAACTCGATACCGGATCATTTGAAATTAAAAAAAATAAATTTACTTATTTAGATAATCGTCAGGAAACGCTGTCGATTTTTTTCGAAATTTAAATTTTTCAATTTTTGGGAACACTTTGAAATGAAAAATGTGATTTTTGCGAGAAAAAAATCGACTAATTGGTTATTGTTATATAAAAAAAATTAACAAATTTAAAAAAGACTCGACAGCGTTACCTCTTCCATTATGTTAAGAAATAGTGTTAAAAATTTCAAAAGGATCGGTTTAGTAGTTTTTAAGTTATGAGGGGCGCCGTCTTTAAAAACATGGGTTGTGGGAAAAACGCTTTAAAGCTTTTCTGATGTATGTACTGAGTTACATATGAGGCGCCGTTGCTTAGACTGCTGTATCTTCGTTAGTTTTGCTCTGATTCACCTCAAATTTTCACACAATCTTCTTGAAAGGTCAGAAAAACATTATAAAAAATATAAAAAAAAAGTTTATAAACGTTAGCAACCCGCAAGCTACGTACCCTGGAACTATATTTAACTCTTTATGCCCCACTGAACCATATTTAACCGTATTGGCTTCACTGTATCATATTTAACCCATTCTGCTCCAGTGTAACATATTTAACAATTTTAGCCCCACTGCGCCCATGAATGAATGTACATATTTCAAACATTTATTAAATACAGTTTTTGTTCCAAGAACTTTTCTCGCACCTTGGGACCATTTTTAACGCTTTTCCTACACTCATAAATGTATACGCCTTTCGGCCCAGTACGCCATATTCCCATTTTCCCTACAGTAACATTTTTAACCATTTCTACTCCACTGTACCATATTCAGCAATTTTTTCCAAAGTATATAATATAATAGCTATACTCGCACCCTGATATGGTATTACCCATTTAGCCCCACTGTGTCCCTAAAAGCATGCAATTGGGAAAAAAAGCTTCAAACCCAATGCTATGACCTAAAGATAGCCCTTGCCAAATGAATTGTTCCACTGTATCCCTTAAAAATCGAAAAATCGCTTGTGGTGGTGATTCCGATTCCCGATTCCCGATTCCAGCTCTTGCCATTAGAATTAGGCGGTAGTACCATACTTATCGCTTTTTGTGTCACATTGCGCCCACAAGTATGTTTGGGTTGGACGGTCAATCAGTCAGTTACGTCCCCATGTATGTATATCTGACTGGTCTCAACAATAGTTTTAAAAAACACTGACCGATTTGCTTCAAATTTTGTGTGATATTTCCACCATATTTATATTATGTTCGAAGATGCGTCATTTTTCTCCGGTTATTCTGGTATCTGCCCCAAAAAGGGTTAAAATTTAGCGAAATATTGAATCCATTGTAACAATTTACTTTTCCGTTCTCATTTCTCAATTTCGCACATAGTAATAGTACCTTCATAGATATCACCTCAAGAAAAGTGTGCGAAATTGTCACGTCCGTTTTGGTATTTCCGAAAAAACAAGTTTTGATGAAATTCTTAAATTTTAAGAATATCAGTGAAAGAAATGTTCCCAAATTTGCTATTATTTACCGAAATTCGAAATTTTTATGACGTAAAATGCGGCAAAAAGTGACAAATATGGTAAAATTGCCTAGACCAAACAATTTGAGTTCAGATAATGAAATCTCGAAATTGACTAAATCATTCGCTACGAGGTCTGTTCAAAAGAAATGGGGAATTTTGAAATTTCTCGGACTACATGCATTCGATTAGCGTTTTTTTTTTAATGTTGGCATACTTGTCTCAAACATATGTTTTTAGTTGAGTTTATTTGTGTTTAATTTAGTTTGTTTGTGAGAGACATAACAGTTATTGTGTTTTCTTTTGTGCCAAAAAATGCTACATTTTTTATGCCTTTCGCCTCAAAAATGCCTTTTTGTCTTCGATTGTAAAATAAATGCTGCACTGTGAAAGGGTTTCGTTTTATTTTGTGAAAAATGTCGCACTTGCACGGGGCAAAAATTCAACATTTCAGCCCTGTATTTAATCGAAAGGGTGGACGCTGCCCTACAAAACAGATGTTTTTTCGGCGTCGAGCGAATATCCTAAATACCCGCGTGTGTCCGTGCGTGATTTTTTATAATGAAGTTTGGTCAGATGCTTCATTTAGGCGGCGCCGTGGAGTATTCTTTGTTTTTAGTTTACTTTTAGTGAGCTAGAAGGCTGGTTTTTCGCATTTTTGTTATCGATTCTGACTATAAAAAATGCAGCAGTACAGGAGGGCGTAGGCGACATTATTACTATGCTGCTCTCTGACAGGGCAACATCTTTTTTTAGAAAAGAAAACACCATTAGACGTGTTTTGCTTGTTCAGCGATTTTCTGCTATGGAAAAAAAAGATAAAATAATTTGCATCAAATTTTGTGTAAAAACGGAATTAAGAGCTCAAAAGCACTTCAAATGATGAGAGTGGCATATGGTGATTGTACTTTGAGTCAGAAAAATGTTTACAAGTGGTACAAGTAGTGATGTCAAACGGGAAATCCCGATCCCGAAAATCCCGGGAAAACCCAATCCCGAAAAATCTCGAATCCCGGGAATTTTTAAAGTAAATCCCGGGATATATTAATAATAATATATGAAGCAGTCTCTATAAAATATTAAGTGATAGATACACTATGTCGAAAATGTTCCCTAATGAAGGAAATTGGAATAAAAACGGAATTAGTCAAACAGATTTCTCAATTGAAAAAAATATTTATATTATAACGTCAATAATAATTCGGACGACGAACTTAAATTGGACCAAAATTATTTCATATCCAAGATGTTGTTAAATATTTTAATAAAAGTTTGTATTTTTCAGCAAAAGCTAATTTATGCTTTAGCTGTTTTTATCCTTATTCAAAATAAATTAAAACTAAACTAAAATGTTTGTATTCCATTTCGAAATATCACATTATTAAGAATGAAAAAAATCCCGATTTATCCCGATAATGCCGGGATTTTGAAAATTTTCGGGATCCCGAAAAATCCCGGGATTTGCAATTTAAAAATCCCGAATACCGGGATTTGTGAAAACCAATCCCGTTTGACATCTCTAGCTTTTTGCTGCAAAATATTTTATTTGTGCGAGAAGTACCAAAAGGGCCGTGCCAATGACGCCCATTTTTCACTGGACTGTAGGTCCTATAAAAGCATTACCGAGTACAATCTTTCAGGTATATGTGCGCTCTGGTATTCAAGTTGTAAGTAATAGTAGTATAGAAGTAATGTGATAATAAACATTTTCGCTAAATTTTTACCCTTCGTAGGAGAGGTGCTCGAAGGAGTGGACTAACATAGTTCATCTATGACTTTAGCCTAAGATAGAAAAAAAATATTGGCACATACCAAATTTGAAGTCAATGGGTTAATCTTGTCAAAAGTTATCGTGCGCACCAACCAGACAGACAGAGGGATATGCTGACGGACATTGCTAAAATGGCCAAAACGAATTTCCGCCAAATATTCTTAAGGTTCACTATAGTGGGGGTATAAAAACCGGATTATGTTGAAATTCTCTTATTTCTACAAAAATTGCAATAATTTCTACATATATTCGTAGATATTCTTCAAATAGGCATTGTTTTCTTTGTTCGAAATATTTTTTCTATTTTTTATGCTTCTTTCGCACAGACAAAAAACATTTTTCTGTGAAAAATAAAGTTTTTCTAATGTTTATAACGACAGTTACTAAACTTATGTTTTCAAGTAAAAGTGTCGTCACTAACATTTGTAATCCTCATATTTTCCTTAAGTTCTCATATTAACTCACATAGAAGGGACGAATTTTTTAATTTCAAATTCCCCGAAGAAGACTTTGAAATTAATTAGAAAAAGGGATTTTAGTTAAAAAGGGACCTCAAGCCGAACAATATCAAAAACATAATTTACTTTAATTTATATTCAAATACTAAAGGCACTTTTCAAGAAAATAAGAATTTTGAGAAAAACTTAAAAAATTTTCCATAAATTTTTTTATGTTTTGAATACCATATTGCACCAAGAAATGTTATGCACAGCCCTTTGACAAACCTTTTGTTGCATAGCGTAATTAAACTTTTTCATTTTTTGGAAGCTCAGTGGAAGAATAGAAATTCCAAAATGGAAAAATATTACTTTGGTTGCACAATTTCGGACAATACACATACAAATATCAGAGTGAATGTAATGGTTATTTCAGTATGATTCTATGGCCTCCACAGCTCAAAATAAAAACTTAGATCAAAGACCTTTTGCATTTTTGGAAAGCTCAGGGGAAGAATAAAAATCCAAAAATTGAGATATATAATATATTGATTGCACAATTTCGAGAATAGCTCAAGATAAGCGTATGTGCCAAGTTTCTAATGGTACTCCCGCGGGCAAACTCATACGAAAATAATTTCCCCCGTATATTCTGCAGAGATCATCTAAATGTCTTCAAATCCTGTATTTTAGAATACGTTTTACATGTCTATAGGGTCAGAATTTTTAATATTAACCTATGGATTTTATTTTTATAAAAATTTCCTAAGTGGAAAAAGAAGAAATCGCTATCATTTATTTTTTGAAGATTTCTAAACTTAAACGGCTGAACCGATTTTTAGAGAGTTTAAATCGTTTGAAAGAGAACATAATGAAACATTAATAGCTTTGAGCCCTTCAAGTCACCTGGACCAGATGGCATCACTCCAGCAGAAATGCAGAAAATGTTAAAGTACATTATCCCCTGGCTGGAGAAAATTTATGTAGGCTGTATCAGGCTTTCATACGTCCCGAATCGATGGAGGGATACCAAAGTGGTATTCACACCTACAGCGGGAAAGATATCACACACTAGGCCAAAAGACTTCAGACCAATTAGCCTATTCTCCTTCCTATTGAAAGGTCTGGAAAGACTTTTAGATAATTTCATTAGGGAAAACCTGGATACAAAACTCCTGTCGGGGAACCAACATGCTTACAATAAGGGCAAGTCTACAGAATCAGCCCTGCACGAACTTGTGAGCACTATCGAATCGTCCCTGTATTTCAAGGAATTCACCATGGTGGCATTTCTTGACATAGAAGGGACTTTTAACAACATTCACTCAGATGCGGTAATTGCGGCACTCTCACATCTAAAAGTTAACACTAGTTTGATTAGACTAATTCAAAGTCTGCTCACCAGAAGACGCATAACAGAATGTCTAGGGTCCACAACTCTAACAAGTACTGTCTCCACTAATTTGGAACCTAGCGGTGAATGAAATCCTGCTAGATCTAGAACGTTGTGGCTGCAAGGTCGTGGTATATGCGGACGATGTGGCAATCGAAGTGAGTGGCAAATTCGTAAGCGTCCTCAGAGACATCCTACAGTTGGCTCTGAACAAGTTGGCTAGATGGGCCAGAAACAGCGGTTTGGGCGTTAACCCCAACAAGACAGAATTGGTTCTCTTTACTAGGATGAATAATGTCCCACATGTGGACCCTCCACCTCGGATAAATGGAACAGATCTAGTCTTTTCTGAAAGTGCAAAATTTTTAGGAATAATTCTAGATAGGAAAATGTTATTTAGACTTAACGTTCCTGCAAAAAGGCTGTAGGGTCGCGGTGGGGACTCTCTCATAAAATCGTCCACTGGATATATATAGCAGTAGTTCGTCCAATACTGTTATACGGTTTTGTGGTATGGTGGACGGCAACTGACAAACTAACCATTACCAACCTACTAACAAAGGTTCAGAGAACTGCCTGCCTGAGCATAAGCGGAGCCTTAAGGACTACAGCGACCGAGTCTCTACAGGCCCTACTCCATATACTGCCGATTAATATTGTGGCGAGAGAAGTTGCAACCAAATCGGCAATAAGATTAAACTGCCTATCAATGTGGAGGTACAAGAACTATGGTCACATGAGGATATCAAAGTGTAGTGCTATGGTAACCGACCGAGTGGACTATATACCAACTGTGTACACCTTCGAGAGAAATTACATCACTATGATTCCCGCCAGAGATGAATGGGTCGGCAGAATACCAGGTAATAGAAACCATCTCCACTTTTACACGGATGGTTCGAAGCTTGATGAAAAGGTTGGCTTCGGAGTACACTGTGAAGAACTTAGTCTGGATATAGCTCACAGACTACCTGATACCTGCAGTGTCTATCAAGCCGAAACAATGGCAATATGGGAAGTCGTCAAGTGGCTGAGTCGCAACATAGTAACCAACACTGGCGTCGTTATTTACTCGGACAGCCAGGCTGCCATCAATTCTCTGGAGGCAACATCCCTAAATTCACAAACAGCCCTCGACTGCCGCAGATCTCTTAACGAGATGGCTGAGCAGTTTAATATACACCACATATGGGTGCCTGGGCATAGGGATATCCCGGGGAACTGCAAAGACGATGAACTAGCTAGGAAAGGGACGACATTACAAATTCTGGAAGAATATTCATATATTGGTGCGCCACTATCCACGTGCAAGCTTTGGCTTAGGCAAGAGGCAATCAGGCAGTCCAAAGAAAGATGGACAGAAATCGGCACCTGCAGGGTAGCTAGACAAATCTGGCCAAGGTATGACCTGATAAGGTCAAAATATCTCCTCGCACTAGAGGTGAAACGATTGCCTACGTTAGTACAGGTTCTGACGGGACACTGCTTGATCGGCGAACACGCCAAAAGATTGGGTATTGACTCCAATGACTTCTGCCGAAGCTGTGGAGATGAGAAAGAAGTGGAGAGCATTGAGCACTTGCTTTGCGACTGTCGCGCTTTGAGTAAACGACGACTGGACATACTGGGGTCGGCCTTTTTAGGCATCCTGACAGATCTTTCCAGTACTCATATTCGTACTATCGATAAATTTATATATCAAACAGGTTGGTTTCGATGAGGGGAATTTCAGCCCGTGGTAACACTAGGGACCTAAACTGGTCTATGTGAGCTTGTAAAAAATACGTCTGCCACCCTAACTTAAACCTAAACCTAAACCTAATGAAACATTTTTATGTATTTAAAAAAAAAATTGTAAAATTTGCTACCGCTTTGATTTTCTTAAAATATACACAGAATATGCACCAGAGTCCCAGAAATACAAAACAGTAATTGGATTTTTGGGGAAACAACGAAAACGTTTGAAAGAGAACATGACGAGCCATTATTTATAGATTAAAAAAAAAATGAATATGCTACCGCTTTGATTTTCTTTAAATTTACACAGAGTATCCCCCAGACTCTCACAAACCCAAAGCAGTAATTGGATTTTTGGGGATACAATATTTGTAACAGTTATGGACGAAATTCCAAGGAGGATTTTAAAAAATGCCAGACCTGCTTAGTTTTTCATCCATAACTTTTACAAATAAGTATTGAGTACCCAAACTTCTTATTACTGTTTTAGATTTGTGGGAGTCTGGTTCATACTCTGTGCACCTTTTAAAAAAATAGAAGGGGAAGCAAATTTTAAATTTGCTCCTTATATTCTCTTTCAAACGATGTAAACTCTGTAAAAATCGGTTCAGCCGTTCAAGAAAAATTAAAAATTTCGTAAAAGCATATTTCTCAATACTTTAAAATTTCAAATCTCCAGAAAATTTAGTAAAAATGCATCTCTCAAAAAAGAGAAAAAGTTTTCAATTTAGAAACTTTTTATAAAGTTTTTAGGCAAAAATAAATTTCAAGAATGTGCTACATTTTTCCATCATTCAGGCATCTCCCACAAAAAGGACCAAATTGATTTGTGTAGCCTCACATTAATTTTAATTTAAAGTCTATTTTAAGTTTTTAAATTTTTATCCATTATTATTATTTCTTGTTTCTGTAGTATTTATAAGCATATATGGCCTATGGCTCGGTTAAATATTGAATGAAAATAAATGTGAGTGTATACTTTAGTATATATAAAGTATAAAATTCCCTATTATATTTCCCTCAAAGTGAGGCTATACTTCAGCCAGTTGACTACAATGAGATTTTCGTACTTTTTTATTTTATTTTTTTTTTTTTATTTTAATATCTTTTCCCAACGATAATCCCACCAAGGCACCACCACCTCCATGAATCACTGGTCTACAGTAATTCGCTGACCTAGTTTAATTAAATTGATCGTTAACGATAACCAATATTTATAGGCCATAAAATGTGACATTAAATATTTTCTTTTAATTTAAATACCTATACGTACTTTCAGAGTCAATATTGGACGAGCAGAAAAAAATACAACCGCATATCTGTCATGTTCGCCCTTTTTACATGCAAAAGAGTAATAATCATAAAGGTAAACATAAATGTAAGGATATTTTCTTCCACTAAAAAAAAGAGAATTTTATACCACACACTCAAGCGTATGTATGGGAATGTTTTTACGTGAGTGTATGTGTGAAAATATGTGTGGTTGCCATAAAACACATGTAAACATATGAACATCTGCACACAGCCTCACGTACTGACATATTTATCCATATGTATGGCTCTGTACATTTACAAGTTTGTGTGTGTTGGTCGGTCTCTTTTTTATCTTCTTTTTGTATCCTTTGGCAAACACCGAGACAATGAGTGGTGAGCTCGATGCTCTAAGGAGGAAAACCCCCATCATATAAAAACGGATCTGAAAATAAACTCTCACACAATACTTATCCGCACTACCACATTCCAAGTTTAAAGAGAATGTATACTGCGAAGGAAATGAAAACTTCCGAGGGCCTTGTGACGCAGACCGCCAAAAGGCTGTTGGCTCTCGTTTGATGAATTGCAGGAAAATCGTGTTTGAATGTAAGTTCGGGGGACATGATGAGAAAAATATTGAAACATTTTATTTTAATTTATAAAGAATTATCTAAAAAGAAATAAGTTTTTTACTAGAAATAGGAAAATTTCTACTAAACCCAGTCATTAGGTGAGTTGATAGCGAGCTAGCCTTTGTTGATCTGATGGCTTCGATTGTGAATTGCAAAAAAGTGCTAATAACATCAGAACTTATAAGCTGTGGGGCAACTGCTCTTACTCTATTTTTGAAGGGCATTGAAACCTCTATCTAAACGACCTTAAAGCCCAATAATTTTTCTGTGCGATATGACCTTACCATAAACGATCTTAAACACCATTAACTAATCGACCTAAATGCCCAAATTTTTGCATTTAGACATTTCCTTCATAGTAAAATTTCAAGGCAGGAAAAGTTTGTTATTTTTGAGATGTACATGTTAACAACATAGGAGTCTTAAAAAATTTTAGAAGGAAAATGCAAGTAACGCCCAATGCGCTTTGTGGCCATTTAAAGGCTGCCAAAACGCCCAAAATAAAATTCGGTGCAATGAACGTGTGAGGGTCGGTCATAACGCCCAATACCCAAAAATTGGGCCTTATGGCCGTGGCCGTTAAGGCCGGGCACCGCATTGGTTGATAAGAAGATCAGAAATTGCTTACTTGTCTGTTGCCAGTTTGTCAAAGGTGATCGCTCTTGTAAGGCCAACTATTCCATTTATTTGGCACCAACAACGATAAAACATTGAGATAATGTCATTTCATCCACTCAAAGAAAAAAATCGCTTCCGTAGCATATTTGCTGGAAATATTTTTTTTTTGAGAAATTTAACTTATTTCTACAAATCAAAAAAAAAAGATAATCTGCAACCGAAACTCCAAATTTTTTTGAGAAATGGGTCAGAATATTTAATATTGACTTTTTTAGTTTATTTTTGGCTAATATGTTTATAAGCAGTTACAAATAGGTAAAATAAGATCTCGCTATCATTTGTATTAACCAATATTTTTTAAGAAAAATTTTATGGACATTTTAATTTTTGAAAAAATTAAAAAAATAGTTTTTGTGTTTTACGAAATTTTTAATTGTTCTCCAACGGCTGAACCGATTTTTGCAAAGTTTATCTAGTTTTAAAGAGGATACATTTTTTACGAAAGTTTTTTTGAAAAAACCTGTGTAGAAAAAATTGCTTCTCCCTCGATTTTAAAACAGAATATTCGTCGCCCTTTCACAAATCCAGAACAGTAAAAAATTTTTGGAAGACTCAATATTTGTAAAAGTTATGGACGGAATACCAAGACTAGCCTGACAATTTTCCTCTGTTTTTGCAAAACACCGCACGATTTCAAAAGGGGGAAATAATTCGAACGTTTCTTAACCTAAAACCGATTGCGACCAAACTTGGCATGGTAGATGAAGAGGAGTTAGAGGAGTTAAGTTTTATATTTAGCCCTCTAGCTCCGCCCCCTATGTCAGACAGGGGCGGAGCTAGAAGGCCTCAAAGTTGGCCACATCGGGTGAAGAAAATGTTCAAACGCCTGTAACACGTTGTTTTTAATAAATTGAAAACAAACCTTCTTTGAAAAATTCTCTCTCTAGTGCGTAAATATGTCTTATCGAAAGGGACCTTCGTATGGGGGCTATATCAAAGAAATGTCCCATTTTAAATAGGGATCGTCCCTGTGTTATGAAATAACTATGTACCAATTTTCATTAAGATTGCTTCATATTTGTGACCTGTGGCGTCGAATATAAAAAAGAACGGAACGCTAAACGTAGTGATACTGTTAGTGTTCCGTTCAAAAGAACAGTATCACTACGACGTAGTGATACTGTTCTATGAACCGTACGTTATCGTAGTGTACCGTTCGTCGTGTTCTAAGAACGGTACGTTATCGTAGTGGTACCGTTCGCGAACAGTAACACTGAAAAATGTTTAGTGTATTCTGTTCTCGTGTAAGGGTTGCGATACTGTTCCGTTCGCGACGAAGGAACGGTACAGAACGCTAAGGAACCGTTCCTTAGTGTTTTTTTCCGAACTCTGGTTATTTGTGTGTCCCTGCAATTTGCGAGGAAAGCACACGATTTGTTGTTATTGTCGCTTCTTACAGCGACAACAAACGTTCGGCCGTACTCTGCCTCATTCATCATTGTTTTTTTTGTTTTTGTTATTCGATCTGTTATGACTTTTCATAGTTTTATTTTGACTATTGAGTTAGAGATCGTTGTTTTCTGTTAAACTTAAAACAAACGTTCTTTGAAAAAGAAGAATAAGAAATGTGTGAAATGTGTGAAATGTATTAAGGGTGGTCACTGGTTGCTGGACGATATCGTTTCGGAAGCTACCAAGCAACCTCATATCATATTGAGCAGCTCTCATATTGTGCCAATTATTGACAGGGTATTTTGTCCACGGAGCCGATGAGGTTGCTTGGTAGCTTCCGAAACGATATCGTCCACCAACCAGTGACCACCCTTAATACATTACGATATTAAATATTCTGACCCAAATGAGATATTCAAACCATTTTTTGGTATGCAAATATAACATAATTTCACCAAAAAAAAATTATTTACTTTTGCTCTCGAGCATGTTTTATTAAACGCTTTTCCTCCGTGCATAAGCTAATGGCGACTTCGTTTCAGGAAAAAGTTTTACTGATTACACTATGCAACAAATGAACACTTTTTGAAAAATACACGGAGTTGACAATATAGGTTCGATTCTGCTATCAAAGGGTTGTATAACCCTATACTCGGTTTGGCGAAATTGGTGACCAATTTTTTTTATGGACTTCCAAAGTTTCTGAAAATCAGGAGGCCCCTCGAAAAAGGTGTCATCAGCTTTTGTCCAACAACTAATTCAGACTTGGTGATAGCGCTTATTTATATATTTCGCAATAATATAGCTAAGAATATGCTGAACAAAGTTTCATAAAATTTTTTGCGAAAAATTTTTTTCCGATACTTTTTTTTGAAAAAGTGTAGGAAAAAAATATTTTTTTCCACTTTTTTCAGCATAACTTTCAGGGACTCGTAATTTTTCACTAACACTGTTTAGCAAAATTGTAGCCAATGTAAATCTGAACAACTTTTGTGAATATATCAATACAATCTGAACGTGTCTAGGTACCCAAAATAGCTCAAAAAACCACATTGTACCCCAAAAATGTTAGTATTTCACTATTATGTAACAAAAATATTTTTTTGGTATAGGGTATGTTTAGCAGCATTATAGAAAATATATTTTTTGGTATAGGGTATGTTTAGTAGCTTTATAGAAAATATTAAGGCCAATATTTTTGTGGAACATATTAACCCTCTAGCGCCCCCACATAACTGTAATTTTTGGCCCCATTTTAACAAATTGTAAAAAAACACCCCTTCAAATGGGGAGGGCGGGGATGAAATGTTCTACAAAAATGTTGGCCATAAAATTTTACTATATGTGTCAGAACACAGCAAAGCCCAAAACCTACCACAAAAACAATAAAGGTCACTTTTCTCTGGACTCTGGGTACTATAAAAGCATTACACTGTACAAAATTGCAAGTATTTATATGCACTGGTATTAGAGTTATCAGCTATTAACATTTGGTTCAAAATTGCCTATTTGTGTGGGAAGTACCAAAAGGGGCGTGGCAACTTCGCCTATTTTTCTCGAGGTAATAGTGACTAATAAACTAATACTATGTATAGACTTTCAGAGGAGTCAAATAAGTAGTATAGAAGTTATTAAATAATGAATATTTCACTAAATGTTAACGCTTTGTGGGGGAGATACTAGAATATGGGCCATCTTCGAACTTAGCCGGAGATAAAAGAAAATATTACCACATACCAAATTTGAAGTCAATCGGTTACTCCTTTCGAGAGTTATCGTGCGCACCAGCCAGCAGACAGACAGACAGACGGACGGACAATGCTCATTCGACTTAAAATGACCCAAAACTGATATCCGCCGAACATACTTAGGGTCTTAAGTCACTCCTTCGATGTTGTACACTTTTGGTTCGTAGCAAATGATATATACCCTCCTCTCTAAGGTGAGGGGATAAAAATGCGCAACAAACCTACACAAAAAAAGGCATCCAGCGCCGTAAAAATCGCAAAAATATTCTATTCTGTTTTATAGGTATACGTATTTTTCGTAGGTTTCAGTGAATTATCCAAATATTTTTTATTATAGTACTGGTGGATCTCGCTTAACACGGGGGTTACTTTCCTGGAAATTGTCGTGTAAAGCGAAATCGTGTTAAGCGATACAAGAAACCAGTGTGAGAAGGAGGATTACATTCCATAATAAAAAAAATTAATTTTTTTTAAATATAGAGCTTTTCATTCAAATTGTAGTTAAGTTTATATCTTATATATATATAAAAATGAAACGGTCCATCTGTGTAATGGCATCACGTCAGAACGGCTGGAGCGATTTGAATGATTTTTTTTTTATTCGATTCTAAATTTTCACGAGATGGTTTATATAGAAAAAAAAAAATTAATTGGACAAAGGGGCGTGGTACCTCCCATACAAATCGCAGGTTAAAAATCCGATATTTCTGCTCCTATTATAGGTATAGTGCTGAAATTTTGTTTGTATGCATTTAATGGCAGATTATGTGAATTTTCCAAAAATGGGCGGAATCGGACCAATGGGCGTGGCCCCGCCCATATAAACCAAATTTTGAAATTGAGATATTTTGCACAATTTGTTAGCGAGAGTGCTGGAATTTTGTGTATATGTAAACGGTGGCAGTCTACGTGATTGGTCCAAAAATGGGCGGGATCTGACCAATGGGCGTGGCCCCGCCCACATAGACAAAATTTTGATATCTTGCACAATTTGTTAGCGGGAGTGCTGCAATGTTGCGTATATGTATCTGGTGGCATTCTACGTAATTGGTGAAAAAATGGGCGGGACCAGACCAATGGGCGTGGCCCCGCCCATATAAGCCAAATTTTGAAATTGAGATATTTTGCACAATTTGTTAGCGAGAGTGCTGGAATTTTGTGTATATGTAAACGGTGGCAGTCTACGTGATTGATCCAAAAACGGGCGGGATCGAACCAATGGGCGTGGCACCGCCCATATAAGCCAAATTTAAAAAATGTGATATCTTGCAGAATTTTTAGCGAGAGACCTGGAATTTTGTGTATACATATCCGTTGGCGATCTACGTGATTGGTCCAAAAATGGGCGGGTTCGGACCAATAGGCGTGGCCCCGCCCACAATGACCAAATTTTGAAATTTTTATATCTTGCACAATTTACTATCGGGAGTGCTGCAATGTTGTGTATATGTATCTGGTGGCATTCTACGTAATTGGTCAGAAAATGGGCGGGATCGGACCAATGGGCGTGGCCCCGCCCTTATAAGCCAAATTTTGAAATTGATATAACTTGCACAATTTTTTATCTAGAGTGCTGTCATGTTGTAGATACGTATCTGGTGACAGTCCACGTGATTGGTCCAAAAATTGGCGGGATCTGACCAATGGGCGGGCCACCGCCCATATAAGCCAAATTTTGAAATTGAATTATCTTGCTCATTTTGTTAGCGAGAGTATTGAAATTTTGCGTATATGTATCTGGTAGCAGTCTACGTGATTGGCTTTCAAATGGGCGGAATAGGACCAGTGGGCGTGGCCCAGCCCATATTTTGATATATGTTGCAAGTATTATATAGGAAATACATGAACAAAAATGCTCGGTATGCGATAATTACAGCTGCTCACTCCAATACAATCGCAATATGATAATGTGATGCAATATCAATGAAACAAGAATTTGGAAATTTTATAAGTATACATTTCTATTTTCTGGACTTTCCACTGAATTCGGTATTTTTTCATTCAGTGAATTTATTACTAATACCAGTAAGGAAAGGCAGAAAGTCGGGCGGGGCCGACTATATAATACCCTACACCTCCCTAACAATGCGATAAGGGTCATTGCGATAATAATTTGGAATAATTGGTAAATGTATTTTGAACCGATAATCGCAAAATTAAGCAATATTCGTTCCTAAATTGAGAAAAATCTTTCTGGAGAACTTTGTAATAATCGGAAGTAAAGTACAACTTCTATAGCGCTTTGTAACCAAATCTGGAGGAACATATATATGGAGGTTATATATAAATCTGAATCGATTTTCCTAGAATACTCATTCATGTAAAATAGAAACCTGTTTCTGTCGAATTTCGTACTGATCGGATATAAAACACAGTCCCTACAGCGCTTACATGTCAAATTGGGGGTAACATATATATATGGGGGCTATATCTAAATCTGAACTGATTTTCTCCGAATTTTGCGGCATTCCTTCATGTAATAAGAAACCTCTTTCTGCCGAATTTCTTACTGATCGGATATAAAATACAGTTTCTACAGCGCTTGAATTTCAAATCGGGGGTAACATATATATGGGGACTATATCTAAATCTGAACCGATTTTCTCCGAATTTGGCAGTATTCCTTCATGTAATAACAAACCTCTTTCTGCCGAATTTCGTACTGATCGGATATAAAATACAGTTTCTACAGCGCGAATTTTGACATGGGCAGCGAAGCGCACCGGGCTCAGCTAGTTAAAAATAAATATGAATTCAACTGTTTTCTCTACAACAAACTTAACAAAAACTAAAAACAAATGTAATAACACTAAAAAATACGTAAGTCCTTCAAAATTAACAATAGAACACCTTCTGTGTCTGTGTCCCGCTCTCTCTAGAAGGCAGCATACAACTAATGTTTTCGCTTACGTCCCTGCGGTAGTACAATGTACTGTAAAGTCTAAGTTAATCTGTTTTACAGGCTTCCACTCTTAACCAAAGTCCTTCAAACTTAATAAGAATCTTCCTCACTGTTTAAATTTATCAAACGTGGGCGTTTTTGCGGTTCCTCAATGCAGTTCTTTTACTGAAAAAATCGGATATTTCTGTTTGGTCGTTAGAAAGATTTTTGTACATCTCTTTGTATGGTAACATACAATTTTTCAAGATCTCTTTTAAATCTGTATCGCCGTTCGACAGAAGGATCGGTATTTAATAAAAATGACTCCAAGTGTTTAGCTAGACCAATTCCCATTTGCAAGTCTTTTACTGTCAACAGTTTCACTTTCGTCATGAGTTCCGCTGCTGTTGGAATTATTTTGATTATAATTTTCTGCTACAATATCAATTGTGTCCGCTTCTACCAGTTAAGTGCCCTGCAAGAGGCCTTGAATATCTTCGGCAGTTATATCCTCAAAACCTTCACCTTCGATTGAATGCGCAAGCGTTATGATTTCACCAAACTCTGATTCTCCATAATCAACATCTTCGTTTGCAACTAGTGCTGACCACATTTTTTCCAACATCCATTTAATACTGATTTTTTTAGCTCCTTCAAAGATAACGATAATAATTGGATGCAGTCTTTTATGGAAAACTGTTTTATGCACTTGCTACATCAATAGTCTTTTTATTAAATTTAAAATCCTTGGTAACGAACTCCGGATTTAGTAATCCTTGAAAGTGTAAATTATGCCTTTGATCGATTAGTTGCAATAGTGATGTGGTATTAACCTAACCTAGGAGGTAGGAGCAATATTTTGACATTGGGATGTGTTAAATTCTGTGGGTGACCCGGGGCATTATCTAGCAGCAACAGAGCTTTGAAATCAAAATTTTTCTTTTTTAAATATTTTTCAACTTTGGGTACAAAACAATTATAAAAACAGTCTTTAAATGTACAAACAACCAACCAGAATGAGCTAGAACATTTTTGCGATTCCGTGTTAGAACGAGGCTTTTACCGTGTTAAATGAAAACCAGTAAGGAAAGGCTAAAGTCGGGCGGTGCCGACTATATAATACCCTACACCACTCTCGTAATATTGAATAACTCTGATATATAAATTTTGTAATTCATGTATAAATTGTTTACATAAATTTACTTTTGGGACATTTTATACTTAAATAACCACACCACAGTGTGGTGTAGGGTATAAGAACGATTGGATCTAAAGAGCCAAATCGGATGAAACATATATATGGGAGCTATAGCTAAATCTTAACCGATTTTCTTCAAATTCATTGGTTCATGGATCAAGAAACTCTACCATTCTAAATTTCAAAATGATTGGATGTAAAATACAGCTTCTATAGAACTAAAGGGCCAAAATCGGACGAAACATATATATGGGAGCTATAGCTAAATCTTAACCGATTTTCTTCAAATTCATTGGTTCATGGATCAAGAAACTCTACCATTCTAAATTTCAAAATGATTGGATGTAAAATACAGCTTCTTCAGGACTAAAGAGCAAAATCGGACGAAACATATATATGGGAGCTATAGCTAAATCTTAACCGATTTTCTTCAAATTCGGCAATGTTGGTTCATGGATCAAGAAACTCTACCACTCTAAATTTCAAAACGATTGGATGTAAAATACAGCTTTTATAGGACTAAATGGCCAAATCGGACGAAACATATATATGGGGGCTATAGCTAAATCTTAACCGATTTTCTTCAAATTCGGTAGTGTTGGTTCATGGATCAAGAAACTCTACCATTCTAAATTTCAAAACGATCGGATGTAAAATACAGCTTCTATAGGACTAAAGGGCCAAATCGGACAAAACATATATATGGGAGCTATAGCTAAATCTTAACCGATTTTCTTCAAATTCATTGGTTCATGGATCAAGAAACTCTACCATTCTAAATTTCAAAACGATTGGATGTAAAATACAGCTTTTATAGGACTAAAGGGCCAAATCGGACGAAACATATATATGGGAGCTATAGCTAAATCTTAACCGATTTTCTTCAAATTCGGTAGCGATCTTAACAGCCGCGAAATACTCTAAACTGCAAAATTTCAGAACGATCGGAGTGAAATTGCGACCTGTAGTCGAAGAACAACTTTGCATGGACAGACAGACGGACGGACGGACGGACGGCATAGACCAATAATTTCAATGAATTACCATTTATTAAAAGTAACATAAATTACTCACCGGTCAGTCCGGAATTTTAAAATCATTCACAGAGTTAATCTAATTTTTTCTACAAATGTGAGATGGCCCACTCTCATACTAACCTCTCACTTATACTTATAAGGCCTCTTTATTGAGAGCCTAACTTTATCCGAATATTGGCATAAGTTATACCAGACATGTATGACTGTGTGTGTACAGGTAGTTGCACACTTACTCACGTGCAATCGAAGCACCAGAGAAGAGAAAACATATTTCATAACAACAACAAAAAAAAAAGCAGAGTAAATTTCTGTTGTTGCTTTTTTGCTGCGATGTAAGTGTGTTGTTTTTGTTATCTTACTTTTCAGAGTGTGGTAATAAATGTTTCCGGTAAACGAAAGCGACTACTTGAAAGGAAATACGGGAGAACTCACGTAAACGAAGTCGACAACAAAAACCCCTCTCACATATTTAATTTTAGATTAAACGCGCTATGGATTTTCAAAACACCAGAGAATTGCTAATGGCTTCGAGCAAAATGATAAAATGGAATTAAGTAAATGGTGAATTTTAAAACGAGGGAATTATTGGATTTAAAAGACAATATTGAAAAGAAATTTAACATGAAATGTTTAATAGAAGTTAGTAATTTAAGATAACTATGAAATTGGATTAGGTAATTACACTATGGGAAAAAATGTTTGTTTTTGTGTCCGAGACCTAAAAACGTTTTTTTATAGATTGAGACATAGTATTTTATGAAACGAAAACAAAAAATTTTTTTTTAAAATTCCAATTTTTATGGAAGATACTTTTAGTATTTGGACCATAGTTCTTGAAGTATAAGCCCGATAGGGCCGTGATTACCTTTAAATGAAATTCTACTAAAAGTCTCCAAAACTCTAAACTCAACCTAACTACCCGAAATAAGTCAAAACTAGAATTTGTTTTTTGTTTAATTTCGTACTTTTTCGAATTGGGGCTAAACTTTAAAAATGGTTTTTAAGTTTTGAACTATTTCTGGCATTTAAGTTGAACTTTGTGTTTTGGTGTATTCGGAAACTTATAGTAAAATTTTGTGACAAACATTTTGACTCGCTAAACACCCCTTATAGTGGTGATTTTTAACCTTTTCCACAAAAGGGAGCAAAAAGACCCCTACAGTGATGAGCTAGAGGGTTAAAATGTTCAGCAAAAATGTTCCCCGTAGTGTTTTAAATAAAGGTGTTCAAGACATCCCTTACCTAAAATGTAAGGATCACACGTTTTCCTATGCTGATTCTTCATGAGCATGTGCAAAAGGGGGAAATATTGATCCCACTCTAAAATGACCACCAATCATTAATTTGCAATTCGCTGATACACGTTTATTCTTTTTTTACCCCCTCTATCAGAATCCGTCGTCAGAATTATGTTTTTTTTTTTGTGTTCCACAGTGTAATTAAGGAAGTGTTATGCCGGTAAGAGCCGACTTCATAATACCTTACACAACACTGCTTGATTAGTGCATAAATCTGAACCGATATGACTAAAAATGTAGTATTTTTTTCCGAAGTCTCTTTGAGACAACGGCTGGGAAAATTGAATTTTATAGCCCTCAACTACCAAATTTATAAATACATATCGCGACCTAAGAGTGAAAAGGCGCTAAGTGCACTTTTTGCCAAAATGTTTATTTTGAAGCAGAACGTAAGATAAGTTGGATATACATCGATTTGAAAACAAAAAGCCAAAAAATCATGCTTTGTCATCTTTAAAAGCTGAATCGTAAAAGCGCTAGGTCCATATACCCTTTACAAAACATTCATATACAGTAAGTATTTTGCCTCTCCTGTAAAATTTTAAATATTGGACTTAGCGCCTCTACACACTTAGGTCGCGATATGTATATTAGAGTGGTCGACAATTTTTTGTTTGGTTTTTTTTCAGATGGTCCACCCTTTAAATTTGTAACGTGTATTTATAGCAATAACTTAGTATAATTTCAGTTGGCTAACTTTACCGGAAGAGGGTGCTCAATCGAGAGCTGTTTTTGCAATTTTTGGGAAAATGCTTGATTTTTATTTTTAAATGATTTTATTTAACTCTCCTTGTCTGTTTGTTTTTATGTTTGTACCGGATTATTGTGATCTAATTTTCATGCATTGTTCAATCATTTTTTACACGATTGATTTTTTCTCGCTGCACTGAAAAAAAAGTGTACTGAAAATCATTTAAATTTTCTTAACTTATAAGATTTTTTCGTTGATTTGGCTCCAAAGACAAAGGCTATTAAAATAAGTACATCTTGTAGTACAATTAAAGACATAAATCATCTTTAGATCAGGACATCAAACGTCTTTGAAAAAATTACGCCTTATACTTCGATGAAAGATTTCACATTTTTAAATCTATTACGCCTTGTACTTCGATGAAAGACTTCACATTTTTAAATCTATTACGCCTTGTGCTTACATCAAATACATAAAATTACTTTAGATTAAGTACATTCTGTAACTAAACAAAGCACATGATGTACTTTCCACAAGTGTAAAATATGTTTCGTAAAATATTTTTTTTATTTAATTATTTGTCTAAACGTTCGTGATAAATTTTGTTTTTTGCTTCTTTATTAAATGATTATTTTTTAAAAAATTGATTTCGATAAACAGTTTATTCAGTAGCAACCCCTACATACCTGACGATACCCGTAGCAATTGTGTTTAGTCTGGTTTTCTTTATATTGGAGGGAATACTTATTCTAATGGATAAATAAATGATAGTTGGCAAAATTTTTCCTAAAAAAATCGTTCTCTTCGTATGAGCTGCGGTGGCAAATGTATTACTTGACGTGGATATTTTTGAGTTGAAATACCAGAAGTGAGGAATTGTTTTTATTCGTTTGGGAGAAGCTAGGCCTCTTAGAGCTGGTGTTTTAAATCTGAACCTTGCTGAATGATTGGTATTGATTTTTTTGCCATACATTTTTCTAAAAAAGTTTGAATTCTGTAAAATTATAGACTTCTTATGCAGGAGAAAATCCTAGTTACAAATCAATAACGATTCAAAGACCAAAATAAAACAAACGAAAATACAATATGTGAGGTTTTATTCATAATATAATATGATATAATAACATACGCAAGAAAATATCAAAATATACTTTTAATGATATTTTCTTGCAGTGACATATTTCCGTTAATATTATTTTTTTGGAAATTAATATTTACGGAAACATTTTTTGGCATCTACTGAAATTTTTTAAATTTTGAGTTTTTACCCTTTTGTGGAACTGTTATATGTAAATATTTCTTACTCATAAATTAAGACTAGTTCACATCGACATTTTTGTATCGCTTGGAAATTATTTAATATGACATATCGTTAGCAAAACATAATATGCTAAGTCCAGGTCTCAAAAAGTTCTCAGAAGGAACATTTTTTTAACTGTTTCCATTTAATATAATTTTTTTCTGCAAATACGCAATATTTATTTGTTCCGCTTAAATATCAATAATAGTTAATTATAATTATCCGTTTTTATACAGACTTCAAATGTTTTGCATGTTTGTGTAAACTTAGCATGTTTTTTTGGTGATTTCTTTTTTCTAGATGATGTATTTTTAAATCTTCTATCATTCTATAAAAAATCTCAATTTTCATAAAATTAGATGTAGCAAAGTGGCATATTTAGTTAATGATATTCTATAAAAATAATATTTTATTTATTCATTATGGAAATATTTGCAATTTACTTAGACAGCGGAAAAACAACGTTGGATAGTTTACTCGTATTGTTCCAAAATCGGCTTTATTCCGTTATTTCTTGAATACATACATACACACATTTACGGTCGTTTTGCATTGTTTTTGTCAAAGTAATAAATTCGTAAACGCACATATAAACTCCACTACTCTGAATGTCCGAAAGAGATTTTATGATTCTTTTTTGTTATCATTAGGCGTAACTACAACGCACACACCCACATTTGGTAATCTACCACTGAGACAAATCTAATCGTCGTATAAGCAGCCAGTCAATATTTCCAGATAATTTATTTTCGACTACCTGTTATACACACTGCCGACAAACAGCCTCCGAAACTGTTGCTATTAATGCAGAATTATAAACGTCCACTCGCATAAGCGCACACAACCTTTCTCTACCACCGCTCAATAAGAACTGATTCCAAAAAATTCCAAACACACTTCACTGTAACTTTCACTATTATTCTCAATTTTGCGACCAAAAAGAGTCTAAATTTTCCTCTCGCAGATAAAAACGATCTCTTAATTTAAAAGATAACTAATCTTTAATTTAAAAATCAAAGAAAAGTGGACTGAAAATTAAGGCTAAATTGTTTTTAAAAACATGACATGAGAATTTCTACATTTTTAAGGAAAAAACTATGAAAATGTGTACTTGATTTAACGACATTTGCACTACAATCAATTATTTTTCCTTTAATTTTATGACGTAACGTTAAAGTCAACATGACATAGTGTTATGGACATCTTATCATAGAAGTAAGAAAATTTACTTTAAACGAACGAAAATTTCTTTGAAATCAAGTAAAATGTCTTAAATTCAAAAAAATTTGTTCTTCAAACAAAGACAGATTAAATCTTTAATTTAAGGGCAAACTTGTTTTTAATTTCATGTCAAATTTTTTTTCAGTATGTTAACCTAAATGCATATTTCCAAAATTTCCAGACTCAGTACAATAAAATGAGCAATAAAATGAGTTCAACTCGAAAAAAAGACGATATTTTTCTACTTGGATGTCGGGATCATGAGTCATTGGTAAGGATTAACCAACTTCCAACTCTTCGGCAAGTTCTACTTCGTTATTACCACACATTAAATGAATAAGGGAATGTGAAAGATTCTGCGCATATGCTTTGAATTCAATCGAAATTGCAGACGATAGAGTGTTTCTCATGGATCAAAGAAGTAAGCGTAAGATGATTATGACATCGATTGACAAGAAGCTGGAAAAGACCAAAGGGCGTTCTCTGAAACGAAAACAAAGAGCTGAAGAATTAAGAAAAAAATGCCGCTAAACATAATGCTTCAATTTCAGTAGTGTCAAGTCAAGAAATAGAGTTTAATTTAAGGTGCAGTAGCACTTCGAGTGCAACTACCAATTTGAAGGATAAGCAAGAAGATGATTTTGTGGTTCCTTGACCAAAAAAGACACAAGTCGCTACAAGTAGAATATACCACTAGTAGTTGTGTCGGCTGGTGGTATATTTACCCAACATGCTACCAGCGCTCTGGATCGTAACAAAATAACCGAAAAAGAAGCAGTGCGACTGATTATTCCATTGTCTGCCGCACTTTGTTGTAATCCTGCTGCACTCCCAATCACTGGAAGCACAATTCGACGTGCAAGAATAAAAGAAAGGACAGAATTCAAAATAAAAGTACTATTCGACCCGAACTATCCCCTTGCAATACATTGGGATCGGAAAATATTCCCATTCTTGTTTCCGGTAATGGTTGCGAAAAACTGTTAGGCTTACCCAAACTTACTGCAGGAACGGGGAAAAACACGTCTGATGCTATTTTTGAGACAATGGAACAGTGCACAAATAAAGTCAGAGCTATGAGTTTTGACACTATTGCCTCTAACACCGGTGCCAAACAAGGAGCGTGCACTTACCTCAAAGCAAAGACGGAACGTGATCTTTAATGGCTTGCTGTCGTCATCACGTGTTTGAAATAATATTTTCAAAAATATTTACACTGTGCTTTGGTCATCAAATTCTCCTAAGATTCCATTATTCAAAAGATTCAGTGATGTTTGGGATACATTACCAAAAGATCACTACGACTAACTTAAGAGACTTGAGAATCTTGCGACTGATATAGATAGAAAAAGAAACAGTAAGGAAAGGCAGAAAGTCGGGCGGGGCCGACTATATTATACCCTACACCTCCCTAACAATGCGATAAGGGTCATTGCGATAATAATTTGGAATAATTGGTAATTGAGTAAGAACATATACATATATGTGGATATATCTAATTCTGAACCGATAATCGCTAAATTAATATTTGTGGAGAATTTTGTAATGATCGGTAAAGTACAACTTCTATAGCGCTTTGTAACCAAATCAGGAGGAACATATATATGGATGTTATATATTAATCTGAATCGATTTTCCCTGAATACTCATTCATGTAAAATAGAAACCTCTTTCTGCCGAATTTCGTACTGATCGAATATAAAATACAGCCTCTACAGCGCTTAGATGTCAAATCGGGGCTAACACATATATGGGGACTATATCTAAATCTGAACCGATTTTCTCTGAATTTGGCAATATTCCTTCATCTAATAAGAAATAAACCTCTTTCTGCCGAATTTCGCTCTGATCGGATATAAAATGCAGTTTCTACAGCGCTTGAATTTCAAATCGGGGGTAACATATATATGGGGACTATATCTAAATCTGAACCGATTTTCTCCGAATTTTGTATTGTCTCTATGTGTATCACGAGACTACTCTCTGTAAATTTTTGTACAAATCGGTTCAAAAACATTGTTTATACAGTGCATATATGTCAATTCGGAGGTACATATACAAGGTGGCGCAAAAGTAACCTTTCGATGTTTTTTGGCTGTAATTTAAAAAAAAATTTGATTCTTCTTGTGGATTATTTTTATTTGGTCTTTTAATTTTTTTTACATCAAGTCGAGAATATGATGTCATGTAAATGGCCGCAGTTGATTGTCATTTGAGCCCTTTTTATGGCATTTTCCATCACTTTGGCCAAAACTTCCGGCGATAGGTCCTCACATTCTTGACGGATATTGTCTTTAAGAGCTGCAAGAGTCTGAGGCTTGTTGACATAAACCCGCGACTTCAAAAAGCCCCACAAAAAGAAGTCTGGAGCGGTCAAACATCCTCGGCTACAGCAGCAATATTCTCTGCAGAACGGCTACTCCGGGGTCTGCCACGCCTGGCAGCATCTCGTGTTGTGCCAGTCTCTTCGAGGCGAGCGGCTAAACGTCGCAGTGTTTCACCAGTAGGCGTTGGACGGCCAGGAAATCTGCGACGAAATTCACGTTGTGCCAAAGTCACCGACCGATTATTGGTCAAATAAATAGTCAGCAATATTCCGCGTTCTGGAGCAGTGTAGCGTAACATTGTTTATTAACGTGTATTTCGCATGTGTTTACTACACAAATGTCAAAACAGAACTGACATTAGGGGCCAATCGCAAAATGTATAGCATTTTCTGATAGGAGGATTACTTTTGCGCCACCTTGTATATGGGAGCTATATGTAAATCTGAACGGATTTTAATCAATAGGGATCGTCCTTGGGCCTAAATAAAGATATGTGCAAAGTTTCGTTGAGATAGGACCATAATTGCGACCTGTACTTTGATTACAAGAATACATCTACAGACAGACAGACGGACATAGCTAAATCGACTCAGAAAGTGATTACAAGTCGATCGGTATAATAAACAATGGGTCTATCTCTTCTCCTTTTGGGTGTTACAAACAAATGCACAAAGTCATAATACCCTGTACCACAGTGTGGTGTAGGGTATAAAAAGTTCGTGGTGATTAATAGAGAATAGAGCTCACAATGATTGTTCTGAACAAACCACCTGCTAGGATTAGTTGGCGTACTCCATGGTCAATACATCATGCTCGATCGATGGCAAAACTGCTGTATGCTTTGAAGATTTTTCTCTTTCGAAATAATTCTGAAGCATTTAAGCTAACCAAAAGAGAAGAAAAACAAATTGCTCGATCTGTTAGTCTCATATATACGAAGATTTGGATCGAAGCGCCTTTGCCAGCAGAAGCAACGTTTAATGACCTCCAACTTTGGAAAAGATTAAAATTATACGAAGTCATTGATCCCGAAATCAGTGCAGCAGCAAGGCTTGTCCTAGAGGGTCACTTGTGGAGAGCTAGTTGCATTTGCCTTGTTTTCCGACAAGCTGTCTTATGACGAGAGAATGACTATTGTTCAACGAATGGATGTTGACGGCGGTTCTCGTTTAGTATGAGGTCTTATCTACGGAAGCCACATTAGAAGCATTTGTATCGCAAAGAACGCTGAAAACGCTCTCAGTTCTAGAAATCATGGACTCATTCTTCCAAATTACTTTCTGCGGCTTGGGATGACAATGTTGATTACCTTCAAGGCAAAAGTTGCATACAAAATTTGTTAACGCCATTGCGGAGAGGGGGAAAACTATTTGAAGATTACAATACGATACTCACTAACAATGAGCAGGAAAAACAATTTTTTACTTCATGTCGTTGAACAGAACAGAAAGATCTTTTCTACGGAAACTTCCAAAACGATGTTAATAAACTTAGTTTTAAGTTGAAAAAAATTAACTAATATTATTTTTAAGTATTTCTTTATTTATATTATTTTGTGTGTGTTTTAATACTATATCTGAATTAAAAAAAATTTTTGAAACATTGTTTATATATATATTTATACCCTCACTTTAGTGTGACGAGGGTATATATCATTTGCTAAGGAAAAAAGTGTAACACATCGAAGGAGTGACCTAAGACCCCAAGTATGTTCGGAGGAAAACCGTTTTGGGTCATTTTAAGTCGAATGAGCAATGTCCGTCCGTCTGTCTGTCTGTCTGTCTGTCTGTCTGTCTGTCTGTCTGTCTGTCTGTCTATCTGTCTGTCTGTCTGTGTGTCTGCTGGCTGGTGCGCACGATAACTCTCGAAAGGAGTAACCGATTGACTTCAAATTTGGTATGTGGTAATATTTTTTTCTATCTCCGGCTAAGTTCGAAGATGGGCCATATTGGTCCACTCCTTCTAGTACCTCCCCCACAAAGGGTTAAAATGTTGTGAAAAATTGATTCTTTAATAACTGCTATACTACTTATTCGAATCTTCTGAAATTCCACACATAGTATTAGCTTATTAGTCGCTATCAACTCGAGAAAATTGGGCGAAGTTGCCACGTTCCTTTTGGTACCTCCCACACAAATGCACCGTTTTGCACCAAAAGTTAACAGCTTATAACGTTAATAACAGTTTATAAAAAAACTTGAAATTTTGTATAGTATTATGCTTTTATATTGCCTACAGTCGAGGGAAAAATTGGCGTTGTTGCCACGCCCTTTTTGGTACCTCCCACACAAAGGTACCTTTTTGCACCAAAAGTTAACAGCTTATAACATTAAAACCAGTGTATAAAAATACGTGAAATTTTGTACAGTGTAATGTTTTTATAGTGTCTATAGCCCTGTGAAAAATGGGCGTTATCGCCACGCCCCTTTTTATACCTCCCACACAAAATGCCCAAATCATACCACAATTTAATATCTCATAACGTTTTTACCAGTGCACATAAATGCTTATAATTCGGCACAGTGCAATGAATTTAAAGTATCTAATGTTCAGCGAAAAATAGGTGTATTTGATAAACCCCTTCTGGTACCTCCCACACAAATTGACAATAATTCAATATTACATTACTCACAAAGTGAGGGTACACCTTAGTCGGTTTACCCGACTGAAACTTTCTTACTTGTTTTTTACTTCATATGTTGACTAGTTCTTTCTCAGGATTTTTCATAGCATACAAATTTTTTAAGGTCGATGAGCACTCCCTTGTAGATAAGATAAGTTGCTGACATTTTGAAGACATAATAGGAATGGTAGACGTAACTTATACTTGGAAGTTTATTTTTTTCTATGTACGCATGGACCACCCTAATGTATATATAAATATATGAAATCTTTTCCTTATGCCTGCATTAAAACACTTCAAATTCAATGACTATTGCTTTTGATTTCAAAAATAACTCCCTGACTTTCATAACCTTTTCCTTTCACATATTGCTCCCAACTGTGAAGGATATGCAATTTCGTCCTGGCCGCACATGACTGTCTGAACGATACTCTCTCCCACTCTATCCTTTTTATATATTATCTTGAGAATTCCTTATGCAAACCGCAACACATGAGCTTTTCGTTTCAGTTTTTACAATATGTACATTTCCAAAAGGAAACAGTTCAGTTGCAAAAGAACTGTACTGCGGTTTTAGCAATTACAACGAAAACTGCAGCCACAATGTGGACTCTTTTGTGGGTTTGAAATTGCTCTTCGAAAATTTCATTTTTTGTTTATATATTCCTCAAATAACTCAAACAATGAAATGTGCACTTTTTTGAGAAAAAGAGGAAAATCAATGAAGCATCAGGGATGAGCTATGGGAAAAAATACACAAACAAAAATATTACTCAAAGAAGATAAACTTTTTGGCTATAACATTTTGTATTTCAGTCGAAGGACAATTATATTCTGGAACCCGAAAATATATTTTCATTTTTTTCTGATATACTTAGTTATTCAATATTTCTCAAGTTTTAAAGCGGATTTTTTTTTTCAGTGTATTATGTGCATATTTGTTCATTTTATGCCACTGCATTGTCATCCTTTGACAATAGCCAAAGGTCAGAATGGATGGGAAAAAGAATATCTACCTGCAAGAGAACTTTGTTTTTAATAGTATTTCTCTACGAATAGACAATGAATTGAACTGGGAAAAGGGACATCTCCATGTAAAGGAACCTCGTTTCCAATAGTATTTCTCTACAAATAGACAATATCTTTCTCAGTTGAACTAAAAATGCATTTCAAAGTCAATGGAATTTTGTCTTTTTATTTTGTTCACAGGAAACAATTATTGAATACCTGGAGATGTCAACGACAAACTTTACATTTACCTTTAACTGACAATAAAGACAAAAAAGCTGAAATAGACAAATGTATTCTAGAGAAACAAAATATTCTAAAAAAAAACAAACAAAAAAACATTTTCAACAACATTTTATTTTCTTTAATTGTCCAACTCAATATTTAAAATGTAAGTCAAATGTCTGTGGGTTGTGGTTCAAGAATTTGTCAGTCTGTCTATTTGTGTGTCTCCTCGTTGCACTTTCTGAACTTCTGACCCCTGCACCCATACATACACATACACAGTTTACTTGACATCCCACGAACTCTTGAATTTGCATGGGACATGAACTATGTATAAATATAATATAAAGACTACTTCTACTGTTACAGCAATTCCAGTGAAGGAACTGCATTTAAACTGTCACAGAGTTCAACTGATGTCATTTAAGTAATGTACAAGGATGTCCATATAGATGGACATCAACGATATACATATCTGATATACTCGTACGATATACATACATCAAGCTATTTCTGAAAATTGAAGGATAGTGCGGAATGGGGTATCAATATCCATCTTTTGTCCGAGAAATGGTACTATATTTACACCCTGTATCAAAAAAGTGCAAAATACGAAAATTACTACAACATGTAGCTCCTTGTTCCCATTTTCTTCCTGTAAGAAATACATTCAAATACGTAAGAAAGTCAAGTGAACCGACTTTGAGCGTAATTGAATATGTTGTATAGGCTGGGGGACAGGCAGGAGGAACTTTTTTACTCAATCCAATTTTTGTAAGTAATAGTCAAGCTCAAGGTCTACTTGTATAGTTTAAAATCGCGACCGAAGAGTGTTAAAACGCTAAGTCCAATATTTAAACTTTTTCAGGAGAGGCAAAATACTTACTGTATATTTATATTTTTACAACTGGTATATGGACTTAGCGCTTTTATGATTCAGCTATTAAAATAACTAAGAATGATTTTTTAGATTTTTTGTTTCCAAATAGATGTATACTCAACTCATCCTGCGTGTCTCTTCAAAAAATACATTTAGGCAAAAAGTGGACTTAGCGCCTTTACTCCCTTAGGTCGCGATATATATTTTTACAAGGGCGGTCTCAAACATAGCTGGCGGTGGTAGTTTCACTTTCGTGTAAAGTTTTAAAATATCATCTTCTAAAACATATATTTTAAGTCTCAAGGCGCCACGTTGTTTAGTTTTTTTTAGCAATCAAAATAAACGATCTCAGTGAATTTGTAAACATGAAGAAAATTGTCCAGGTCTCAACATAAAAGATATCAGTCCAACCAATACAAGTATTAAAACCTAATTAGATTATACTTTGGGGAAGTCAGCTCCTTCGTTTACAACAGTAAAATATTGGATGGCAGAGTCTAAACGCGGTCATACGAGCTTCCAAGACGAACACCGAAGTGGTCGACCAATTGAGGTGTCCGTCCACGCCAGAAATTGTTAAAAAATCCACAAAATTATTGGATGAAAGTCGCACAGTGCTCTGTCCCATTGACAAAAATCGATAATAATGAATTGGCTCAAATAATGGTAAAATTGGTACTCATCATATCTTAACAAATCAATTAAGATAAATATTTATACCCTACACCACACTGTGGTACAGGGTATTATAAGTTTGTTTCACGGCAGATGTTTGTAACACCTGAAAATAACACAGCTAGACCCACCTTAAGGTATACCGATCGACTCAGAATCAGTAGCTGAGTCGATTTAAGCATGTCCGTCCGTCCGTCTGTCCATGTAAAGTTGTTCGTCGACTACAGGTCGCAATTTCACTCCGATCGTTCTGAAATTTTGCAGTTTAGAGTATTTCGCAGCTGTTAAGATCGCTATTGAATTTGGTTGAAATCGGTTAAGATTTATCTATAGCTCCCATATATATGTTTCGTCCGATTTTGCTCTTTAGTCCTGTAGAAGCTGTATTTTACATCCAATCGTTTTGAAATTTAGAATGGTAGAGTTTCTTGATCCATGAACCAACATTGCCGAATTTGAAGAAAATCTGTTAAGATTTAATTATAGCTCCCATATATATGTTTCATCCGATTTGGTTCTATAGTCCTGTAGAAGCTGTATTTTACATCCAATCGTTGAGAAATTTACAATGGTAGAGTTTCTTGATCCATGAACCAACATTGCCGAATTTTAAGAAAATCGGGTAATATTTAGATATAGCTCCCATACATATATTTCGTCCGATTTGGCCCTTTAGTCCTATAAAAGCTGTATTTTACATCCAATCGTTTTGAAATTTAGAATGGTAGAGTTTCTTGATCCATGCACCAACACTACCGAATTTGAAGAAAATCGGTTAAGATTTAGTTATAGCTCACATATATATGTTTCGTCCGATTTTGCTCTTTAATCCTGTAGAAGCTGTATTTTACATCCAATCATTTTGAAATTTAGAATGGTAGAGTTTCTTGACCCATGAACCAACACTGCCGAATTTGAAGAAAATCGGTTAAGATTTAGCTATAGCTCCCATATATATGTTTCGTCCGATTTGGCCCTTTAGTCCTAAAGATGCTGTAGTTTACATCCAATCGTTCTGATATTTAGAATGGTAGAGTTTCTTGATCCATGGACTAACATTGCCAAATTTGAAGAAAATCGGTTAAGATTTAATTATAGCTCCCATATATATGTTTCATCCGATTTGGTTCTTTAGTCCTGTAGAAGCTGTATTTTACATCCAATCGTTTTTATATCCTACACCACACTGTGGTACATGGTATTATTTAAGTATAAAATGTCCCAAAAGTAAATTTATGTAAACAATTTATAAATGAATTACAAAATTTATATTTCAGAGTTATTCAATATTACGAGAGTGGTGTAGGGTATTATATAGTCGGCCCCGCCCGACTTTAGCCTTTCCTTACTGGTTTTACTTTTATCCTTGATTAATAGAGCATATACTTAAAAAAAATATATATACGATAATATTTTATATGTACCATATTGCTCCAGAAAATGTTATGCATAGACCTTCGAAAAAAATTTTTTTGCATAGTGTAATTGTTCTCCGTGAATTTGTTGGCAAACAATGCTGGAGGTTACTAGACAGTCGGCTCCACCCGACTTTAGTCTTTTATTACTGATTATATATATACATATATATGGATAATTATTCATTATGAATAAATACCCATAAAGCAAAATGTGAAAAATTTCCCAAGCACAATGTAACAAAGTCCCAAATTTTTTTGTAAAAATTCTTCACTTTTCAGAGATTTTCCTTTGGGTGATTATTCGCATAGCCACTATTGCCTTCAATGCAGGTTTTTCTTAAAATTCCAACCGTCTAACGAATTTTTTGTTCAAATAACCGCTAACCATAATTGTTATCTTCCTTGGCAACAACCTGAATTTCAGTTTCTTTTGGTTAAAATTCCAGCAATGTCAAGTTCATACCAAATTGTACACTTCCCACCCACCAATCAGCACAGACCACACCACAATACAGAGATCCAATCCTACCCAACCCAAATAAGCTTAGTTAACGAAACGTTTAACCTCAATTTTTCGTATACATTACTTAATTTTTCCTTAAACATATCCGTCTGTCTGTCCCTCTGTCTGTCGGGCCCTCTGGCGAAAAGTATTGAAAATGGAAGACAATAACCTACCTACGGAACTGGTCAAAAGCCACAGAAATGTTGTAGCCGCACGAAATCTAAACAAAAACTTGTTTTATGGACAAACATTTTAACCCAAATTCAAGTGTGCTGGACGATACTCACAAACGATGAAGGAGGAGGAGGACGACAAGGAGTAGGATGAGTGGGAAAACTAAGTTTAGCGAGTGGGTGGTTATACTGGCGAAAATGGGGGGAATGGCGCAGGAATGCCATTCCATCCTCATTTCCGCATGCCGCAGCAAACGAAAGAGCTTGAAGCACAAATCAAATCATAAAATCCCACATCGAATGCGGCTATGCATTAGAGCCATATGCCATGGCAACACGGCACAGTCATTGACTGCATCGCTGGTTTTTCCTCCGCCATTGGAGTTTCCAATAACATTGACTTACACCAGGCGAGAGGAGACAAAGAATGGTCAAAGGGGAACTGGTTAAGGCTCTTTTGTTGCCGTTGCTGGGACGGATTTGATTTATTGCCACTTTGGAGTAATAGTTAACCGTATAATGTTCGCATTAATGTCGTTTAATCTTGCAGAGCGCATATTTTGTCCATTTGGAATTTACTGGGGGAGGAACCACATGCTTTTTTTGGAGGGAGGAAAATTTCGTACCAAATATACCATAATTAAACCTTAATGTGTTAAGCTACGGAGTGACAAAAAATGATGATGGAAAATTTGTGGGAGGATAGAAGCAGATAATAGCTGTAAGAAATGTCCAACACTTGAACGTACGATTGGAGGAGGAAAAAAGTGCCAAAAAGATTAAATATGGTACAGTTTGACAAAAATGGTTAACAATGGTACAATGGGTCAAAAAGGTGTAAAAAGGTGTTAAATATGATATAATAATAAAGATGGTGGAACCAGAATCTTAAGGCTCTACAACAGCAAGCTAGCAAAGCTTTTAATGCAGCAAGAAAAAGTGGTAGTGAACAATCCTGGGTGGTATATAAGGACCATCTAAGCGTTTATAACTAAGAACTGAGGAAATCAGAAAGAGAAGATTTTTGTAATCTTATTGAGGAACTGGCCAGTATTAAGTATACTTCCAGAATCCGGAAAATGATGGCTAAAGTGCCACACTTTGTAGGTAGTATCCAAGATGAATCAGGTGCTTGGACTTCATCCCCAGGTGATACTCTGGCGTGCCTACCGAGAGTACATTTTCCTGGTTGTAATGTAGACCAAAATTCCCAGGGATACCAGTCTAATGTAGAAGTTGTAAATACTCACGTGGTCGATAAACTGATAACTCATCATAGTGTGAAATGGGCAATTCACACCTTTAGACTTTTTAAATCTCCTGGCTTTGACGGAATTTTTCCTATTATGCTACAGGAATCTTTAGGACTTGCTTAAAACTAACTTGTGTTTCCAATTCCTGGAGGAGGGTTAAAGTTGTTTTTATACCGAAAGCGGGGAGATTAAATTATAGCTCAGCAAAAAACTTCAGGACAATCAGCCTCTCATCATTCTTTGTTAAGACATTGGAAAGAATCCTGGATAATTATATTAGGAACAATATTGGCACTGACTTCTTCTCGAGCAGCCAACATGCATACATCAGAGGCAGATCAGTAGACTCAGCTCTACACTGCGTTGTCCATCATATTGAGCGAGCCTTGGACTTCAAAGAGTTCACGCTCGCAGCTTTCCTCGATATAGAAGGTGCTTTCAATAATGTCCTCCCCTCTGCTATTGAGACGGTGCTAAGGGAAACAGATACAGACGAAGCTGTGTTAAGCTGGATTATGACAATGCTAAATTTTAGGGATATAACGGCCTGCTTCGCTAATACCTGCGTGATGAGGAGATTGACTAGGGGAACCCCCCAAGGGGGTGTTATTTCACCACTTTTATGGATCCTAGTAATGAACAAAATCTTATCCATATTGGACTCATCTGGTATTAGGATATGTGCCTATGCCGATGATATCGTTGTATTATCCATAGATAAATTTCTACCAAGGGTGTCCGAAATTTTAGAGGGCTCTCTAGGAGAAATATCAAACTGGGCAAGGGGTTGTGGTTTGAATATTAATCCCTCAAAGACGGATCTGGTACTATTCACTCGTAGTAATAAATTACCAGAGTTTAGATTACCGAAACTTCAAGGAATTACAATTCAGCTGTCGAACTCTGCAAAATTTTTAGGGGTCATACTGGATCGTAAATTAAACTGGATAGCAAATAAAGAGGCCCGAATAAGAAAAGCCTACGCTGCCTTATACTCATGCCAAAAGTTCATAGGCCCTAGATGGGGGTTAAAACCTAGTCTTATCCACTGGCTTTACTCAGCTGTGGTCAGGCCTGTTCCGGCTTATGGCTGTCATACTTGGTGGACAATTACAGGATATGATACACATGTTAAATCTCTAAGTAGAGTAAATAGAGTCGCACTTGGCTACTTGACGGGTGCGATGAAATCCACCGCAGTAAGATCATTAGAAATAATAACGGGTATTCAACCAATTGATATATTTATAATAGAGTGTGCGGAACTTACAATGACACGGCTAGCTCAGCAGAACCTTTTGTTAGGTACGAATTCTAGACATACTGGGTTGGTTGACCGTTCCCTAGGTTATTCCGAGACTGACTACATGACTACCCACGATGTTGTAGGTAAAGGGGTAAAAATTAAATTCCCCACTCTGGAAGAGTGGTTGAATGAAAACGTAAAGTTCCATGATATCAATGTGTTACGGATGGCTCCAAACTGGAGGAGGGTACGGGCTGTGGTATATTCTGCCGTGAGCTTGACCTGGAGGTCTCTCTTCGACTACGTAGCAAATGCAGCATCTTTCAGGCGGAGATATATGCAATTTCAAAGGCGGCTGAACTTATTTCGTTGAGGCAAATATACACAAGCGATATTTGCTTTTTCATCGATAGCCAGGCCGCTTTAAAGGCTCTACTAAGCACGAATATAAGGTCAAAGGTAGTCAGCCGCTGTCGCAGAGAGCTTAGGGTTCTCGAGGAACAGCATAATTTAACCCTGTGCTGGGTACCTGGCCACAAAGATATATTCGGAAACGAAGCAGCTGATAAGCTCGCAAAAATAGGGGCCGTGTCCTCGAGGATTGTTGAGGCGGATGAATACCCGCCCCTCTCGTTGGCTTATTATGGTATAAAAACAAAATACAAGAACTTCTGGCATCAGAGATGGTTTTCAACAGCCGGATGTGAGCAAACAAAATCGCTATGGGATGAAGGGTCAATAAAGAATACAGAGATGCTGCTAAGCTTGGACAAAGTACAAGTACGTTTGATTGTTGGCCTCATAACAGGACATAATAGTCTTGGTAAGCATATGTTTAGATTTGGCATACGAAGTGATGATATGTGTCGTTGGTGTCAGAATCCTGACGCTGTCGAAGATACGCTTCATTTCCTATGCCAATGTCCAATGTTATCATTTAGAAGAAGCAAGATACTCGGTTCATTTTTCTTTCAGACACTTGACGAATTAAAAGGATTGGATCCGCTGGATACGCAAGACTTAACTGAGGGACTGGAGAAGAGGAACTATGAGGAATCACAATGGATCATGCATGGTCCAGTGGGCGCTTGGTCTCACTCGCCAAGTGCCATCCTCACTCAACCTAACCTAACCTAACATGATACAGTGGAGCAAATAGGATTAAATATGGTACAGTGGGGCAAAAAGTGTTAAATATGTTATAGGGAGACAAAGGGTTTAATATTGCACAATGAGACAAAAAGGCTTATAGTACAGCGGGGAAAATATAGTTAAAAATGGTAAAGTGAGACAAAATGCGTTAAATATTGTACAGTGGGCCAAAAATCGTTAACTCGAAAATAGTGAGGCAAAAATGTGTGAACTATGGTACAGAGGGTCAAAAATGATTAAATATGGTACAATGTGACAAAAATGGTTGACTATTGTACAGTGGGTCAAAAAGGATTAAATATGGTACAGTTGGGAAAAATGGATAATCATGCTACATTAGGACACAAATAGTTAAATATGGTACTGTAATACAAACAGGTGCTACATATGGGCAAAATCATGGATCTAGGGAGAGAGGGCAATATCTGGAACATAAATATGAGATAAGAAGTCTTTTTTTCAAATGTTATGATTTTAGTTAAAGTTTAATATTATGGTGCAGAGTGGCTAAAAGTTGTTAAATAGGCTTGAGTATAGCAAAAAGGGTTAAATGTGATACAGAGAAGCAAGAAGGGTTAAACATGGTACAGTGGGGTAAAAAATTGTTAAATACGGTAAAGTGTGGCAGAATGGTAAGTGGGGAAAAAGTGTTATATATAGTCCCAGATATGTATACAATTTCATACTATAGAAGAACAATGGAATAATAAACAAGTAAGAAAGTTTCAGTCGGGTAAACCGACTAAGGTATACCCTCACTTTGTGAGTAATGTAATATTGAATATTACTCGAATTATTCTGTCAATTTGTGTGGGAGTTACCAGAAGGGGTTTATATAATACACCTTTTTTTTGCTGAACATTAGATACTTTAAATTCACTGCACTGTGCCGACTTATAAGCATTTATGTGCACTGGTATAAACGTTATGAGACATTAAATTGTGGTATGATTTGGGAATTTTTGTGTGGGAGGTACAAAAAGGGGCGTGGCAATAACGCCCATTTTTCACAGGGCTATAGACACTATAAAAACATTACACTGTAAAAAATTTCAAGTATTTGTATACACTGGTTTTAATGTTATAAGCTGTTAACTTTTGGTGCAAAAAGGTACCTTTGTGTGGGAGGTACCAAAAAGGGCGTGGCAACAACACCCATTTTTCCCTGGACTGTAGGCAATATAAAAGCATAATACTGTACAAAATTTCAAGTATTTTTATACCCTGCTATTAATGTTATAAGCTGTTAACTCTTGGTGCAAAATGGTGCATTTGTGTGGGAGGTACCAAAAGGGACGTGGCGACTTCTCGAGTTGATAGCGACTAATAAGCTAATACTATGTGTGAAATTTCAAAAGATTCGAATAAGTAGTATAGCAGTTATTAAAGAATCAATATTTCACAACATTTTAACCCTTTGTGGGGGAGGTACTAGAAGGAGTGGACCAATATGGCCCATCTTCGAACTTAGCCGGAGATAGAAAAAAATATTACCACATACCAAATTTGAGGTCAATCGGTTACTCCTTTCGAGAGTTATCGTGCGCACCAGCCAGCAGACAGACAGACGGACGGACATTGCTCATTCGACTTAAAATGACCCAAAACGGATTTCCTCCGAACATACTTGGGGTCTTAGGTCACTCCTTCGACGTGTTACACTTTTTTCCGTAGCAAATGATATATACCCTCGTCACACTAAAGTGAGGGTATAAATATTGAATTAAGTTATGTAGTGCAGTGATTCACAACCAGAGTGCGATCTTCTATGTAAACCGTGGGAAAAAAGTTAAATAAGGCACGGTATGGTAAAAAGTTAAACGTGTCACAGATAGGGGACAAAGAGGGTAAAATTCGGCCTAAGGTTGGGAATATGGCTCTTGGAATATAAACTATGATTTTGTTAATGCACACTTTATGTGGCACTGTTGGTCAAAAACTATTAAATGTTGTACAGTAGTGCAAAAATGGCAAATTATGACAAAAATGGGTTGAATGAATGGAGCGAAAATGATTAAATATGATCCCAATGGCAATTGTAAGACTTGCAACTTAAACCAGTAAGGAAAGGCTAAAGTCGGGCGGTGCCGACTATATAATACCCTACACCACTCTCGTAATATTGAATAACTATGATATATAAATTTTGTAATTCATGTATAAATTGTTTACATCAATTTACTTTTGGGACATTTTATACTTAAATAATACCCTGTAGCACAGTGTGGTGTAGGGTATAAAAACGATTGGATCTAAAGAGCCAAATCGGATGAAACATATATATGGGAGCTATAGCTAAATCTTTACCAATTTTCTTCAAATTCGGCAATGTTGGTTCATGAATCAAGAAACTCTGCCATTCTAAATTTCAAAACGATTGGATGTAAAATATAGCTTCTATAGAACTAAAGGGCCAAATCGGACGAAACATATATATTGGAGCTATAGCTAAATCTTAACCGATTTTCTTCAAATTCGGTAGTGTTGGTTCATGGATCAATAAACTCTACCATTCTAAATTTCAAAACGATTGGATGTAAAATACAGCTTCTATAGAACTAAAGGGCCAAATCCGACGAAACATATATATTGCAGCTATAGCTAAATCTTAACCGATTTTCTTCAAATTCGGCAGTGTTGGTTCATGGATCAAGAAACTCTACCATTCTAAATTTCAAAATGATTGGATGTCAAATTCAGCTTCTACAGGACTAAAGGGCCAAATCGGACGAAACATGTATATGCGAGCTATAGCTAAATCTTAACCGATTTTCTTCAAATTCGGTAGTGTTGGTTCATGGATCAATAAACTCTACCATTCTAAATTTCAAAACGATTGGATGTAAAATACAGCTTTTATAGGACTAAAGGGCCAAATCGGACGAAACATATATATGGGAGCTATAGCTAAATCTTAACCGATTTTCTTCAAATTCGGTAGTGTTGGTTCATGGATCAAGAAACTCTACCATTCTAAATTTCAAAATGATTGGATGTAAAATACAACTTCTTCAGGACTAAAGAGCAAACATATATATGGGAGCTATAGCTAAATCTTAACTGATGTTCTTCAAATTCGGCAATGTTGGTTCATGGATCAATAAACTCTACCATTCTAAATTTCAAAACGATCGGATGTAAAATACAGCTTCTATAGGACTAAAGGGCCAAATCGGACGAAACATATATATGGGAGCTATATCTAAATCTTAACCGATTTTCTTCAAATTCGGCAATGTTGGTTCATGGATCAATAAACTCTACCATTCTAAATTTCAAAACGATTGGATGTAAAATACAGCTTCTATAGGACTAAAGGGCCAAATCGGACGAAAGATATATATGGGTCTAGCTGTGTTATTTTCAGGTGTTACAAACATCTGCCGTGAAACAACCTTATAATACCCTGTACCACAGTGTGGTGTAGGGTATAACTAGGCATTAATTTTACCTTTTTTTTAACTAAAACTTTTAAAGACACTGTGGGGCATACATTGTTTTATATTGTATCAGGGTGTGAATGTAGCTAGGGGAAAAAGGTAAAATATGGTAAAAAAAATAGTTTTTGACGTTTAGAGGCACAGAAGGGAAAAGGGATAGCTATATTGGAACTGTCATTTATTTTTGAAAGAAAGAGGTATAACTATTCTACAGTACCCTAAGAAGAAAATAAATAAATGATGGGGCTGCGAAGCGCCCCGGGTTAAAGCTAGTAAAGATTAAATGAATTTTTGCTCCTCCTCAGAGACCTCTATCTGCTATCAATGATGCAATCCTTTAAAGCAGGGTCAATAACTCAAAGTTTTTGACTGTCAAAGGGTTTCCTTCAAAGTGATGGAAGTTATTTCAATAGTCAAGCGAAAAAGAAAACGGCCTTGAAACCCAACACCCAGCACTGGTGATTATTAGGGTCATTGATCCTTAATTCGTCAATGACCACGATCGTTCCTAATCTCAAGTCAATGGCCTTTAGTCCATTGCCAATGACATTTGAAGATTACTCCGGAGCAAATCACTTCATCAATTGCAAATGAATTTTAATAAGTGGTTAATAGACAGCGGAATATATGCAATTGCATATTTTTATTGGTTGGTTGTACGGCAAAGCCGATAACACACAATTTTTTCCCTCAAAAAATAATTAAATAAACGCTTATTCTTTTTTGCGTATTTTATGCAAACTGCATATTAGCTTGTATCGTGCATATGCAAACACATTTCTTTTTAAAATTCACCGCAAATTTGATCGTTTACTGTTGTTCCATTTTGTAATTTTCTCCACTTTGCCGATGCATATTTTTTGCATATGCATTTTTGTTTAATTGCATGTGCAATTTTTTTGTTTGCATATGCATTTTTCACTTAACAAATGCACATTAAATTTTTCATATGTTGTGCATATTCTCTTGCATATTTTTTACATATAAAATGCAAATATCGAATATGCAGATTGCATCGAATTTAGAATCCCAAAATATACCAAAACTTAAAATATGAACTCCTTCGGATGACAAATAGAGATTGCATAAAATTCCGCTGTCTAATGATTGACATTTAAGCTGCCCAACAACCTTTATTGTAAGTCCAATGTACTTTTATCCGCGTTCGCCTGTTGTTATTAGCCTTTAGTCTAAAATAAATAAATCATAATCTGGGGTCATTGACTTTAAATCTCCGTAAATGATCTACCAGCTTTTATCCAGGCTACATAAAGGGTGGGTAAAAGCTGCCACCAGACGTGTGGTTTTCAAGAAGAAATAAAACGCATATAATTTAATGTTAATGCCAAGAATTTAGTTTTATTATATAGAAAAGGGTTTGCCATTATGTTCTAAAAATGATTTCGGACAAGTGGCCGCCGCGGCTGGCTCGAATAAATTCCAGCCGAGAGGCCCAATTTTCGACCACTTTTTGCAGCATTTGGGGCTGTATGTCAGCAATAACGTCTCGAATATTCTCTTCCGTCGTCTCGGGCTTATCTGCGTAGACAAGCGATTTCACATAAGCCCACAATAAATAGTCCAGCGGTGTTAAATCGCACGATCTTGGAGACCAGGCCACAGGCCCACGACGCGACGTAATGCGCTCACCAGGTTAGGTTAGGTTAGGTTAGGTTGAATAGAGGAGACGTTTAAAACGTCTCATGTCCATGGACATACACTTAAGCCAGTGGTTCGGCCTGTTGTGCGCTCCTTATTTATGATTTTCATACCCCACGGATTACAGAAAATCGGTACTAGACACGTATTTTCTCAGTATCTTCCAGTCATATCCTCTGAGATGAGTCAAGTCTGGCAATATGTCGGAACCGAAATATCAGGATCTTGCATGTGTGAAAGCTGGGCAGTGACACAGAAAATGTTCTATCGTTTCGATGTTTTCCCTGCACTCGTCGTTTTCTGCTAGTCCTATGCGATGAAGATGTGCCTGTAAGCTTGAGTGTCCCGTTAGAACACTTATCATCTTACTAATCTCGATCTTGTTTAGTTTCAGAAAACTACTGGTTTTCTTCACATTTGGGTCACCCCACAGTATCTTTGCAGTTGCTCCTACAGTTGCTCTATTCCACACAGTTTTGTGAGCCATCACTGCCCAATGCTTCAACTCATCCTTCGTGGCTTCGAAAGGCTTCCAATTTTCCAAGTTTATTACTCGAAGTTCTCTGCGACATTTAAGCGCGAAAAAAGTCATTAAAGCGTAGCAAATGCTCTGTATTCCATCCTATTAGCTTTTAATCTAAGGTTAGTGTCCTTTAAAAAACAACATTAAGAAAAGGCTAAAGTGACGGTGTCGACTATATGTTGTCCGACACCACTCTAGTAAAATTGGATAACAATTAAAATTTGTTTACACAATTTACATTTGGTATGTCTCTGCCACTGTAGCCAAATCGGACGAGAAATACGTGTATATATGGGAGCTGTATCCAATTCGGAACCGATTTTCTTCAAATGCAGCTAATTTGGTCCATGGTATAGAGGACGACTTTAGTGGTCGACTCCAGCATAGAGGAAGACCTCAGTGGTCGACTCTAGCATAGAAGAACACCTCAGTGGTCGATTCAGTAAAAAGAAAGACCTAAGTGGTCGATTCTAGCATAGAGGAAGATCTCCGTGGTCGATTCTAGCATAGAGGAAGATCTCCGTGGTCGATTCTAGCATAGAGGAAGATCTCAGTAGTCGATTCTAGCATAGAGGAAGATCTCAGTAGTCGATTCTAGCATAGAGGAAGATCTCAGTAGTCGACTCTAGTAAAGAGGAAGTCCTCAGTGGTCGAATTGGTAAAGAAAAAGACCTTAGTGGTCGACTCTAGAGTAGAGAAAGACCTCAGTGTTTGACTCAAATACAGAGAAAGACCTCAATGGTCGACACTAGTATAGAGGAACAATTGACACTATTATAGAGGAAGACCTCAGTGGTCGACTCTAGTGATCGCCTATAGTATAGAGGAAAACCTCAGGGGTCGACTCAAGTATAGGGAAATACCTCAGTAATTGACTTTAGTATAGCGGAAGTCCTCAGTGGAAGACCTCATTGGTCGACTCTATTAAAGAGGAAGACCTCAGATGTCGACTCTAGTATAGAGGAAGACCTCAGAGGTCGACTATAGTATAGAGGAAGATCTCAGGGGTCGATTCTAGTATATACGATGACCTGAGGGGTCGACTGTAGTATAGAGGAAGACCTCAGTGGTGGACTCTAAAGATCAACACTAGTATAGAGGAAGATCTCAGTGGTCGACTATAGTCTAGAGGAGGACCTCAGTGGTGGACTCTAAAGATCAACACTAGTATAGAGGAAGACCTCAGTGGTCGACTGTAGTCTAGAGGAGGACCTCAGTGGTGGACTCTAAAGATCAACACTAGTATAGAGGAAGACCTCAGTGGTCGACTGTAGTCTAGAGGAGGACCTCAGTGGTGGACTCTAAAGATCAACACTAGTATAGAGGTAGACCTCAGAGGTCGACTCTAGTATAGAGGTAGACCTCAGAGGTCGACTCTAGTATAGAGGAAGGCCTCAGAGGTCGACTCTATTATAGAGGAAGGCCTCAGAGGTCGGCTCTAGTATAGAGGAAGACCTCAGAGGTCGACTCTAGTATAGAGGAAGACCTCAGAGGTCGACTCTAGTATAGAGGAAGACCTCAGAGGTCGACTCTAGTATAGGGGAAGACCTCAGAGGTCGACTCTAGTATAGGGGAAGACCTCATGGTTCGCCTTTAGTATAGAGGAAGACCTCAGGGGTCGATTCTAGAATAGAGGATGACGTCAGGGGTTGACTCTATATAAAGGAATACCTCTGGGGTCGATTCTAGAATAGGGAAATACCTCAGTAATTGACTTTAGTATAGCGGAAGTCCTCAGTGGAAGACCTCATTGGTCGACTCTATTAAAGAGGAAGACCTCAGATGTCGACTCTAGTATAGAGGAAGACCTCAGAGGTCGACTATAGTATAGAGGAAGATCTCAGGGGTCGATTCTAGTATATACGATGACCTGAGGGGTCGACTGTAGTATAGAGGAAGACCTCAGTGGTGGACTCTAAAGATCAACACTAGTATAGAGGAAGATCTCAGTGGTCGACTATAGTCTAGAGGAGGACCTCAGTGGTGGACTCTAAAGATCAACACTAGTATAGAGGAAGACCTCAGTGGTCGACTGTAGTCTAGAGGAGGACCTCAGTGGTGGACTCTAAAGATCAACACTAGTATAGAGGAAGACCTCAGTGGTCGACTGTAGTCTAGAGGAGGACCTCAGTGGTGGACTCTAAAGATCAACACTAGTATAGAGGTAGACCTCAGAGGTCGACTCTAGTATAGAGGTAGACCTCAGAGGTCGACTCTAGTATAGAGGAAGGCCTCAGAGGTCGACTCTATTATAGAGGAAGGCCTCAGAGGTCGGCTCTAGTATAGAGGAAGACCTCAGAGGTCGACTCTAGTATAGAGGAAGACCTCAGAGGTCGACTCTAGTATAGAGGAAGACCTCAGAGGTCGACTCTAGTATAGGGGAAGACCTCAGAGGTCGACTCTAGTATAGGGGAAGACCTCATGGTTCGCCTTTAGTATAGAGGAAGACCTCAGGGGTCGATTCTAGAATAGAGGATGACGTCAGGGGTTGACTCTATATAAAGGAATACCTCTGGGGTCGATTCTAGAATAGAGGATGACCTCAGGGGTCGACTCTATATAGAGGAAGACCTCAGGGGTCGAATCTAGTATAGAGGAGGCCTCAGTGGTCGAGTCTAGTATAGAGAAAGACCTCATAGGTCGGAGAGATTACAACATAACATATGCAATCCGTATGAATTAAACTGGTCATGTTGGAAGGATGTTTGACGGGAACTCTTGCAGTTTGATCAAACAGTTTCCGATGTGTAACTGTTAATATAGTTTCAAATATTTTTTTCTTAACTGAAACTTGCTTGACACTACAAAGTAAATAAAAAAACTCTATTATTCAATATATACAGGGTGGCTGATATGTATTGCAACCAACTTCAGGTTGCTATCATTTCTAAACCGCTAGTTTGATAGCTGACAGATTTATTTCAGTGACAGTTCATCTTATTGTTTACAAGCTTACAAAAGCATTTTGATCTACTGCATTCAGAAAAAAAGTTATTCGTGATGGAATTCAAGTGATAGTGTGATTGCTTTCTATTTGGGTGGAAAAACACAAGTGGCTATCGTTAGAGCCCTCCAACATTTAAATGTGAATAAATCTTTTGTTTCTCGTGGACGAAAAAAAAACGGCAACAACACCAGAAATGATCCGAAAAGTGAAGGCCAGATTTGATCGAAATCCACGCCGCAGGTGTAGAAAAATTGCTCGTGAGCTGAACATATCGCGAGAACGGATACAACACATATTAAAAAATGAGCATGGACTAAAGCCATTGAAGTTCCAAAAAGTGCAAGAGCTCACCGATGCGCAAAAAAAAGTTAGACTGGAAAGAGCCAAAGAGTTGCTTCGCTTGCATGAAAGTGGCCAGTTGTCGAATTTGGTTTTCTCCGATGAGAAGCCATTCCAAATTGAGCAGTTTGTGAACAAACAAAATGATCGGGTTTACTTGCCAAAGAGCTCAGCTGAAAATTTACACCTGCGATTGGCCACCAGAACTCAAGCGCCACCGATGGTAATTGTGTGGGCCGCCGTAACGGTCGATGGTCGCTCCCCGTTCGTATTCATCGACCATGGGGTCAAAAAAAAAATGCCGAATACCATCGGGAAAATGTCCTAAAGACAGTATTGAAGCCCTGGGCAGACAAACATTTCGGTCGCAGACCATGGACATTCCAACAGGACTCAGCACCATCGCACTCAGCACGCGTCAACCAAGAATGGCTTACAAAGGAGGTTCCTCGCTTCATTTCTACCGCACAATGGCCACCAAGATCTCCGGATCTCAATCCGTTGGACTTTTGCGCCTGGGGCATTTTAGAGAGTAAGTTTCGCACAAAAAAATACAAAAGTATCGATCATCTCAAGACGGCGCTTCGCCGGGAATGGGCCAAAATACAGCAGAGCCACTTTCGTGCAGCATGTGATGGATTTGTCGGCCGTTTGAAGGCCAGAATTCGTGCCAAAGGTGGCCAATTCGAACAAATCTAAACTGTTTCTAAAATTTTATGTTATTTCCGACATTTTTTGCTTTTGAACAATAAAATTTTAAAAAAATTAAAAAAATATAGCGCTTTACTTTGTTGCATTACCTATCAGCCACCCTGTAATGTATGCAGTTATGTGAATTTTTCACTTATATCGATTAGAAGATATCTAGGCCATATAAACAGTTTGACATGGGAAAATGTACCAATTCCTAAACAACTTCCTACAATCTGTTCGTAGTTCTAGCGAACAAAACGACTTCTATCACTTATAGCTAAATGTTAATCTTCTTTCAATTTTAAACTTCTCTGGGTCCGCAAAAAGTCCAACATAAAGCACAACATAAACCAAAGTATACACACAAACGTCTGACACAGTTTATTTACTTGTATCTACTAGCATATTATTAAATTTGTATAATATATGCACTTAAGCTGCTGCCTTCAAACTAATCGATAGGGAAGATATTTAGGCCATCTAACCAGTTCGGCGTTATAAAATGTACCCATTCATAAACAATCTCCTGCAATCACTTATTACATATGCAATCAGTTCATCTGTATCAAACCAGTTATGTTGCACTGATGTTTGTTACAACCACTTGTAGTTTGATCGAACTGAAAGATCTGCTCAGCTTTGATATCTGCAATTTAAACTATTTTCAAATACTCGTAACTTGTTTTTTAAATTGAAATTTCTCTGGGACCACAAAATGCTTTGCAGCGAATGGGACAGTGTCAGTTTAAATAGAAGATTGTGAGACATTTATTTTTTTTGCAACCATTCAATGGCATCCGCAACAAATTGCTTAGCCGACTTTCTCGACAGAAGCGTAATCATAAAAAAAATGTTGTTGCGGTTGCCTATAGCTGTTGCTGATTTTATAGCGTTGTTAACACAATCCACCCACGAAGACATTAAATGACGCTCATAATGGCAAATAATTTGTCATTTTAACTAAACTATGTGATATTTGGGCCACAAGGAGTGAGCGAGTGGGTCGCGCTAAGTGTAGCCTGGAGTTGTAGTATTTGTATTTGACGTCACCATTAACCATAGAGCCTTGGAACTAATGCCCGCAAGTCATAAGCCCGGACGCAGAAAATTCCCTCACCAAAAAGGACAAAAACATCGATGAGGACAAGGATGAGGATGACGACGACATAAAATGTCACAGAGAAGTAAAATGACGGTGTGGTCGTCGTCGTCATCCACATCGTCAACATGTCTATGCGGGACTCTAAGAACTATCTGGAAATGGCAGTGTAATTAACAGCATGCGTAGTGGTAAAATCCATCAAACCCTCCCCTCTTCTTCGCCCTCGCCTAAGCTACAATCGAACCCGCATTTTATGACCCAGGTCCTCCCTAATGATGCTTTCCCCGTGGCCGGGAAACAAAGCGCCTTTGCTGTTCTTCTTTTTCCTGTAGATTTTGTGGTGCTTTGTCGGTGGTAGGGAGGAATGAAGGAAGGATGGAAGGAAGGAAAACGGAACTGTTGCTGTCATCTATGTTTTCACCCACCTCTCTCTCTCCCTCTCTCTGGAGTAGAGGAAAATTATATGCCCTGGGTTTATGGTTATTGCGGTTTTATGGTTTCTGCGGCGGTGTTGATGTAAATAGCGCTTCTGCTGTTGAATGGTTCATTTCACTGCTTAAGTTTCAAGTCGTCCTCGATTTGTGCCGCTTCACAATTTAATTACTTTATTTATATTTGTGTAATTAAGCATAAATTTTGCATAAATAAAGGACAGGTTATACGTTGCCGAAGAATAAAGGAGACAGATAACAACACGTCTTGTGGTTGATGTGGTTTTTGAAGATAACGACTTTAGGTAGCCAGCCGTCAATTGAGGATTTCGTGGGATAACGAGGAGTCGTTTAAAAAGCTTAAATAAATTTAAATGCGAAAGTAGCTACATAAATTAATAAAGTTGTGATCGTTAGTAAAAGAGATTACTTTTCGTGAAAGAACCCATGAGAAAAACCTGGATTAAATTAAATGGGCAAAAACTTCGGGTAAGATTTTACTCACAAACTGAGATTATTACCGGAGGACACTGTAGGTTCCTGTTATTAAATTTGAATTTAATGAGGTAATAGATAGTGGAAGAGAAACACGAATAGAGTTTATCATGAAGTCGAATAGCTTAGGTCCTGATTACGCTGTGAGGGTACAATGAATCCATCGAATTCCGCATAATTTTGAATTAAAGTCATAGAAGTAGTAGAGATTTGTAGACGTCATAATTAAGAACAGTTTTTGTAAATTGTAGGTGAGTTTTATTTTCCGGAATGAGTAGGGGCACAATGGGAGAATTATGGTACCACCGCCAAGTCCAAACGGCTGAAGTTACAATAGCGAGCTCTGACTCTGGCAGTGTATTCCATAGGACATTGGATCGGGACAGGAACCTATTTTCCGAGATTTTAGTGACACATTGAGACAAAATGGGATAAATGTGGTACCATTGTGCTCCAATTAGCTAGCTCTTGAAAGATAAACTGGCGATAACAAGAGTTTTTGTGAAATTCATACTTTTAGAAGAAAAGTTGGGGAAAAGCACTAAATATTGACCCAGGGTGCGACAGTAGCTCTTGGAACATGAACTTTACATATCGTAAGAAATGCTTTTTTTTTCCTAAATTCCTACTTTTAGGGACACGGCGGGTCAAAAACTGTTAAATATTGTACAGTGGGTCAAATATGGTTAATATTGCACAGTGGTGCCAAAAAGGCGTTAAGTATTGTGATTTGGGGTAGAAAGCGGTAAACATAACACAGTGGGGCAAAAATGGTAAATCGTGGTACCGTGGTGCGAGATTACCTCTTGGAACATAAGCGCTTTTTTCAAAGTTTACACTTTTACAGGCACAGTGTTCCAACAACTATAAATTATTGTACAGTATAAATTGGTTAATATGGTACAGTGGAGAATAGAAGGGGTTAAGTGTGGTACAGTGGGCAGAAAGTATGAAACATGACACAGTAAGGTGAAAGGGGTTAAATATGGTACAAGGGTGCGAGGATAAGTCTTGGAACGTAAACTTTGTATAGGTATTCAAAAATCATACATTTAAGGTCATCATAAAGGTTAAATATTCTACAGTGTGGCTAATATGGTTAAATATGGTACAGTTGGGCAAAAAGGGGATAAATATGTTACCAGGTGCGAATTTCATGTACGAAGTTTTTGCTCTCGAAATAAGTACTTTTTGGAGCACAGTGGAAAAACCGGTTAAATTAATAAATAATAAAAATAAATAAAAGGCATTAAATATGGTACAGTAGAGGCTTGCGCCACCATGTATTTATATGGTGCGAGAATGGTAAAAAAATCGCGAAATTAATGTTTTTTATTAAATCATACTTTTATTGTCTTTCCAGGGAACATAATCAAGAGATAAAAAGCTTTGTTTTCGAAATATGGTCCCAGATGCGAACACAGCCCTTGCAACATAAGCGATATAATATTTTTTTTTAGAAATTGATAACTTTATGATCACAGTGGGGTTAAATACGAGTATGGTTAAAGTTAAAGTCGACCTCAGTGGACTTATTCTACATTCGCGAGCTTTTCTTTAAGGTTGTTCTAAATAGCTTTATCAATACCAAAGTCTACCTTGAGTTCTTTCGGTACACCAGAATCAACTATTGATGTCTTCCAATATACCGGAGACGACCATTGAGATATTCGTCTATTATACTGGAGCCGACTATTACTGTGTACCTCCACAACAGATACAATTTAAGACCTATTTTTCTATACCAGATTCGACCACTGAGGTCTCCCTCTATGTTAGAGCCGATATTGAGGTCTTTCTCTATACCAAAGATGACCATTGAGGTCTTCATCTACATCAGTGCCGGCCATCGAGGTCGTACTCCATACCCGAGTCGAAAATCGAAGACTTCCTCTATACTCGAGTCGACCATTGAGGCCTTCGCCTATACTAAAATCGACTAATGAAGTATTCCCCTATACTGGAGTCGATCATTGAGGCATTCCTTTGTACTAGAGCCCATCATTAAAGTTTCTCCTCATACCAGAGTCGACGGTGTTAAAAATCTTAACAATACCAGCGTCAACAATTGAGGTCTTCCTTCTCACCAGAGTCATTCATTGAGACGTTCCTCTATATAAGAGTCGTCCACTGAAGCAGGCCTCTAAGCAGAGTCTACCATTGTGATGTTCCTCTATACCAGAGACAGCCACTGACGTCTTCCTATATACCAGAGTCTAACATTGAGGTCTTTATCCATTCCAGAGATAATCATTTAAGTCTTCATATACGTCTGAGCAGGCCATTTCTTACTTTATACCGGAGTCAACCTTTAAGTTATTCATATATGTATACTAGGGTGATGACTTTTATACAACCTCGTTTCCCTGTATCATATTTAGATGAGTTTTTATTTAAGATTAGATAAAGTCTTACATATAAGGTGATTCGACAAAAAGAACCCCACGCACAAAATGATTTTAAAATTTTTATTTATCAGCATTTTGGGCAATTTTGATTTTTTTTTTAATTTTTTTCAAAACTTTCAACATAATGACCGCTCATAAATGTGGGTTCTTTTAAAAAAAATCAGAAAAAATTAGAATCATAAAATTTGTCAACGTTTTTTTCCAAAGAGATACATTCGATTCAAAATGAGATACCTTCACTTAATTGTAAATGAAAACGAAAAGTGTTCATCAATTTCTATAATCAAGGTCTCATTTTGTTCATAGGTTAGGTGGCTTTTCGTAAAAGTTATAAGACTTGACACTTTTTTCCGTTTTGGAATTATATGAATTAAAAAAAAGAAAAGATTTAAATTTTTTCACAAAAATATCATTTCAAAGTTGTTTGTACGTGACCTTTTTCAATATTTAAATGGAATAAACGTTATTTTAGTCACCAATAGGCAAAAGTTCATACATTCGTGAAACAGGAAATAATTTTTGAGAAAAAAAATAAAAAAGTCATCACCCTAATGCATACTACAGTCGATCGATGAGGTTCTCGTCTATACTCAATACGACAACTGAAGACTTCCTCTATAGTGGAGTCGATCATTGAGGCCTTCCTCTGTACTAGAGCCGATAAATGAAGTTTCTCTCCATACCAGCGTGAACAATTGAATGCCTTAATTGTTCACGCTGGTATGGAGAGAAACTTCATTTATCGGCTCTCCACACCAGAGTCATTCACTGAGGTCTTCCTCTATACTAAAGTCGACTACTGAGGCATTCCTCCACACTAGAGTCAACAATTTCCCTCCATACCAGAGGCAACAACTAAGGTATTCATCTATACCAGAGTCGAAAAATGAGGCCTTCATCCACACATTAGTCATTTATTGAGGTCTTTCAATATACTAGAGTCGACCACTGCAACTTTAATTCACATTGCATCGATCGTTGATGCTTTCGTTTATATTAGAATCGGCCAATAAGGGCTTTATCTACACCGGAGTCAACCATTAAGTCCTTCCTTTTTGTTAGGTCGACCATTGCGGACTTTCTCACATACCAGAGTAGACCATTGAGGCCTTCCTCTACAACAGATTCGACCATTGAGGTCTTCCTCCACACTAGAGTCGACCACTGAAACCCTACTCAGTATCATATCCGATCATTAAAATTGCACTCCATACAAGAGACGATTATTGAGGCTTCCTCTATGCAGGTTCGACGATTGATGTCTTCCTATGTGCCAGAGTCATCCAGTGAGGTATTACTGTATAAGATCCATTGAGATCATCCTCTATACAAGAGTTGGACATTGAGATGTTCCTCTAGAAAACAGTTGACCATTAAGGTCTTTCTCTACTTATATATACGAGTAAGAATAGACTATCGATGCCTTCCTTTGTACCACAGTCGACCATTCACGCCGTTATACCAGATTCAACCATTGGTACCTTCTTCTGCACCAGGGACAACTATTTAGATCTTCCTTTATACTAGAGTGGACCATTGAGGTCTTCCCCTACACTACAGTCGACCATTGAGGTCTTCCTCTTTACAAGAGTCGACCATTAGAGTCTTATTCTATACTACAGTCGTCCATTGAGTCCTTCCCCTATATTAGAGTCGAACATTGACGTCTTCCTCTATATAGGCATCGACCATTGGAGACCATATCTATATTCACATTAGAGTTGATCATTGAGACCTTCTTCTATATTTATTATAGTCGACCACTGAGGCTTTACGCTATACCAGAATGGTCCATTTATGTCTTCTCCTATACCAGAGGCTATCACTGAAGCCTTCTTCTACAGCAGAGTCTACCACTGAGGTCTACCTCTATATAAGAGTCTACCATTAAGGTCTTCCTCTATATCCGAGTCGACCATTGAGGTTTTCTCTACACAATTGTCACCCATTGAGGCCTTCTACTATACAAGAGTCGACCACTGTGACCTTACTCCAAACGGAGTCGACTCTTATGTTCTTCCTCTTTACCAGAGCCGGCCATTGGGTTCTTTATCTATACCAGAGTCGATCATTGAAATCTTCTCAATACCAGAGTCGGCCATTGAAGCCTTCATCTACACTAGAATTCACGATTGAGCCATCTATTGTAGTCTTCCTCTATAACGACTTCGATTATAGAAGACTTCCTCTTCACTTACTTCAATCAAAATCGACTATTGTGATCTTCCTCAATAACATAGCCGGCCATTGGAGTCTATCCCCAACGAGAGTCGACCATTGAAGTCGCCGAGTACACTAGAATTCACCATTGAGCCTTCCATGGTAGTCTTCCTCTATAACGAATTCGATTATTGAAGACTTCCTCTTCACAAGAGTCGACAAAGCAGGTCTTCCTCTATATCATAGATGCCTTCATCTCCACCAGAGTCGACCATTGAGGCCTTCCCCTATACAAGAGGCTACTATTGAGACCTTACTTCAATCAGTGTCGACTATTACGAGGGTTGCTATATATATTTCTGGCCTAGACAACACTAAGTGTTGCCTGGCGCTATCTGACATTTCCATTGGAAAGTTTGATATTTTTTAGCATAAACGTACTCAGAACGTTTTGACGTACTCGTACAGCCTTACTAGGTACGACCATCGCGGTGTTTCTATATACCAGAGTCAGTCAATGTTATCTTCCTCAATACCAGGGTCCTCGACACTAACTCTATATTAGAGTCGACCATTAAGGCCTTCCTTTACACCAGAGTCGATCATTGAAGTCTTCTTCGACATGGACGTATTTCTGTACACCAAAGCCGTCCGATGTGACCTTACTTCAATCAGAGTCGACTATTTTGATCTTCCTCAATAACATAGCCGGCCATTGGGGTCTATCTCCCACGAGAGTCGACGATTGAAGTCTCTCAGTATACAAGAGGCGACAACTGTGATCTTCCTCTATACCAGAGCTGGCTTTGGGAATCGACCACTGAGGCCATCACTTAAACTAGAGAGGACCGTTGAGATCTTCTTTTATACCATTGAGTTCATCCTTCACATTAGAGTCGACCATTGAGGCTATATTTGAATCGAATACTGAAGTCTTCATCTATACTCGTACCAGAGTGGGCCATTGATGCCTTCTGCGTCGACCACTGATGCCTTCCTCCACAGCAGAGACGACCATTGAAGTCTTTCTCTATACTAGAGTCGATCAATGGATCTTCCTCAATACAAATGTCTTCCTCTATACCAGGCCACTGACATCTTCCTATATAAAGAGTTTTCCAACATGAGGTGTTATTTCGGTATTCAAAGAAAAATTCCATTTTTTGAGATAAATGATCGGATGTTTATTTCATAATAAAGAGGAAGGTATGCCGTTAATAATGAAAAACAACATCAGCCAAATGGCCACCACGACCACGTTTACAGGACCATATCCTTTTCATGAAATTTTCCATAACCAAATCGCAAAGTGGCTGCCCTATGTCCTCGATAGCCTCACGAATTCTATCTTTGAGGTCTTGAATCGACGCTGGGCTGTTGTCGTATACCTTATGTTTCACGTGGCCCCAAAGGAAGAATTCGCAAGGTGTTAAATCACAAGATCTCGGTGGCCAATTGTGATCACCTCTTCGAGAGATAACACGGTCCGGAAACTTTTCCCGTAACAGAGCAATGGTTTCGTTGCGCTGTCTTGTTGAAAGTAAACGTTGTCCAGATCAATATCATCCAACTCCGACCATAAAAAATCATTAATCAGTTCTCCATAGCGCAATCCATTCACCGTAACTGTTGATCCAACCTCATTTTAGAAAAAGTAAGGTCCAATGACCCCGCCGGACCATAAACCACCCCAAACAGTCACACATTGAAGATGGCGAGGCTTCTCAACAATAACTCTTGGGGTTTCCGAGCCCCAGATGCGACAATTTTGCTTGTTGACGTAGCCACCGAGGTGGAAATGGGCCTCATCAGTCATGATGATTTTCGAATTTTAATAATTTCAGTGCGTTGTTGAATCGAGTATCATTCCATTTTTAGTAATGGCGTAGTTTATACTTGTCTAATGTCAAAGAATAAAAGCTTAAAAAGTGACAGCTACCGAAATACCGGGTGATTCAAAATAACACCTATTGTTGGAAACCCCTGTATATTGTTAATATATGAAGTTGTATTCCAGAGTCCATTGAAGACTTTCTTTATACAAGAGCGGACTACTGTGACCTTACCGTGAGTTGGTAGTTGGACGTTTTTCTGTACACCAGAGCGGGCATTGGGGGTTTTTGATATACACCAGGGTCGACTATCGCTTCAATATGTTCGACCATTGAGTGCTTCCTTTGTATTAAAGTCCACAATTGAAATATTTCTTTATACCTGGGTCGACCTTCGAGGCTTTCTTCTACACAAGAGACGATCATTGAGATCTGTACCGAAGTCGAGCATTGACATCTTCCTCTATATGACAGTCGACTACAGATGCATTCCTCTTCACCAGAGTCGACAAGTGAGGTCTTCCTCTATAATAGAGTCGACTATTGAGGTGAAGACCTCAATAGTCGAGCCTTAGAGATACGACTGTAATTCCCTATAGGAGGCCATTGACGTCTTACTATATATAAGAGTACATAGTAAGAGTCCACCATTGAGGCATTTTTCTTCACCTGAGTCGAACATTGAGTTCTTCCTACCAGAGTCGTCCATTGAGATAATCATCTACACCAGAGTCGACTATAGAGGCATTCCTTTACACTAGAGTCGACCAATGAGGCATTCCTCTATTAGAATCGACACCAGATGTCTTCATCTATACCAGAGACGGCCATTGAGGCCTTTCTCCATATCAGAGTTGTCCATTTAAGCCTTCCTTCGCACAGAGCCGGCAATCCAGACCTTCCTCAACTATAGAAGACCTCTCTCTCTCTCTCTATCGTGGAGTCGACCATTGAAATATTCCTGCATACTGCGTTTGACACAATCAGAGCAAACTCCAGGTTTCTACCTCTATATTAGAGTCTTACATGGATGTATTCATCCAATTTGAACTCTATCTCTAAGGCTTTTCTATATACATATTAGAGTCGATCACTAAGGTAGCAGGAAGCCCACCTTACAAAGAAACGCAAAAAAATGTGAAAATTTTTCTTTATTTATCAACATAATCTTCTATTAGCTTGATATATAAACCGCACCAAACAGTCACACGTTGAGGATGGAGGGTCTTCTCAACAATAACTCTTGGGTTTTCCGAGCCCCTGACAAATCCTTTCCCGCCGAGCCATTTTTTGAACATTGGAAACAAAAAATAATCCGACGAAGCTAAATCTGGTGATTAAATCTACGTGCTGAAGCAATTCGAACTTTAATTCATTGATTTTGGCCATCGCAATAGTGGAAGTGTTAACTGGTGCATTGTCTTGATGCTGAGCAAACGCGGCACCCATAAACTATGTAAAAAACTATGTAAACGACTACACATCATCGATGTAGAGAGAGTCTAGCTGTTCAGAGGTTACCGTGGACTAGTTAGAGAGAATCTGGAAGGGGCAATATTGTCTCAAAAAAGTTTTATTTAAAAATACTTTTCATTTAAACTGAGGTTATGATCTAGTGATCTTCAGCTTCTGATGACTCCGAGAGACTACTTTTAAACAAAGTTTTTTCTTTTAAGATCCGAGATTGCCTGAAGAGTCTAAACCTTTGTGATTTCCCCACTTAAGAAAAGAAGAAGTAGCGTATTGCACCACTCCAAAATAAAACCAATAACTCAAAAGTCATTTGCCAACCGCAAGAAAACCTAACTAACAAATTGTCTAAGCCTCTGGTATGTCGTACGTTCTAACACAAACTATATGACTTTTAACTTCAAGCCACAACTTTAACTAATTCCATATTCTTTTCATACTGCAACTATGTTTTACCACAAAAACGTTCATCCTCAAAGCAAAAAACTGCCTCCGCAAAACGGTTTCAGACACATTTTTCAATAATTGTTTACAGCCTTAAACTTCTTTGGGGTACTAACTAAACTAAATGTCAACTAACCTGGCTATATGTACGATATTTTCCCCCCTCTGCGAAGTTAACCAAACAAGTTCGTCTTCTTTGGCATTTGCTCCTCTTGCTGAAGTTTGTTGCAGCGGCAGGCAGGCAGTCTGGCCTGGCCTGGTCTGGAAACAAGATTTTACCGTAAGCATCAGGTACCAGGTACAAGGCATCAGGCAACGACCGGCTCCAGCATTAGGCCAGCATATGAATTTGGTACATCATTGTAGTCATCGTCATTGTGGTCGTCACCAGCAGCAGCATCATCAACATCATCAGCAGCATCAACTTATGTATCAATTGCCAAAGATGATGGTCGTTGTCGTCGTCCGTTGAGGTGCAGTTTTGTAGTTTTGTACATCATTTAGGTGCAGTGGATATTGACTGGATCTTATGGTTCCAATTGTTGTTCGTGGTCGTGTTGTTTGCTGCTGTCGGCAGCAGCAGCTGGAGAAGAAGAATATGATGGCTTTGCAAAGTGGCCAGGCAAAAAAGACCAAACTTTCTTTAGTTTCTGGTTAAACCAGTAGTTGTAGTTGATTGTACCGTTTCTGGCTGCTGCTGCTGCAGCAGAGTCATCCAGCCAGCAAGCCAGTAAGCCAGTCCGCCATCCACCAGAGGATGTCTTCGATTTTGTGTTGGTTTTTCTTTGGATTTTTTGCAGGTTTTTTTCTGTTTTAATGTTAATGTGAAGAATATCACACACACCAAATGCCATTTGGTTGTTAACCTCATTCGTGTGGAAAACAAATGGCTATGATATACCCCCAGCACCAGCGACAGCCGCCGCAGCATCACCCAGTCAAAGGTAGTGGATAAAAAAGATGTTGCTTACCGTAATACCTGTTTTCGAAAATTGCTTTCAATTATTGGTTGTCAGGGGGGAAAAAACTGCACAAAAATTAGATTAACAAATGTTCATGAAATAAACGGAAATTATTGCTAATTTGTGAAGAGAAATCATCATCTAATTTTTCTTAAGAGCTAAACATACGTAATTATTTTGACAATTTAGTTTGAAGCAACTGGGAAATTGGTTGCATGTAACCGTCAAGGAGATTGAAGTGTTCGAGGGAATAGACGAATTAAATTGGAGTCTATAAATTGTCTTGACATTATTAGACAATTCTATTATTCATATGAAAGGTGAATTTTATTTTGAAGTGTGTGTGCAGAAACCTTTGTCTTATTTCAGAAGAATCAAATGTAAATAATTGTTTGACAATTAAGTTTGAAGCAAAGTGGCCGTTGGTTTGATGCAACCGCCAAGAAGTTTGAAGTGTTGAGATGTAAAAATTAAATAATTAGACACACCATCTCACATTCACACTTAAATTATTGAATCCCATTTAAATAAAGAAACTATCTCTCATCAAGATTGTATTAGATATGATCACACTACCGACTATCTGTTCTGTATTTTGAACGACTTCAGCAGGTGTGTGTGATACTTAAGGCACATATTCTATTTGAAGTGAAATAAATCATAAAATGTACAAAGAATTTCGACATCTAAGCGCCTTAACGAAGTAGTTAAACATAGTTGTGACACTCATAGAATTTCCAAAATAATGAGATATTGTATTTTGGAAATTCTATGGGCAATTGGACCGGTTCAAAATTAGACTCGTGATAAATCACAGACTGATAGAGATTGTTCCTCAGAGTGTCCCCTTTTATGTGAAAACAATCGGTAACAATATCATGACTTTGACATTTGAACTGATCTAATCTAAAGGAGTAGGTACAGTACATGACACTACACTTTCAGTCACTATTCTAAATATACTATTACTATTTCAAAATATTCCTACGAAATTGAATCGCTACATATAACATGGCTCTGTCCTTGGATGTGATTAACTAATACCTTGTGACATATCCTAGTACAGACAGTGGCAGATTTCTCCCTGTCTCAAAGAGATCTACACATGTTGTATCAATCAGGGTCATATACCAAAAAAATGTAGAGAGGCGGGATGAAAACATCCTTGTCCCATACTGGAGCTAAGGATTTCCGGACTATTAGTCTATCGTCATTTCTTCTTAAAAACGTGAAGAGATTAATATATAGTTACCTTAGGACCAAAATTTATCACAGGCTATTGGCCAATGCAACAGCATGCCTATAGCAAGGATAAGTCCTACGAAACTGCCCCGCATGATTTAGTCAGCTTTATTAATGAATACTCTGGTAGCTTTCATATCCCAGCAAAAAAAGAGCACCCAAAGAAGCAATAAAAATCCCCAACTTATGATCCGGAAGTTGTTCTAATTTGGATTTTCACCAATGAATTTAACAAGGGGTTGTCGCGCCGGGGAAGTACTTCTTTGTCACCACTTTTGCACAACTCTTTTAAAGCACTGTAAGATTTGCTTTTTTGGTGTTGTATTTATTTGATGAATGTATGTCCTTCTTATTAACATCTTTGGGTCCAGAGATTTCATATTTTAAAGGAATACAAATGTTGACATAGGGAAGGGAACTTATAAATAATATACTATTGGCCAAAGAGATTAACGATCATATATACATATGTATGTATGTTTAGGACATTTGAAGATGTCTGTAATCTGTATGGTGTAGATGGGTCTTGAAAAGTGTGACCCCATAGTGTAATTAACATTCTCACAAAAAAAAGTTTTCCGTAGCCCCGGTTCAGAGAGTAGTAAAGTACCACAGTGTGGTACAGTATGTATGGTATGGTATATTTAATTACCACAATTTCTTTTAAAATTATTTAATTATAACCTACACCACACTGTGGTAAAATTTATTATGATTTTATGCATTTGTTTCTAACACCAAAAATGAGAAGAGATATATAGAACCATCGTTTATTATACCCATCGACTTAGAATCACTTTCTGAACCGATTTAGCTATGTCAGTTTGTGCATGCGTTCTTGTAATCTATGTGCAGGTCAGAAATATAGTCCGATCTCAAAGAAATTTTGTACATATCTTTATTTTGGGACAAGACAATTCGTATTGAAATTGAAAGACAATCCGTATTTCTTTCGTCTACGGCGAACGATCAAAAATCTCTTAACTATTTGAATATCAGTTTAGAACCAGATATCGTAATATATATGAATGTACCTTCGATTTAGCTTATACCCTCTATAGAAGATATAATTTCCTTTCGATGTTCATGAAATTTGGTAAAGAGTGTCTTATTTTAACAGTTAATATCTGTGTGAACAATATCGGTTCAAATTTACATATAGCCCCACATACTCGCATGGATGTGTACCTTCCGATTTAACATCTAAGCTCCATAGAAGTCATATTTTAGCCAAATGTACTATATTTTGCACAAAGAATTTTATAATCCTAGAATAAACGGTCACTAGCAAGGTTGGAAAAATTTGTTTTCATGTTTTACATCAGAGCATTATTAAATTTGGCAGAGATTAGTTTATAGAATCACGAACACTGCGAAATTTGATAAAAAAAATGGATACCCTTCAGATAAAGGCCAAATTTAAATACAGACCCATATAGAATTTTGCATCTAAAATAGGTGTCAAACACGATTTATAAAAATCAAAACAGCAACAAGAGAACAACTACAAAGGTTAAATAGATGAATACAGTACGTTCTGTCTAATACAATGTGAGTTACGCCTTTTGTTCTTTATCAAAAACGAGCACTTGATGTTACGTCTTTTTTTCTTGAATAAAATCGTGATTTTTTGACGAAAAACAAATTTTAATTTTTTAAGGGTTACGCTCTTGGGCATTTCTGGTGACGCTATATTAACATTTTTGGAAAGTATAAAGTGTTGTTTATAAATTCAGTTTTTATCGCAATCCAATGTACTACAATTCCAAAATTTAACATATTTCGAAGAAAATCAGCAAACTTTGAAATGACTTTATGTTATTTTAATCGACTATGAAAAAGTTAGACTATGAAAAGTTATTTAGAAGTTAAACCTAGTCGACTGAAATTTAATTGATGAAAAAGTCGACTAGCTTCCAGAACCATTCACTAATTCTGATATAGCCGCCATATAAATATATATATCTTCCCTTTAGCACTATAGACGCAGCATTTTACATATATATCATAGCCCTCATACATATGTTCCTTCCGATCTGGACTTTTATCACTTCACAATATTCATTTTACATCCAATCGTTTTAAAATTATGCATTCTTAGGTTAATAATTTATATTCCGAAATTACATTTTGGTTAGTTATTTAGAAGAACTTCATTAAATGCCGAAAAAATGTTCATACTTATGAATTGGAAGTACTTATAATGTTATTCTTTTGGAAGTACTTCTTTTATTTTTTGCTGGGTATATATAGAGAGAGTCTAGTTCAGGTTTATAGCAGTAAACGTATGTAGTTTCATTTATAACCTTCTGATTGAGTGTCGCGTTTCCGCTCGATTAGGGTCAACGGGCCTCCACAGATTTGTCAGCAAGGGAACGTCCCAAGGAGGTATTCTGTCTCCTCTGCCTACAGAGACAAGCATTTAACAGTGGCGCACAGTGTCGTGATTTCTCTGTACGGTTAGACAAAAATGGAAGGAGTAGATGTAGATCATCGAAATTTTGCATAAGTAGTTTTTATAAGCCAAATAAGGTAAAAACTAATTTTGGACCAAATCCGTCAAAGGACACACCCACTTCCCACATATCCTGAAATGCAAAAATTCAATATTTTCTAAAACTGCCCACGGAATTCAAACAAATTTTGCTCAATATAGTTCTAATTAGTTTTGTTAAAAGCATGTGATCGCTGAAATTGCAGCAAGGACTAAATTATCCTTTAAAATATCCTGTTTGAGTAGTAAAATATGCGAATAGCGCAAAAATGACTTCAAATGTAATATGCGGCATATTTTATTCTCAGAAATATATGTAATTTCCTTCGGTTTTAATTCAATTCGAACTGAAATTTTTTTTTCAAAATTTTGATTCTTAAAATATTTTGTTTGGATATAACCAACGTTTCTCAAAAAAATGAAAAATTAAAATATTTATTGCAGGCAAATTCGCAAATATTCGCAGCTAGAAATTTTTTTACTTTAAAACTACTACATGAACAGTCATTATAAATTGTCTTTTCGGTACACTCGACAAGGGTCCACTTAAAAAACAAGCGTGTTTTTCTGTACACACAAATTATCCTAACGGTACTTTCTATATGATTATAAATATTTGGACCAATAAATTATTTTGTCGTATTGCAGAAACATTTTTGCACAATACCAAGATACACGTGTTGCAATTATTAAGAATAAATATTAATTTTAACCCTTAAAAGATCATAAAAATTTAAAATTATTTGATGTGATAAATATATAAACAACTTCAATTTTGAAACCCCATATCTCAGAAACGGCTGAATGAATCTAAAAAATATTTTATGTGCTTTCTACTCTAACTGTTTTTCGTCGATTCGTGCAAATTAAAAATTTCCAACATCGACTGTCGGTATTTTTGGCCACGCTCACGACACTGTGTGGCGCACCAATTTGCGTATGCAAATTTATCGAGAATTTGTAATGTCGTCCCTTACGCAGCAAGTTTAGAAGCATTGCAGTTTCTCGGGATATCCTTATGCCCAATAACCCGTATGAGGTGTATGATAAACTACTCAGCCATCTCTTTAAGAGATCTGCGGCAGTCGAGGGCTGTTTGTGAATTTATGGATGTGGCGTCCAGAGAACTGATGGCAGCCTGGTTTTCAGAGTAAACGACAATGCCAGAGTTGGTCAGTATATTGCGATACAGGCACTTGGCGACTTTCCTTCATGCTATTCTTTCGGCTTGATAGATACTACAAGTGTCTGTTAGTTTGTGAGCTATACGATTGAGTTCTGTACTGTGTGAAGCCAACTTTATTAGTAAGCTTCGAAACATCTGTGTATTGGTGGAGGTAGTTCCTATTTCCAGCTATTCTTTGAACCCATTTCTCTCTCCTCTGAGAGAGATCTCTCTATACTAGACTCGACCTCTGAGGTCTTCCTCTATATTAGAGTCGACCTCCGAAGTCTTGCTCTATACTAGAGTCGACCTCTAAGGTCTTTCTCTATGGAACTAGAGTCGACCTCTGAGTTGTTCCTTTTTAGTAGAGTCGACCTCTGAGACGATCTCTTAGGAGACTTTTTTATTAGAGTCTTAGGTCTTATAAACGGAAGTTATGATACAATAGGTTTACCAACAGACTTTCGTGGAAATTTTTCTGTATAAGGTTTATATAAATTATTTTGAATATGACCCTAAAGGTTTACTAGTTGACTTTTAATTAATTACCTGGAATAATGTACGCAGTGATAGTACAAATGTTTCGCGCACTTACCAAAAAAATCATTAATTTATATATTAAAAAATAAGACATTAAATAAATTAGAAGTCATAAAGTATTGGCTTTTTTACAAGGAATGGTTTTGGACAAACCTATATAGAAATAAGATACAATTCAAAAGAAAGATGGTGATTTAAAAGGTCACAATGCCTCTTATACCTCTTTTTAAACAAAAGAACTTCAAAGAATGATCAATTGGCAGAATTGCTTTAATAAAAAGCCCCATTAAAAAATCTCCACAAAGTTCACATTTCCCTGCCTAAGGCTAAATAAATACCCATGTATGTATGTGATTGTCCTTATTAAACACACAATCCGAGTTTATTGTATATAAAAAAGTCCCTCTCAACAAACATAAAATGCATAAAGGTCTCTTCAAGCGAAAGTCCTTTTAATTAGGAGTTTTAAGAACCTGTTTAAAAAGAGTAAAAATAAAAATAATGAACATTTTTAATTTAGAGCAAATTTCAAATACGGTTTTTGCTTACTACATGTTTATGGGTTTAAATTATATTTTATGTGGCAAAAATTATATTAATAAAATTTGAATCCCCCAAACCCCCCACGTTCCCATACCAGCCCTTCACAACCTTTTGCATAGTTAAGCAAGAGCCTACCCACTTTTTCGTATGTAAAATGAATGGATTTTAAGTGTGGACGTACCTACCTCAATACATAGGTATGTACTCGTATGTACTTGTATCTGCCTATATACCGACAAGGTATGCGTGTGGATTTATTACAACGAGGGTACGTACTTATTTATGAATGCGTTAAAATATATAAATATAGAGTTGTGTATGTATGTACAGTTTTAGGGACATTCGAGTGGATCGAAGAAATATGGGTATTCGCTGATGGAAAAAATTAATTCAGGGTAATTTTTGCGGGAATACATTACCCAAAAAAAATCCATCGATTTTTGATGTGATATTATTTTTGGAGTGAGATTATCAGTGGTACTGGGATGAGGCAGGATGTCGGTTGTTTTGGAAGAAATACTTCTTCAAGTATTTTCTTTATTTTGTTCTTTGTATGGAACATCTATTCCAAAATCTTCTACACTAAAATTGTGTCTGAATTTACTAACCTCCAGCTAACTTTGAGGCTTATCTCGAAAACGCTATGTCACAGGTCAAAAAGGTTAACGCCATTCGAATAAGCGGATCGACGTTATACGTAGTCAGATGTTTTCATCGAGAATAAAATTCTGCGAACACACCGTGTTATTATTAAAATTCTACTTCCATTAAATTTTCGGCAAAAAATTCCATAAATAAGTGAAAGTCCAAAAATGTATTCTTATAACCCCCCTAATATCCACATGTCTATGGTTAGGCGAAACATCGCGTATGAATGTATTATTAAAAAATACTTTTACATTTTATTTTTGAATAAATGCGGGAAGTTTACATTTACCTGTGAATACATAAACTTTCTGGAATGTATAAAATGAACGAGCCTTTCTGTCAGTTTGTATCTCTCTCTGTGTGTGTGTAAATGAATCTTCGTTAACACACCACAGTATCTCTCAATGTGTGTGTCAGTGGAGGGTGTTTTTTTTTTTGAATAAAATGAAATATATGATAAAGGACCCAACCACAACAACCATAACAAAAAGTAACTATCGTTGGTACCGCGACCACATCACCGAGTATACTCCTACACTCAGTGATTTCGTGCTTCGTCTGTGTTGGAATGGTGTGGTGCTTTATGGCACTCACTCTTGCATATCTATAGTTTTATTTTTTAAACAACGTGTGGCGAACAGTGGAGCCTTGATAATATTTCTAAAGAGGGGGGATTTGAAATTTTAACTTTTATTGTCACTTCAATAGGCATGGGAACATTGCCTCGAAATATTATATTTAAAGGATAACATTTTTAATTTCTTCGACAGAGGAAGAAAGTTCGGAAGGTGTTGTGAACTTTTGCAACGGAATTTTATGACCTTTAGCTATGAAATATAACCACCATAAGAATAATGACTTCTTCCGTTATTGTTGAGTTTTAACCTTTGCTCTCTCTGGGAAGATACGCGGATTCATTAGCTACCACATCCCGACTGCACATTTCCCAAATTTCGGTGACGAATCAGGTCTTTTTTCCTCTGAAGTTCACAAGAATATTTTCCTAAAATTCTAGCGTCGTTTTTGCTGAACTTATATTGACAAATCAACACGTAAGGTTCTACCATTAGCACACTCTATCCGGTAGAAGTTATTAAAAGAATAATATCAGAGGAATCCTTCAACCCTATCTCACACTTGCAGCGTAATGACCACTTTTTATTTATTTATTCCTCTCGTTCCAATGTGGAGCATAGGAGAAGATAGAGATTGAGACCTAATTTGCCTGCGTGGCAGACCTACTGGACTAGGATAAAATTCCTTAACACGGAAATCTCACGGCAGGTGGATGGATGATCATTGCCGCACGAAATGGAGACTTTCTGCAGAATGCAGAAAGAGGTACCAAGAAACTATGGGCGATCATCAAGGGTCTGTCAAACCCTCGTCCTAAGGATACCCCGACGGTATCTTTTGGGGAATCAGTGCCGAGGAATCCTAGGATGTACGCCATGTCCAATAGTCGCCAGTTTATCGAACGGCCTGATGGACCGGACAAGAATATGAGAAAGGTTAAACGAACTATAAGGCAACTACCGTTATCTCCTGACGCCTTGCAGATACCTGATTAGGAGGTAAGTAGGGTTATCGGGTCGGCCAAGAAATCCACGGCTATAGGACCAGTTGGTATTGCTGCCGCCCTGTTGAAACACACGGGCACTGACTACTTTGCCAGAACATTTTATGGATCCCCAACACGTGGAGAACTTTGTGTACTAGGTGAAAATTGTGTCCTATACCGATGTTTGCACCGTTGTGACGTCCGTCGTGACCATTGCGGAACTTGAGGAACGAATCATCCATACAAGTTCTACCCGAACCAGGAGCTAAACGTTTTGGGGAGCTGGCGCGCAGAACTCGAAATATGGTTCAAACCACCCCGACGAGGCGCAAAATTGAGCAAAAGTGTCATACATGCAACGACACATACTCATGCAAGGTTCAGCAGGTGGCAATGCATTGCGCTTCACAAGATGTACACAAGTCCACTTGGCACTGAGTACCTTGGCAGAACCTTCTCGCTGTACCTGAATATGTGCTGGATCCCCGACACGTGGAGAATTGGCAGAATTGTGCATGTCCTTAAGCCTGACAAGCAGTCTCATGAGGGGAAGTCCTACAGACCTATTACTTTTATATTCTGTCCCTAGTAGCGAAGTTGCTCATGGCGATCCACATGCCTTGTCTGAAAGAGCACCTACCACTGGCATCCCATCAGCACGGTTTAAGACCCAACCACAGTACCACCATGGCCCTAATAGAGATAACAGCTCATGTGGTCAATGGCCAGAATGACGTGAGTCCCAAAAATAGGTCCATTGCGGTAGCGACGGAAACTCTGTCGGGACTGAAGAGTAGACAGGCATCTGTCGACTATGGAGAATAATTCAAAATGGAAAGGAGAAGTCAAAGCCAAGGAGGTGTAAAATGACAGTCCCACAAGGTGGAGTCCTGTCCCCATTCCTAGTCAATACGTATATATCCACGATACCTCCTCATCCTCCTCCTCCACAGGAAAATATTACGTCCTATACTGATGATTGCACCGTTGTAACGTCCGGCGTGATCATTGCGGAACTTGAGGAACTAATCATCCTTACCAGTTCTAGCCGAACCAGAAGAGAAATGTTTATGACCATAAATAATGCAACCAATTCGGTTTTGGGGTTGTTGGCAGAGAACTCCAAAATGTACATGAAAAAATGGCTCGGCGGAAAAAGATTTGCCAGTATTTAAGAGTTGGTTGCGGTTGATGGCTATTTTCAGGAGCTAGACAGTTCTTAGTCATGACTCACACGAGGCAACGAGTTGCTTGACGATTCAGCCTATTATAGGAGAGAGGCAGGGGGAATAGAATGAGGAATTCCTTCCTCATCATATCTCTCCTATAATGAGCTAATAGTCGAGCAACTCGTTGCCTCGTGTGCATCAAGACTTACTATAAACAGGGTGACGAAGCTATTGAAAATCGATGGAAAAAGAGTATCGAGCTAAAAGGAGATTTTGTTGAGAAACTAAGAAGAATTTTCGCATACTAGGTCTCGGAGCTTCTGAGATGATTCTCAAAAGTAGGGAACCCTAATGTATCGCATTGCTAGTGGGTGGCCCAAAAAACTTGTACAAATGGGAAATGGGACTACAAGGGTTAAAAGAAGTATTCGAAATAGGTCCTTTAAAGCTCTGCTGAAAGGGCTTTTAAAAATTTTAAATTTTATTACAAAATGTAAAGAATAAAACTATAAACGAAATTAAGATATCGATCATTATTTTATTCTGCAGACCATAATGTATGCAAAATATTGATCCTGTTCAGTTTTTGTGTCGTTAGTACCGCAAGATGTTACAATTTGGTAATTTTCATATTTGTTGGGTACTCTTTTATTAAGGTTTGACTGTAGATGAATACATACATGTGTATAGCGCACTCGCCTATAAATGTGCCTTTATGTACGAACGTATGAGTTTATTTATTATAAATGAGTTTTTATTTGAAATATCTGTACTTTCGAGCACATACACGCAAAGAAAACATATATATTGAAACAAATGAAATTTCAGACAAATATTCTAAGGTTTTCCAAACAAAAAATTATTTTTGTAGACCAAAAAACAAAACATCTAAAAAATAAACTTTAAAAATAGTTTGTATAAAAAAGGGGTCACCAAAATTTAGGTTTTAAAAAAGTCATTATGTATACGAATAATTGGGTCACTGCTGAAATTGTAGAAACCTATTTTGCCCTACGTGTATGTATGTAATATACCTGTCCCGAAATTTGTTGTTTACTTTCCACAGTTTTCCTGCCGTTTAGTATTACTCTCATCGCAAAAGGTAAAACTTTAAATATTTTAACAAAAACTCTCGGCAGTGCGGTCGCCGTTGATGAAAAAATTGTGGATCCTGACGTTGAAGATAATGATGATGCGTTTTTCCTGTTACATTGAATATTTATAAGGGACGCAAACAAAATTTCCCCTTTAACGATGTCAGGTCTTATGCCACAGAACAAAAAACATAATCTGAAGGTTAAGTATAATTCTAGGATAGAGGTGGATAACAATGTGTGGGTAGGTTAATTGCTCGTGAAAAATCCAAAAAATGAAAGGTTACAGATTAAATTATAATAATAAGAGATAACAATAAAGGCTTATTAAAATTTGGAGAAGGATTTGACACGGGAGAAAACTGTTTTTTGGTAAAACAATACCTTTTTGCAAGCAGCAGCGCACAGTGGCTTACAATTTGCAATAACCTCCAATGAACAAGCGATTTTTCAAACGCTGCACTATAGTTGAAAGCTATGAGCTCTTAAGGTTTGTCCCTTTGTGTGGGACAAAAATGAAGGAAACTATTCCGATAAGTAGTATGGAAGGTGTAAGAGATTCAATATTTCACCAAATGTGTACCAATGTGGCTCATCTTGGAAACACAATAATTAAAATAATAGGGGGTCCGCGGCAATGTCTCCCACTTCGTCCACAGCATTGTCAAGAATTCCACCGATATTTAACTTGGAGGGGGATTCTTGGAAGAAGACTAGTCATCTCTAAATTAGGCACTGGAAATTGATGCCTATTTTATTAAACGAGTTTTAAAAATATATCCGCACTAAATCCAAAGAATCCTAGCCCAGCTGGTCGAGGATACCTAACCTAACCTAACCTAAACTAACCTAACCTAACCTAACCTAACCTAACCTAACCTAACCTAACCTAACCTAACCTAACCTAACCTAACCTAACCTAACCTAACCTAACCTAAGCTAAGCTAAGCTAACCTAACCTAACCTAACCTAACCTAACCTAACCTAACCTAACCTAACCTAACCTAACCTAACCTAACCTAACCTAACCTAACCTAACCTAACCTAACCTAACCTAACCTAACCTAACCTAACCTAACCTAACCTAACCTAACCTAACCTAACCTAACCTAACCTAACCTAACCTAACCTAACCTAACCTAACCTAACCTAACCTAACCTAACCTAACCTAACCTAACCTAACCTAACCTAACCTAACCTAACCTAACCTAACCTAACCTAACCTAACCTAACCTAACCTAACCTAACCTAACCTAACCTAACCTAACCTAACCTAACCTAACCTAACCTAACCTAACCTAACCTAACCTAACCTAACCTAACCTAACCTAACCTAACCTAACCTAACCTAACCTAACCTAACCTAACCTAACCTAACCTAACCTAACCTAACCTAACCTAACCTAACCTAACCTAACCTAACCTAACCTAACCTAACCTAACCTAACCTAACCTAACCTAACCTAACCTAACCTAACCTAACCTAACCTAACCTAACCTAACCTAACGTAACCTAACCTAACCTAACCTAACCTAACCTAACCTAACCTAACCTAACCTAACCTAACCTAACCTAACCTAACCTAACCTAACCTAACCTAACCTAACCTAACCTAACCTAACCTAACCTAACCTAACCTAACCTAACCTAACCTAACCTAACCTAACCTAACCTAACCTAACCTAACCTAACCTTTTTTTTTTTTTTTTTTTTATGAGGTGAAAATCGTCGAAAGACATTTGCCTGATGGAGTTGGCAAATAGTGCGGGACTTTAACCCGCTAAAAACACCTCTACACTTGTCCATTCAGCCCTGTGGAACCACCTTTAGGTATTACTTCACAGGGTGGGGAAGATCTTCACGATCCATCACTATCTAACATTTCTTCGTCGTAAGTTTTCTTGCTCGCACAATTCGGTCATAATGGACCTAATTAACGTCGCTATACACTGCCAATTACTTTGTGAAGATAGCATAAAACCAACTAAGTTGTCCGGAGTCAAAACAACTCCTAGCGATTCCTCCAACTGCAGCCTCAAATTTATAAACCGAGGACATTCAAACAAAACATGTTCAGCATCCTCCACAATATATTCACAATTTGGGCAAAATGGTTCTGTTTCTCGGCCGATGCGATGTAGGTAGTATTTGAAGCTACCATGGCCGCTCAGCATCTGCGACAAGAAGTAGTCCAATTCTCCATATGATCTATACAGCCATACTCTTATATTGGGGATTAGTCGACACGTCCATCGCCCATCACTAGATGTCGTCCACCTGTTTTGCCAATCTTGGATGGATTTGTCCCTTGCAATTTTTTGGGCCTCCGCATGGGTCATATTTGCTGTCGTTGATTTCAGATCGTTAGCATAGTTTGTTTCACTAGCAAGCAGGTCAATAGGTATCATGTTTGCCATCACCAAAGCCGCCGCATCCGACACCGTCCGATAAGCCGAACATACTCGTAGAGCCGCCAACCTATATACTGGGGCGATTTCATCTCTGTATGATTGGTATTTCATCGCCTGGGACCACGCTGGAGCTGCATACAGGATGACATTTCTGACAACCCCTGCTAACAACCTCCTTTGGGAGTACTTTGGGCCTCTAGTATTTGGCATTAAACGAGATATAGACATAAACGTAGTTCTAGCTTTTTCACTAATGTAGGTCAGGTGAGGTTTGAATGATAGTCTCATATCGATCAGCACTCCAAGATACTTTAGATATGGTTTGGAGCGTATAGAACTATTACCAACTATAATTTGTATCTCCTCCATCACTTTGCGGCTACTAATCAGAACGACTTCCGTCTTGTGTTCTGCCAGCGTTAAACCTGCTTTGTTAAGTCAGGATTGTACCAATTTAACGCTTGAATTTGTTACCGTTTCTGCTTCTCCCAGGTATTTTGCCACTATCACTAGCGCAATATCATCCGCGAAACCAACAATCTTGGCATTGTCTGGTAGATGTAGTCTCAGTACACCATCGTACATCAGGTTCCATAATAGTGGTCCAAGCACGGAACCCTGTGGAACACCTCCTGTTACATTGTAGTCCTTCGGACCCTCGTCAGTGTCATAAGACAGATATCTATTTCTAAAGTAGTCCTTGACAATTTCCACGAGATAGGATGGAGTATCGATACGTTGCAACGCATTTACAATTTCATCCCATTTTGCAGTGTTGAAAGCATTTTTCACGTCCAGTGTCACAACAACGCAGTATTCTTTTCCGCCGTGTTTTCCACCTTTTCCTTGTATAGCAGTCGCAGCTGTATTCACTACTATTTTTATTGCATCCATTGTAGACTTGCGTTTCCTGAATCCAAATTGGAATTCTGATAGGCCATCAATGCATTCAATATGCTCTTCTAGTCGTCCACATATTAGACCTTCCAATAATTTACCACACGTATCAATCATGCACAATGGTCGGTAGGATGATGGGTTTTCCGCGGGTTTCTTGTCCTTAGGTATAAGTACTAGCTTCTGTCTTTTCCATATTTTAGGGAAGGAGCCTCCTTGCAAGCATGTGTTCATTAACAGCGTTACTTGGTTCGGGCAAGTGTTAACGAATTCCCTTAGTACTCGGTTGGGGATTCCATCAGGACCCGGTGATTTTTTATCCTTGAGCCTTGAAATTACTTTTAAGACTTCAGGAACAGTTACTGGTACAGGTGAAACTGGTACATTGCTGGTATGATCCATCCAGTATGGAGGCGTCTGTTCTGGAAAAAGGTGTTTAACAATCCCATCGAGAACAGCGACTTCTTTGGGTGGCGATGCATTTAAGCATTTAAGCTTCTTCTTAACAAATTTATATGCTAGTCCCCATGGGTTTGAGTCTAGGTCGTCGCATATCTCCAAGAAACACTGTCTTTTGCTTCTTTTTATAGCCAGGCTCAGAATTTTCTTTTTTGACTTATACACTTGGTGATGAGTTTGGTTTGTTTGACGTCCTCTTGATCTGGTATACAATCTTCGGGCTCTTATACACTCCCCACGCAACATTGCTATCTCTTCATTCCACCAATAAACGGGTGGTTTATTTTCCCTACTTCCTCTCCTGGTCATTGAGATATCACATGCCCAGATAATTTGGCCAATGCATTGCTCTGCCATATTTTCTGGTGATCCACTGAGGGTCAAATCTTCCACAGCTGCACAAAATACGTCCTTGTCAAATGTGCTAAGCTTCCAACCTCTCCCAGTAGAGATGACGGTGGGTGGCGTAGAATGCTCGGATATATTAATTATGATCGCGCGATGGTCACTGTGCGTATAGATATCAGACACACTCCAGTTTGTTCGCATCGTAATATTATTGCTTGCAAAAGCAATGTCTATTACGGAACCTCTTCCATTACGACTGAAAGTATGCTCGTTTCCAGAGTTTAGTAGGACCACTCCAAGCCCTGCAAAAGCCTCAAGTAGGAGGTTTCCCCTTGCATTCGTTCTTGGGCAACCCCATTCAATTGCCCATGCATTAAAGTCTCCCGCAATTATTACATTATTCTTGGTTCTTGCATCAGAAACTAGATTATCAACAATATTTCCGTATTCCTGTATGGACAAGCTTGGTGGAATATAACAGCTGTAAATGGTTATCCCCGAAACAGAACAACGTACAAATCCGCCAGGTGCAACCGTTCCTGCATTTTACAGCATTAATCCGCTTACGCTCCATATCGCCGAGGTTTTTGAAACATCTGTAAGCCAGCATGATGTATCTTGATGATGATAGGGTTCGCTTAGGAGAGCAATGTCTATATTCTGCTCACGTACGCTTTGTTTTAGAAGTTCCTGAGCTGCACTACAATGGTTCAAGTTTAATTGAAGTAATTTCATGCAGTTATTTCATTTTTTGTACGGCCTCTCTGTATCGGGGGCAATTTTTGTCTCCCGTTGAGTGACTTTTTATTGTGTCCTTGCACAGTAAACATTTTGGCATATTTTTGCATGTTTTAGCTTTATGCCCTTCCATACCACATCTTAGACATTTGCCAGAGTAGTCATGCACGCTATTACATTTAGAAGCTAAATGTCCAAAATCAAAACATCTCAGACATTTTCTAGGAATTTTCTTCTCTCTTATTCTACATATTGACCATTCTATACGGACTTTCGTAGCTTTTATCAATGACCTTGCCAAGGCAGCATTTAGCGCAAGTGTAGCCGTTTGAGTTCCGTCATAAGCTTTACGCACAGATTTTATTGCTGTTACATGCAACGATTTTAATTCCGGGAAGGCTTTTATTAGATCTCGATGAATCTCATCCTTGCCAGTGGTTTCCTCTATATCCTTAATTTCAATATAGGTTTCGTGTGTCAACACCCGTACCTGTGCTTGTGATCCCAAAACCTCCTCAATGTTTTGCTTGAATTCGCCAGTATTTTGGTGTGCCGATTTGTTTAGCTCAAACAGTAGCTCACCTTTAGCCGTTCTTCGTATTTTCCTAACATTTTGTCCCAATACGTCCAGTTTTGGCTCACTCTTAACTTTTCTAAGTATATCCGCATAAGATAGTCCACCAACTTCTTTGATGACAAGGGCATCAGGGCGGATCGGCCGTTGTTTCTTTCTCTTACGGGCTTTAGCTCTAACTCTCGTCCATTCAGGTACCACACCGCTTGTACTAGCACCATTGGATGGAGGTACCGGAGTGATTGTTTCAACGTTTGCCACATTGTGTACCACGGTCAATTTATTTGGATTGTCCACTTTTTTCTTCTTAGACCTATTGCCTTTAGGACTCGCGCCAGTCGTGCTGTCCCTTGTTCTCTTTGGTGTTTGTGACAAGGACGAGACTGGATCAGGCACTATATCCTTCAAAATTCCAGGTCCTTTTGGTGTCTGGTTTCGCTTTTGGGTTTTATCTCCAGTGACTAATTCTTCTGTCGCATTCAGAAACATCGCCTGTATTTCTCGTGTTATTGACACAATCTCCTTGTGAACATTGGTCCGTCCTTTAACGAATTCAACTAGCACATTTATTTTTCTCCTAGTTTAGACATGCTACTCTTAGGTTGGTTAGCCTTTACATTCAGTCCATCGTGTGCTAGTCCTCCGTTAGATGAATTTGGAGGTGTTCTCGCCATCAAACTGCTTCTACCGAATGGGTTTGCCATCGGTGTTGCTTTCATTGCAGTACTGCCATTGACTCCTGCCATATCATTTTGATATATATTATTGTTATTTTGGTTTCCATTCCAGTCGCATGATCTCGACGACCGGGAGCCTGCATGGTCGCCCCCTACTGCCGCCGGTACTGGGTTATTAACTCCCTGCACCGTAAGTTTTATACTTTCTACTGACTTTTCCATGTTGGATTTTCTGTCAGGGTTCCTACCCTTATCGTTTTATACCTTCCGCCAGGTTATTTTCATACAGCCGCCCCTAACATGGGAACAGACGCCGATCAGGAAGCCGCCCAATTATGGGCAAGTCACTCCTGGATTTTGTAAACGTCACACCCCTGATTGCTCCTCTCTAGAGAGCACCCTTGTGGGGGATACTTATTTAATGGCGGCATCCTTACGCCATGTCACAGAGCCTTCTTCGAGCATATGTACCTTTTTATAGTACGCTCTCGGACTCTGCCGCTCTTGGTCGGGGACTGCTTATCAATCGCAGCAAACCTACATATCTGTAGGCCGTCCGGCTATCCACCACCTGCCGACCCCCCTAGTAGCCTGAGCTTAGCACTAACCTAACCTAACCTAACCTAACCTAACCTAACCTAACCTAACCTTACCTAACCTAACCTAACCTAACCTAACCTAACCTAACCTAACCTAACCTAACCTAACCTAACCTAACCTAACCTAACCTAACCTAACCTAACCTAACCTAACCTAACCTAACCTAACCTAACCTAACCTAACCTAACCTAACCTAACCTAACCTAACCTAACCTAACCTAACCTAACCTAACCTAACCTAACCTAACCTAACCTAACCTAACCTAACCTAACCTAACCTAACCTAACCTAACCTAACCTAACCTAACCTAACCTAACCTAACCTAACCTAACCTAACCTAACCTAACCTAACCTAACCTAACCTAACCTAACCTAACCTAACCTAACCTAACCTAACCTAACCTAACCTAACCTAACCTAACCTAACCTAACCTAACCTAACCTAACCTAACCTAACCTAACCTAACCTAACCTAACCTAACCTAACCTAACCTAACCTAACCTAACCTAACCTAACCTAACCTAACCTAACCTAACCTAACCTAACCTAACCTAACCTAACCTAACCTAACCTAACCTAACCTAACCTAACCTAACCTAACCTAACCTAACCTAACCTAACCTAACCTAACCTAACCTAACCTAACCTAACCTAACCTAACCTAACCTAACCTAACCTAACCTAACCTAACCTAACCTAACCTAACCTAACCTAACCTAACCTAACCTAACCTAACCTATCCTAACCTAACCTAACCTAACCTAACCTAACCTAACCTAACCTAACCTAACCTAACCTAACCTAACCTAACCTAACCTAACCTAACCTAACCTTTTTTTTTTTTTTATTAATGAGGTGAAAATCGTCAAAAGACATTTGCCTGATGGAGTTGGCAAATAGTGCGGGACTTTAACCCGCTAAAAACACCTCTACACTTGTCCATTCAGCCCTGTGGGACCACCTTTAGGTATTACTTCACAGGGTGGGGAAGATCTTCAAGATCCATCACTATCTAACATTTCTTCGTCGTAAGTTTTCTTGCTCGCACAATTCGGTCATAATGGACCTAATTAACGTCGCTATACACTGCCAATTACTTTGCGAGGATAGCATAAAACCAACTAAGTTGTCCGGAGTCAAAGCAACTCCTAGCGATTCCTCCAACTGCAGCCTCCGATTTGTAAACCGAGGACATTCAAACAAAACATGTTCAGCATCCTCTACGATATATTCACAATTTGGGCAAAATGGGTCTGTTTCTCGGCCGATGCGATGTAGGTAGTATTTGAAGCTACCATGGCCGCTCAGCATCTGCGACAAGAAGTAGTCCAATTCTCCATATGATCTATCCAGCCATACTCTTAAATTGGGGATTAGTCGACACGTCCATCGCCCATCACTGGATGTCGTCCACCTGTTTTGCCAATCATGGATGGATTTGTCCCTTGCAATTCGTTGGGCCTCCGCATGGGTCATATTTGCTGTCGTTGATTTCAGGTCGTTAGCATATTTTGTCTCACTAGCAAGCAGGTCAATAGGTATCATGTTTGCCATCACCAAAGCCGCCGCATCCGACACCGTCCGATAAGCCGAACATACTCGTAGGGCCGCCAACCTATATACTGGGGCGATTTCATCTCTGTATGATTGGTATTTCATCGCCTGGGACCACGCTGGAGCTGCATACAGGATGACATTTCTGACAACCCCTGCTAACAATCTCCGTTGGGAGTACTTTGGGCCTCTAGTATTTGGCATTAAACGAGATATAGCCATAAACGTCGTTCTAGCTTTTTCACTAATGTAGGTCAGGTGTGGTTTGAATGATATTCTCATATCGATCAGCACTCCAAGATACTTTAGATAGGGTTTGGAGCGTATAGAACAATTACCAACTAAAATTTGTATCTCCTCCATCACTTTGCGGCTACTAATCAGTACGACTTCAGTCTTGTGTTCTGCCAACGTTAATCCTGCTTTGTTAAGCCAGGATTGAACCAATTTAACGCTTGAATTCGTTACCGTTTCTGCTTCTCCTAGGTATTTTGCCACTATCACCAGTGCAATATCATCCGCGAAACCAACAATCCTAGCGTTGTCTTGTAGATGTAGTCTCAGTACACCATCGTACATCAGGTTCCATAATAATGGTCCAAGCACCGAACCCTGTGGAACACCTCCTGTTACCTTGTAGTCCTTAGGACCCTCGTCAGTGTCATAAGACAGATATCTATTTCTAAAGTAATCCTTGACAATTTCCACGAGATAGGATGGAGTATTGATACGTTGCAACGCATTTACAATTTCATCCCATTTTGCAGTGTTGAAAGCATTTTTCACGTCAAGTGTTACTACCACACAATATTCTTTTCCGCCGTGCTTTCCGCCTTTTCCTTGGATAGCAGTCGCAGCTGTGTTAACTACTATTTTTATTGCATCCATTGTAGATTTTCGTTTCCTGAATCCAAATTGGAATTCTGACAGGCCATCAATGCATTCAATATGCTCTTCTAGCCGTCCACATATTAGACCTTCTAATAATTTACCACAGGTATCAATCATGCACAATGGTCGGTAGGATGATGGGTTTTCAGCCGGTTTCTTGTCCTTAGGCAGAAGAACTAGCTTCTGCCTTTTCCATATTTTAGGGAAGGAGCCTCTTTGCAAGCATGTGTCCATTAACAGCATTATTTGGTTCGGGCAAGTGTTAACGAATTCCTTTAGTACCCGGTTGGGGATTCCATCAGGACCCGGTGATTTTTTATCTTTGAACTTTGAAATTACTTTCAAAACTTCAGGAACGGTAACTGGAACAGGTGTAACTGATACACTGCTGGTATGATCCATCCAGTAAGGAGGTGTCTGTTCAGGAAAAAGATTTTTGACAATCCTATCGAGAACAGCGGCTTCTTTCGGTGGCGATGCATTTAAGCATTTAAGCTTCTTCTTAACAATTTTATATGCTAGTCCCCATGGGTTTGAGTCTAGGTCGTCGCATATCTCTAAGAAACAGTGTCTTTTACTTCTTTTTATCGCCTGGCTCAGAATTTTCTTTTTTGTCTTGTACACTTGGTGATGTGTTTGGTTTGTTTGGCGTCCTCTTGATCTGGTATACAATCTTCGGGCTCTTATACACTCCCCACGCAACATTGCTATCTCTGCATTCCACCAATATACAGGTGGTTTGTTATCTCTACTTCCTCTCCTGGTCATTGAGATATCACATGCCCGGATAATTTGTGCAATGCATTGCTCTGCCATGTTTTCTGGTGATCCACTGAGGGTCAAATCTTCCACAGATGCACAAAATACGTCCTTCTCAAATGAGCTAACCTTCCAACCTCTCCCAGTAGATATTACGGTTGGGGGCGTAGCATGCTCGGATATATTAATTATAATTGCGCGGTGGTCACTGTGTGTATAGATATCAGACACAATCCAGTTTGTTCGCATCGTAATATTATTGCTTGCAAAAGCAATATCTATTACGGAACCTCGTCCATTACGACTGAATGTATGCTCGTTTCCAGAGTTAAGTAGGACCACTCCAAGCCCAGCAAAAGCCTCAAGTAGGAGGTTACCCCTTGCATTTGTCCTTGGGCAACCCCATTCAATTGCCCATGCATTAAAGTCTCCAGCAATTATAACATTATTCTTTGTTCTTGCATCAGAAACTAGATTATCTATAATATTTCCGTATTCCTGTATGGATAAGCTTGGTGGAATATAGCAGCTGTAAATGGTTATCCCGGAGACAGAACAACGTACAAATCCGCCAGGAGCCACCGATCCTGTGTTTTGCAGCATTAATCCGCTTACGCACCATATCGCCGAGGTTTTTGAGTCATCCGTAACCCAGCAGGATGTATCTGGATGATGGTAGGGTTCGCTGAGGAGAGCAAAGTCTATACCCTGCTCACGTACGCTTTGTTTTAGAAGATCCTGAGCTGCACTACAATGGTTCAAGTTTAATTGAAGTAATTTCATGCTGTTATTTCATTTTTTGTACGGCCTCTCTGTATCGGGGGCAATATTTGTCTCCCGTTGCGTGATTATTTTTTGTGTCCTGGCACAGTAAACATTTTGGCACATTTTTGCATGTTTTAGCTTTATGCCCTTCCATACCACATCTTAGACATTTGCCCGAGTAGTCATTCACGCTGTTACATTTTGAAGCGAAATGTCCAAAATCAAAACATCTCAGACATTTTCTTACAATTTTCTTCTCTCTAATTCTACATATTGACCATTCTATACGGACTTTCGTAGCTTTTAGCAATGGCCTTGCCAAGGCAGCATTTAACGCAAGTGTAGCCGTTTGGGTTCCATCGTAAGCTTTCCGCACAGATTTTATTGCTGCTACATGCAATGTTTTCAGTTCCGGGAAGGCTTTTATTAGATCACTGTGAATCTTATCCTTGACAGTGGTCTCCTCTATATCCTTAATTTCAATATAAGTTTCGTGTGTCAACACCCGTACCTGTGCTTGCGATCCCAAAACCTCCTCAATGTTTTGTTTGAATTCGCCAGTATGTTGATGTGCCGATTTGTTTAGCTCAAATAGTAGCTCACCTTTAGCCGTTCTTCGTATTTTCTTGACATTTTGTCCCAATACGTCCAGTTTTGGCTCACACTTAACTTTCCTAAGAATATCCGCATAAGATATTCCTCCGACTTCTCTGATGACGAGGGCATCAGGGCGGATAGGCCGTTGTCTCTTTCTTTTACGGGCTTTAGCTCTAACTTTCGTCCATTCAGGTACCACACCACTTGTACTTGCACTATTGGATGGAAGCACCGGAGTGACTGATTCAACGTTTGCCACATTCTGTACCACGGTCAATTTCACGGGATTGTCCACTTTTTTCTTCTTAGACTTATTGCCTTTAGGACTCGCGCCAGTCGTGTTGTCCCTTGTTCTCTTTGGTGTTTGTGACACGGACGAAGCTGACTCAGACACTTTCTCATTCAAAATACCAAGTCCTTTTGTTGTCTGAATCTGGGTTTGGGTTTTATCCCCAGTGACTAATTCATCTGACGCATTCATAAACATCGCCTGTATTTCTCGTGTTATTGACACAATCTCCTTGTGAACATTTGTCCGTCCTTTGACGAATTCGACTAACGCATTTATTTTTTCTCCTAATTTAGACATGCTACTCTTATGCAGGTTAGCATTTCCATTAAAAGTGTCGTGTGCTAATCCTTCATTAGACGAATTTGGAGGTGTTCTCGCAATCAAACTGCTTCTACCGAAAGGGTTTGTCATCGGTGTTGCCTTCATTGCAGTACTGTCATTGCTTGCTGCCATATCATTTTCATTTTGATTTATATTATTATTTTTATTACCATTCCAGTCGCATGATCTCGACGACCGGGAGCCTGCATGGTCGCCCCCTACTGCCGCCGGTACTGGGTTATTAACTCCCTGCACCGTAAGTTTTATTCTTTCTACTGACTTTTCCATGTTGGATTTTCTGTCAGGGTTCCTACCCTTATCGTTTTATACCTTCCGCCAGGTTATTATTTTACGGCCGCCCCTAACATGGGAACAGACGCCGATCAGGAAGCCGCCCAATACTGGGCAAGACGTTCCCAGATTTTGTAAACTAGGGTACCATGGGGACGTCACACCCCTGATTGCACCTCTCTAGAGAGCACCCTTGTGGGGGATACTTATTTAATGGCGGCATCCTTTCGCCATGTCACAGAGCCTTCTCCGAGCATATGTACCTTTTTATAGTACGCTCTCGGACCCTGTCGCTCTTGGTCGGGGACTGCTTATCAATCGCAGCGAACCTACATATCTGTAGGCCGTCCGGCTATCCACCACCTGCCGACCCCCCTAGTAGCCTGAGCTTAGCACCTAACCTAACCTAACCTAACCTAACCTAACCTAACCTAACCTAACCTAACCTAACCTAACCTAACCTAACCTAACCTAACCTAACCTAACCTAACCTAACCTAACCTAACCTAACCTAACCTAACCTAACCTAACCTAACCTAACCTAACCTAACCTAACCTAACCTAACCTAACCTAACCTAACCTAACCTAACCTAACCTAACCTAACCTAACCTAACCTAACCTAACCTAACCTAACCTAACCTAACCTAACCTAACCTAACCTAACCTAACCTAACCTAACCTAACCTAACCTAACCTAACCTAACCTAACCTAACCTAACCTAACCTAACTTTTTTTTAATGAAGTAAAAATCGTAAAATGACTTTTGCCTGATGGATTTGGCAAATAGTGCGGGACTTTAACCCGCTATAAACATCTCTACACTGATCCATTCTGCCACATTTCTTCGTCGTAAGTTTTCTTGCTCACACAATTCGGTCATAATGAACCTAATTAACGTTGTATATATTGCCAATTACTTTGTGAAGTTATCATAAAACCAACTAAATAGTCCGGAGTCCAAACAACGCCTAACGATTCCTCCAACTGCAGCCTAAACCGAGCAGAGTTGTAAACCGAGGACATTAAAAAAAACATGTTAGGCATCCTCCACAATATATTCACCACAATTTGAGCAAAACGGGTCTGTCTCTCGTCCGAAGCGGTTTAGGTAATGTTTGAAGCTACCATGGCCACTCAGCATCTGCCACAAGAAGTAGTCAATTTCTCCATGTGTTCTATCCAGCCATACTCTTAAATTAGTTTAGTCGATTAGATTAGTCGGCACGTCCATCGCCTATCACTGGATGTTGTCCACCTGTTTTGCCAATCATGGATGGATTTCTAACACGCAATTGTTTGAGCTTCCGCATAGGTCATATTTGCTGTCGTTGATTGCACATCGTTAGCATATTTTGCCATCACCAATACCGCCGCATCCGATGACGTCCGATAAGCTGATCATACTCGTAGAGCCACCTATATACTGGATCGATTTCATCTCTGTATGGTTGGTATTTCTCGACTGGAACCACACTGGAGCTGCATACATATATGATGGCATTTCAGACAACCTCCGTTGGGAGTACTTTCGGCCTCTAATATTTGCATTAATGTCTTTCCAGCTAATTCACTATTGTAGGTCAGGTGAGGTCTGAATGATACTCTCATATCGATCAGCACTCCAAGGTATTTTAGATAGGATTTAGAGCGTACTGAACAATTACCAACTATAATTTGTAATATATAAATATAAATACTGCTTCAGTCCTATGTTCTGCCAAATGTTAAACCTGCTTTACTAAGCCAGGATTGAAGCAATGTAACGCTTGAATTCGTTACAATTTCTGCTTCTCCCAGGTATTTTGCCACTATCACTAGCGCAATATCATCCGCGAAACCCACAATCCGGGCATTGTCTGGTAAATGTAGTCTCAGTACACCATTGCCCGAGTTTTCGTCGATTTATCAAGCTGAGAGCTTGCAGTATAGCAAAGATCTCCGCCTGCAAAATGCTGCAGGTGTCGGCTAACCTGTAGGACGTATTTATGCATAGAGATTCGCTGAATATGACTGCCCCTGTGCCTACACCCACCTTTGAACCGTCAGTGTATATAGCATGGCCCTCCAAAGGAAGGTTGCCGCAAGAGCAGACTGTTCTGGTCTGCTCATTATGTCGAGATTTGAGGAAAATTTTTGAACTGGTGACAAATAGAGAGCCCTTCGACCAGACATTATTGATGCCTCTAGGAGAATGTCCGAGTGGCCCCAATCCGCGTTACGCCACACACGATCTTCTCGGAGTCTGAGAGCGCATTTTGTAGCACTGTACTTAACAAGAAGACCTACAGGTTATAGGTTCAATACCACGTCGAGTGCCGCATGCGGTGTGCTCTTTCTCGCACCGAATATAAATAATCATGCCGCTCTTTGTACTTTCTCTAACTTTTTAAGCTGATATTTAACTTCAGTCGCCTTCTGCCATACCACTGAACCATAGGTAAGTATAGAACGCACTATAGCTGTATACAGGAGCAGACTGGCTGGTATATAGCTCTAGCCCCCAGCTGTTACCTATGGAGTTTCTGCACGAGTATAGTGCGTTCAATCCCTTTGTGACTCTTTCCTCTGTGTTTATTTTCCATCTCAATTTCCAGTCAAGTGTGACACAAAGGTATTTAGCCTCAGAGCTCAGGTTCAGCTCCACTCCGTCCAGAATAGGTTTGGTAAAATGTGGTATCTTATTTTGTCTGGTGAATAGATTTGCGTTTACTGAATCCAAATTGGAATTTTGCGAGGTCATCAATGGATTCAATGTACTCTTCTAGCCGTGCACATATTATACTTTCCAATAATTTCTCACACGTATCAATCATGGTTAATGGTCGGTAGGATGATGGGCTTTCCGGGGGTTTCTTGTCATTAAACAGAAGTACTAGCTTCTATCTTTTCCAGTATTAGGGAAGCAGGCTCTTTGCAAGCAAGTAGTCATTAACAGCGTTATTTGCACGCAAAGAAAAAAATGCGTTACTCCCAAACGAATTTCATTTGTGGTCTATGTTTGTCGCAAACGATTTATGTTTATCCCAAAAACCCAAAGAAACGTTTATATGGTGTAATTATCGCAATTGGTTTATATTCATTGCAAACCCTTTGAAACGTTTGTTGCAAACGATTATTGTGTTTGTCACAAGCAATGCCTGTTTATCGCAAACCCTGTGAAACGTTTGCTGCAAACGGTAATGTCAGCGTTTGTCACTAGCAATGTCATGGTTCGGAGTGATACAAAATTCCCTTAGTACCTAACCTAACCCGATCTAACTTTAGTGATTTCTCACTATTCTTTGATCTATCCTGAGGTATTTTAAAGTTCCTTACAATACGTTGAGGCCAACATAAAGCTTCATATGTGTTTTCCACATTATTGCAGAAGTCACTATAGGATTTACTCGGAGCCTTTCTCAATTCACTCTTCTAGTTACTGAGTTCTACTTTGTAGATATTCCAATCCTGTTGCCTTAATAAAGAGTTTCGAACAACATTTTCTTTGGCTTGTCCTTTTTTGTTTGTGTTTGTGTTGTTGTTGTTGTTGTTGTTGTTGTTGTTGTTGTTGTTGTTGTATTATGGGCTTATGTAGATTTTCTTCAGTTCCAAACTATAAATTGGGAATATGTGCTATTTCTGAACCCCACATATTAAGTGGCTTTCAAGAACGTTTGTTTTTTCGCAAACTTTTGTTCTCTCTATTGTTTCATTTAACTTTCTTCAATGTGATTGTGTTGGATAAGCCATGGCTTTATCCTTAAACGACACTGGTAAAAAATATAAGCTTTATTTTTCGAATAGCTCGTTCGCTACCTCTCTCTCTCCCTCTGTGTTTTGTTAACATTGTGTAAAATGAAACCGTACTTGACACTTTGTAAACTTTTGTCTACTGCCATAAGTAACGTATACTTACACCAATACCTACGTACGTACACTTGGGTAAATACAAAGGATATGCGGAGAGGATATGCGGAGACCCGTTCGCTGCGACAACACAGACGACAACGATGACGATGTATTGTTGTCGTAAAGATACGTTAAACAAACACCGACTCAACACAATTGCTGAGATGCTAACAATAACAGCATTAAGGACTGACTGACTACCACGTATCTCTCCCTTCTCTTCATTTTCTGTGCAAGGATTTCTAAATATCCTTAAGGCAACAAAATAACAAAAATACAAACAAACAATCTACACTCTGTTGAGCATTGTTAGTGTGAGAAATTCACTTACACACACGCAAGAAAAGGATATACAAAGAAGAAGTACTGTTTGTTTTTTAAGGATGTTTACGTTTTTATTTTTTGAACTAAAAAAAATTAAAACGAAAAAATCCCTCCTCTTGGAGAGGATTTTTTACAAGGATAAACAACAAAATACCAGAACGAGAGTGTAGGATGACGAAGAAGCCGCCATGACAAAAGTGTTAACATTTTCGTCGGTTTGGCATTGTTGTCAGCAAATGTTGAGACTCTGAAACACTTACGTCCTGTCATGACTTGTGCTCAAAACCTAAAAGACCCCCAAAACCAAAACATCACCGACTGGAAGATAATAAAAAACAACAGAAAGCACTGAGACATCAGACAGCACAAAAAGTATTCAGACGAAATTACTTGAAATTTTGAAAGGAATAAAAAGTACTCACGGAAGTTCGAGAGGGAATTTTTTGTAAATTGAGATATTTGTCAAATAAAATTAAATTTTGGAAAATAGTCGTAATAAGGGGAGGTAAACAACGGCCTACTTGACGTTGGTCAGAACTAGTCAGTCTCAGGAATAAAGCTCTTTCACAAGGCAAAGACCACCTAATTGGAATATGTACAGTGCAGAACTACATATATAACGTAATACTCAGTAACTACCAGAGTGAAATGAGAGAGTAAAGTAAATCCTAAATTTACTTCTGCAACTACCGAACCTCTAATCTTGTACACCAACTAAAGAAGATCTGATATTATCACCACTTCTTGTGGCAATCTGTACCACTGTGACTTGTTGTGCAGTCATTCAATAGAAAGAAAGTATATCGCACAAATATCCCAAAATTCCAAAAGCTGCTCTGTGAATTTATTGAGAATGCACTATGGTAAGCTGATAGGTCTGAAGGAGGATAATGAGTATCAATGAATCAATACATTCCAAACAAATACATGTTTGTTGTATAGTTTATAGCTTTGCCAATCATCAATGGTTTACCTATAATTATTGTGTATTAAAATAAATTCTTTGAAATGAAATAAATTTTCAAGATTTGCAATTCTAGCATACACTAACAAACGTTCTAGCCTCACTTTATTTGTGAATTTTTGTTTCACACACAATTCCATTGTCCAGAAATAATACAAAGATATGATTATAGAAGTTACTATACTTATACTATACTCTTTCATTCAATTACAAATATTGACCAAAATATTGTGATAACATGACAACATAGCAATTGAAATGGAGGTTGAAATAGTCCCACAGATTGGAGAGATGGAATTTTGAACAGAAAAAAAATCTCTTATTTGTTATTTATTTATTTAGTCCATCGCAAATTTGTAAAATGTTAATCCATAACTTCTGTCATTCCTAAATAGTCACCCACCCTATTATAATACGTAATTTGAGCAAATTATCATCATAATAATATTTACGTCTTGGATTGAGTAATACAGGCGTACTACGTAATGTGAACATATGTAAACATATAGAGAATAATTTCATTAAGTTATTCGGAAACATATATTTACCTACGCATAGACATTCAGTATATGCACATTAGGGTGGAATGAAATTAAGTGAAACTAGCATGATGTTAGAAACAAATTAACTAAAATAAAAAATAAAATATAAAATAAAATAATAGAAAATTTGTCGAAATACTAAATTTTCAATAGAAAATTTGTCGAAAGACCAATTTGTCAACAAAAAATTTGTCGAAAGGCTAAATTGTCAATAGAAAAAATGTTGAAAGAATATTTTTTCAATAGAAAATTTGTCGAAAGACTAATTTTTCATTAGAAAATAGGTCGAAATACTAATTTTTCAATAGAAAATTTGTCGAAAACTAATTTTTCAATAGAAAAATTTGTCGAAAGACAACTTTTCTGTAAAAATTCTCTTATAAATTTTGTAATTATTGAAAATTTCTTAGAAATTTTGTATTTATAGAAAATGTCGTAGAAATTTTGTATTTATAGAAAATTTCGTAGAAATTTTGAATTTATAGAAAATTTCGTAGAAATTTTGTATTTATAGAAAATTTCGTATAAATTTTGTATTTATAGAAAATTTCTTAGACATTTATAGAAAATTTCTTAGACATTTTGTATTTATAGAAAATTTCTTAGAAATTTTGTATTTATAGAAAATTTCTTAGAAATTTTGTATTTATAGAAAATTTCTTAGAAATTTTGTATTTATAGAAAATTTCGTAAAAATTTTGTATTTACAGAAAATTTCGTAGAAATTTTGTATTTATAGAAAATTTCGTAGAAATTTTGTATTTATAGAAAATTTCGTAGAAATTTTGTATTTATAGAAAATTTCGTAGAAATTTGGTATTTATAGAAAATTTCGTAGAAATTTGGTATTTATGGAAAATTTCGTAGAAATTTGGTATTTATGGAAAATTTCGTAGAAATTTGGTATTTATAGAAAATTTCGTAGAAATTTGGTATTTATAGAAAATTTCGTAGAAATTTGGTATTTATAGAAAATTTCGTAGAAATTTGGTATTTATAGAAAATTTCGTAGAAATTTGGTATTTATAGAAAATTTCGTAGAAATTTGGTATTTATAGAAAATTTCGTAGAAATTTGGTATTTATAGAAAATTTCGTAGAAATTTTGTATTTATAGAAAATTTCAAAGAAATTTTGTATTTATAGAAAAATTCAAAGAAATTTTGTATTTATTGAAAATTTTGTAGAAATTTTGTATTTATAGAAAATTTCGTAGAAATTTTGTATTTATAGAAAATTTCGTAGAAATTTTGTATCATAGAAAATTTTTCTGAAAAAAATTTGTTGAAGGACTAATTTTTCTGAAAAAAATTTGTAGAGACTAATTTTTCTGAAAAAAATTTGTAGAGACTAATTTTTCTAAAAAAAATTTGTCGAAAGACTAATTTTTCTGGAAAAACTTTGTCGCAAGACTAATTTTTCTGAAAAAAATTTGTTGGAAGACAAATTTTACTGAAAAATAATTGTCGAAAGACTAATTTTTCTAAAAAAAAAATTGTCGAGACTAATTTTTCTGAAAAAAAAATTCTCGAAAGACTAATTTTTTTGAAAAAACTTTGTCGAAAGACTAATTTTTTTTTTTAAAAAATTGTCGAAAGACTAATTTTACTGAAACAAATTTGTCGAGACTAATTTTTCTGAAAAAAATTTGTCGAAAGACTAATTTTTCTGAAAAAAATTTGTCGAAAGACTTATTTTTTGAAAAATTGTTTTCAAAAAATTTGTAGAAAGATTGATTTAGCAATTTTGTATTTATATAAAATTTCTTAAATAGAAAATTTTTTAGATTTTGTATTTATAGAAAATTTCTTAGAAATTTTGTAATTATAGAAAATTTCGTAAAAATTTTTTATTTATAGAAAATTTCGTAGAAATTTTGTATTTATAGAAAATTTCTTAGAAATTTTGTATTTATAGAAAATTTCTTAGAAATTTTGTATTTATAGAAAATTTCTAAGACTTTTTCCGTAAAAAAATTTGTCGAAAGCCAAATTTTTTGTAAAGAATTTTGTCGAAAGTCAAATTTTTCTGTAAAAAAACTTGTCGAGACTAATTTTTCGGTAAAAAAAAAACTGGTCGAAAGGCACATTTTTCTGTAAAAAAAATTCCTATAAAAAATTTGTCGCAAAACTAATTTTCCTATAAAAAATTTGTCGCAAGACTAATTTTCCTATAGAAAATTTGTCGTAAGACATAGAAAATTTGTCGTAAGACTAATTTTCTTATAGAATTTTCTTATAGCAAATATGTCGTAAGACTAATTTTCTTATAGCAAATTTGTCGTAAGACTAATTTTCTTATAGAAAATTTTTCGTAAGACTAATTTTCTTATAGCAAATTTGTCGTAAGACTAATTTTCTTATAGCAAATTTGTCGTAAGACTAATTTTCTTATAGCAAATTTGTCGTAAGACTAATTTTCTTATAGAAAATTTGTCGTAAGACTAATTTTCTTATAGAAAATTTGTCGTAAGACTAATTTGTCGCAAGACTAATTTTCCTATAGAAAATTTGTCGAAAGACTTATTTTCTTATAGAAAATTTGTCGAAAGACTTATTTTCTTATAGAAAATTTGTCGAAAGACTTATTTTCTTATAGAAAATTTGTCGTAAAACTAATTTTCTTATAGAAAATTTGTCGTAAAACTAGTTTTCTTATAGAAAATTTGTCGTAAGACTAATTTTCTTATAGAAAATTTGTCGTAAGACTAATTTTCTTATAGAACATTTGTCGTAAGACTAATTTTCTCATAGAACATTTGTCGTAAGACTAATTTTCTTATAGAACATTTGTCGTAAGACTAATTTTCTTAGTCAGAATTTTTTTTAACATTTTGTCGATCCACCTCGTTCCACCCCAATATAAAATATATGCAAGTCATATGGGCAAGTAAGTTTATGCTTGAAATTAACTTAATGAATACATTCTACTAAATATTTGCCCATTTTGTACAACATTATTCATAAATGTAACAGATTATATTAATGTATAATGCATAAACATAAATGGTATGTCTCAAAGTGTGGCTATTCATGTTATACATACGAGTACTCGTATATAAATAAATATGACTTGCAGTTATGTTGGTAAATAAGTAAATGCACATATGAATATATTATAAGAATACCTGGACAATGAAAACAATAATTTGTAAATAGCATACCAAGTATTTGGTCAGAATGTTTATGCTAGGAACAATTTAATCAATGGAATGAAGAGACTATCAATTTAGAATCATTACAACAAAGAAATATTTTATATGTAGTATTTGACCAGGAAAGAAGGTGGTATACAATTTTCAAAGGATCAAATGTGAAAGAATGCCTTTTCAGTTCAAATGAGTCTTTTGAAGTACTTTGCATAATGTCCGTCCGTATGTTTGGTGATTGAATGTCTTAATAACTTCGTAATCTGTACATTTTGGCTTTAAAAAGGGAAATTGTTTAGCGATATTAACTCGAGGACCACTCGATGTTTAACGTAGGCGTTTCCAAGGCAGCTCGGTCCAGCTGTCAACAAAGATCTTGATAGTACTTCTCAGTTCAGTATTCAAATTCATCTGTAGTGGAGAAGACGCCTCAATGTCCGTTGTCTCTTTTTGGAAAATACTACGTTGGCCCTTGAGTCGGGTAGTTTATGTGCAGGTCTAAAAAAGACTTCTGACCCAGTGTCCATTATAAAATCATATGTGAAGGCTGAAATTGTATCAAGAAGACCGATAGGTCCGTGTCTATGCTGGATTCTCAACAGGGTCGAGGCTACCACAACATACCGCATCTCAGCCTAGAATATTATCGTTGGATCGGTCAGAGTATGATAGGATAGTTCAGGGCCAGATCTACACAAAAAACTCCAGTCCCAGTAGCTATACCTATTTTCTAGTTATTCTGCAATATACTCCATGTAGAACCACTGCTTTTACAGAAGAAACACGCTGCCGTCTAACTGTCAATAAGATCGCGACAGCCCTTCCCTGTTTTAGATTTATATTTCTCAGCACGGTCATCACCTGAATATACTCCTATCACCGCTTAATCGGATAGCACAGCTAATGTCCAGGTCTTCACAAGAATCTTCAGCTCATTTTCGAACCTGCTGGGTCTTCAACAAGGTCGGAGCTACCTGAATAGCCGTCATACCTGTCTGAAAAATAATCCATGGATCGCTGAGTCGAATCGGATAATTTATGTCCAGGACTTCACTGAAAACTCCTGACCCAGTATCTACAAACTGAGAAATACATACCTTGTTCACAGACATTTAAGAAGCATATAACATGAAAAACGAGCACGAACATTCGCGGTGTATAACACGTGCGTTGTACTTTCTGACAGAAGGTCGTAAGTTCAACCCGGAGAGTCGCAGCTGCCTCAATGGCCATTATCTCTGTCTGGGAAATATTTTATTAGTTGAAGAGTCGAACCGTTTAAGTTTATGTCTAGATCTTCATTAAAATCTCCTGCCTAGTATCAGTAATTATATTCCAGCTATCCGTGAAGTCTGATATTCCCTCAAAAGGAGTGTAAATGCTGAGTCAGAAACACAAAATAATCCCTGTTCGAGATTCATATTCCTTAACAGGTTTGGATCAGCGTCAATGATCGTCATCTTTGCCTGGAAAATAATCCAAGGATCGCAAAGTCGGGTCAGATAATACATATCTTGGTCTTCACCAACGACTCATGTCCCAATATCAGTGCTCATTTCGAGCACTCTGGTATATGCTGGATAAGAAAAAAATATGAATCCGTATTCAAAATCCATATTCATCTCTGTCTGGAAAATAATTTATGGATCACTGAGTTGAATCGAATAGTGCATGTCCATGTCTTCACTAAAACTCCTGCCACAATTCCGCTAGTCAATTTCAAGCAGGACTACTACTATATGCTGGGTCAGAAAACATAGGACCAAGCTGGATTTTCATATTCCTAAAACGGATCATCGTTTATGTTTAGGTCTTCAATAAAATCTCCTGCCCCAGTATGCTGGGTCTAAAACTATAGATAAACCTCTGTTCGAGATTCATATCCCTCAGCTGAGCCGGGACCACCTCAATCGTGTTCATCCAAGTCTGGAAAATAATCTATGGATCGATGATCACTAAAACTCCTGCCCCTGAATTGTCCATTTTCAAACCTTCCTCGAAAGCTGATATTGCCTCAAAAATACTGATAGGTCCCCGTCAATGCTGGTCCCTTAACGGGGTGGAAGCTACTTCAGAATATAAGATCGTTCCGGGCTAGGGTTTCACTAAAAGCTACAGTTCCAGCAGCTATACTCATTTTCTAATTATTCTTCAGTCGAATCCAGACCTTCTTCTTTTACAGAAACATGCTGCCTACGGGTTCCAGGTGACTGCTTTCAAAGCCGGCTGACCGTCAATATAGAGTAACAGCACTTTCCTGTTTCAGATTCAGATCCGTCTAAGGCTGACTTAGAAATAATAAAAGATTCCAATCCTGGTCTGCCGGCCAATAATTGGAGAATCAGCAAGGTGGGTGAGGCGGATGGTAAAAAGCGGCAGGTCTATCTTATCATAAACGCTGAATCCACGGTATTAGGACAACCAACTTTAAACTGCTTGTGGCCTACTGTGAAGGCACTCCAAGAACCTGCATTTTGGCCAGGAAAGATCTAAGTATCTTTCTCCTGACTAATTTAAGTGGTAAAGACCAAACAGCTGCTAGCCTGGAGATCGGTAATCACATATATTGGGTGGTCTCCAGCTACTTGCCTTATGAATCTGTAGTACCGACTGCTCTATTCAGGGAAGTAGTAGAAGAAGCAACGTCTGACGAGCTCGAGCTGACGAGCTCGAGCTGATTATTGGCGCAGACACGAACGCTCATCACACTATCTGGGGTAGAACGGATATAAACAATAGGGGTGATTCGCTTCTTGACTTTATTCTAACTACCAACCTTAGTATTTGTAACATAGGTAATAAACCGACCTTTACATTTAAAAACAGACAAGAAGTACTCGACGTAACGTTTGCTACTGACCGGCTGTCAGACAAAATTATTGGGTGGAATGTACTGGACGACCACTCATTCTCAGATCACCATTATATTGAGTTCAAACTCGCGGAAAAAGCGCCTAAACCCGCTGTCCACAGAAATATAAGGAAGACAAAGTGGCACCTGTATGAGAAGAATTTCAAGATAGTCCTCAACTCTAAACTTCTGTACGAACCGAATGACAAAGTCGGTCTGGATCATATCACCATATCATTCAATAGATCCCTTGAAGAAGCCTGTCCAAAAACAAGGTACAAGGGTAAAACTAAACCCCAATGGTGGACTTCTGAGCTAACGGCTATGAAAAATACCTGCAACAAGCTATTCAATAAGGCTAAATCTACTGGGGTCGCTAATGATTGGGATGCCTATAAAGAGCAACTCAAGATCTATAAGAAGGAGCTTAGAAAGGCGCAAAGGCGCTCTTGGTATACCTTCTGTGGTGAAGTGGAAAAGGTATCCGTCGCCGCTAGGCTGAGGAAGATATTATCTGCTTCACCCTGTGCAGTGGGATATTTACAGGATGAGGCAAATAACTGGACCAAAAACATCGAGCAGTCGCTCAATGTACTGCTCGACACACATTTCCCGGGGAACTCTGTAACAGAACCCGAGGATCAGCAGGACATCTCCACTTTTACACGGATGGTTCGAAGCTTGATGAAAAGGTTGGCTTCGGAGTACACTGTGAAGAACTTAGTCTGGATATAGCTCACAGACTACCAGATACCTGCAGTGTCTATCAAGCCGAAATAATGGCAATATGGGAAGTCACCAAGTGGCTGAGTCGCAACATAGTAACCAACACTGGCGTTGTCATTTACTTGGACAGCCAGGCTGCCAACAATTCTCTGGAGGCAACATCCCTAAATTCACAAACAGCCCTCGACTGCCGCAGATCTCTTAACGAGATGGATGAGCAGTTTAATATACACCTCATATGGGTGCCTGGGCATAGGGATATCCCGGGGAACTGCAAAGCCGATGAACTGGCTAGGAAAGGGACGACATTACAAATTCTCGATCAATTTGCATATATTGGTGCGCCACTATCCACGTGCAAGCTTTGGCTTAGGCAAGAGGCAATCAGGCAGTCCAACGAAAGATGGACAGAAATCGACACCTGCAGGGTAGCTAGACAAATCTGGCCAAGGTATGACCTGAGAAGGTCAAAATATCTCCTCGCACTAGAGAGGAAACGATTGTCTACGTTAGTACAGGTTCTGACGGGACACTGCTTGATCGGCGAACACGCCAAAAGATTGGGTATTGACTTCTGCTGAAGCTGTGGAGATGAGGAAGAAGTGGAGAGCATTGAGCACTTGCTTTGCGACTGTCCCGCTTTGAGTAAACGACGACTGGACATACTGGGGTCGGCCTTTTTAGGCAGCCTAACAGATCTTTCCAATACTGATATTCGTACTATCTATAAATTTATATATCAAACAGGTTGGTTTCGATGAGGGGCATTTCAGCCCGTGGTAACACTAGGGACCTAAACTGGTCTATGTGAGCTTGCAAAAAAAAATACGGCTGCCACCCTAACCTAAACCTAAGGCTGCCATCTCTCGGTCGGATCGCACACTTAATGTCCAGATCTTTACTAAAAATTCCTGCTTCAGAATCTGAACTTCCCTGGTTCAGATTCATATTTCACAGCAGGGTCAGGCCCGTTCATTGTCGTCATCTCTGCCGGGAACAGCTCAGTTGGATCGCACAGATAATGTCCAGATTCACTAAAACTCCTGCTCCAGTATAAGTGAAATTTGTTTCCGAACAGCCCGTGAGCACTTATATTTACTCACAGCTGCCTTAATGATCGTTTGTCTACGAAATAGCTTTATATCTGTCTGGTAAATACTATATTGATAGCTGGCTCAAGTCGCTATGTTTATATTTATTTAAATCTACTGCCCAGTACTTGTGCTCCTTTTCAAACTATTCCTCACAAGGAGTCATATTATAATTCCTGGTCTATGCTGAGTCAGAAAAATAAACGTATCCCTGTTCGACATTCATATTCCCCAGCAAAAAGATAAACGAATCCATGTTCGAGATTCATAGGTCGGATCAATCTCAAGCCAAAGATGATCGTCATCTTTGCCTGGACAATAATCCATGAATCGCAGAGTCGGGCCATATAGTTCATGTCTTGGCCTTTACAAACAACTCATGGCCCAATATCAGTGCTCATTTGCAGACTGATATTCTCTCAAGAAGGCAGATAGGTTCTCGTCTATGATGAATCACAAATATAGATGAATGCCCGTTAGAGATTAATATTCCTCATACGCTCAATTGTATTCATCCCCCTATCGGCAAGATAATCCGTGGATCGAGAAGTCGGATCGGATTATATCCTCTTAAGAAGACTGATAGGCTGTCGTCTATGCTGGCTTAGATAATTCCAGTGCTTCAATATGGCGTACTGTAAAAGCATCAGACGATCTATCTTTCTCTACTATAGTCCTCAACCCTGGAGGTATGATGGTGTTAATCTCTCTAATCACGTCAACTGCTCTCCTACGAGTAGCAATTCCATTAGCATTTTCATTCCCGCAACGTTGGAATTTTTTAGGACCCAACTGAGTAATGGCTTGAGCTCGTTTCGAGTAAGTGATATTTAGCAGGAAGTGCTTTTAAGGCTGTCTGACTGTCAACATAGATCATGACAACACTTTCCTGTTCAAAATTCATATTTCGCGGCAAGGTCCAAGCCCCCTCAATGGCCGTTGTCTTTGCCTGGAAAGATCGTTGATGCGGATCGGATCAGTTCGATCGCAGTGCCACACGCAAAGAAAAAATTCGTTACTCCCAAACGAAAAATTATATAAAGGAATTTCCTTTGTGTTCTATGTTTGTCGCAAACGATTTATGTTTATCCTAAACCCCAAAGAAACGTTTATAGCAAACAGTTAGTGTAATTATCGTAAATGATTTATATTTATTACAAAACCTGTGAAACGTTTGTTGCAAACGGTTATTGTGTTTGTCACAAGCAAAGCCTGTTTATCCCAAACCCTGTGAAACGTTTGCAGCAAACAGTTTGTGCATTTGTCACAAGCAATGCCAGTTTATCAATAAATGAGAAAACGTTTGTCGCAAAAGAACAAATTGTAAGAGTTAAAATATTTAATATGTTTTATAAAATTATGTTTATAATCAAAAATATCACAATTTTTAGTAAAATGTAACCGGGATGTTTCAGTAAATGTTTTTTCTTTACCATAAACGTAAATTATGAAAATTTTGAAATGAAAAAATGTTCGGGGACAGCAAGAGAAGCTACGTTTACGATAATCATTTTCATTCACTAGAAATATCTCAACCATTACGGGAAAAGTAGTGTTTTTGAGACAAACGATAGATGTTTGCACTAAACGACATCCAAATGTTTTTTTCTATGCGGGCACTATGGTGGCAACTCAGTAGATGGAGCTTATAGAGACTCAGTCGCTGTAGTCCTCAATGCTCCGCTTACGCATACGCAGGCAATTGCCGTCCACCATACCACAATGCCGTATAACAGTATAGGACGATCTACTGCTCTATATATCCAATGGACCAATGGAGTTTAGGAGTGAGGCCCCAAAGCGACCCTACATCTTTCCTGCAGGTATTTAATGCGACGTTATCTTTCCTTGTACGTTCCAGTAGATTAAGTCTGAATAAGAATTTCCTATCCAGAATTTTCCCCATATATTTCACACTTTCAAAAAAGACCAGCTCTAATTCATTAATCTGAGGAAGGTTCACATGTAGGACGTTATTTTTCCTAGTAACGAGAACCAACTCCATCTTGTTTGGGATAACGCCCAAACCGCAGCTTCTGGCCCACCCAGTCAATTTGTTCGGAAGGCGTTTTCGTTGCCGCATATACCACGACTATCCAGCCACAACGTTATAGCTCGAATAGGATTCCATTCACCGCTATGTTCCAAATTAATATAGAGAGTACTCCTACTTGTAGGGTCTTTCTGTTCAAAAACCTTATTGGTGTTGTGGACCCAAGACCTGCTGTTATGCGTCTTCTCTTGATCAGGTAGCCTCAGATGTGACAGCGCCGCAATTACCGCATCTGACTGAATGTTGTTAAAAGCCCCTTTTATGTCAAGAAAGGCCACCATCATAGTGAAATCATTGAAATGTAGGGACGATTCGATAATGCCCACAAGTATTACGATATGTACAGGGCAGATTCCGTCAACTTTTCCCTTTTGTGGGCATGTTGGTTCCCCGTCTGGAGTTTTGCATCCCAGTTTTCTCTAATGACAGAATCTAAAAGTCTTTCCAGAAGGGAGATAGTATAATTTGTCTGGAATCTGTTGGCCTAGTATGAAGAATCTTTCTCGCTTTGGGTATGAATACCACTTTGGTATCCCTCCGTCGATTGGGAATATATGAGAGCCTGATACAGCCTTCATAAATTCTCTCCAGCCAGGGAATAATGTACTTCCAAATGATCTGCATTTCTACTGGAGCAATACCTTATGGTGCAGGTGATTTAAAGGGCTGAAAGCTGTTAATCACCCAGCTAATTATGAATTCCTGAGTCAACAACCTAGCGACACCTGTAGTAAAGTCGCTCTCTTGTTGGTCCTGCAGTTCCTCGAGTTCTGTTGGTAGGTTCCCCGGGAAATGTGTGCCGAGCAGGGCTTTAAGTGCGACTGCTCGCTGTTTTTTGTGCAGTGATTGATATTATCCTACTGCAGTGATTGATATTATCCTACTGTACAGGTTGTAGCTGATAGTATCTCCCTCAGCCTGGAGGCATCTGAGACCTTTTACACTTCTCCACAGAAGGTGTACCAAGAACGTCTCTGCGCTTTCCTAAACTCCTTCTTATAGATCTTGAGTGGCTCTTTATAGGCATCCTAGTATTAAGTGATCTCAGTATATTTGGCCGTATGAAACAGCTTGTTGCAGGTATTTTTCCTAACACTTAGCTCAGAAGTCCACCTTTGTGATTTAGTTCTGTAGTTGCGCACTGGTTTTGGACAGAGTTCTGCTGAATGATGTTGTGAGGTGCTCGACCAGATTGTCCAGAGCGACTTACTCATTTTCAAAACTATCATGGAGATACGAGTATATATTCTTTCAAGGAGACTGGGGATCACAGTCTACGCTGGAGCAGAAAATTATAGAGCTCTATATTGCAGTGTTCTGCGAGCCAGCATATTGTTAGTTTATGATCTTCTATTATGTCAGTGATCTATAGCCTGGGAAATACTACATTGATCACTGAATCGGAACGGATAGACGGATAGATGACCCTAGTATTTGTGCTCATTTTCGAAACGTCCTCGAATACTGCGATTTTCTAATTTTCTGAAACATTCATAAAGGTTAGATTGGCCTTTTGCTAACGCGTGCTAGGCGAAAATGATGTAGAGCCGCGAATCGTATATATTCCTTTAGCAGGGTTTTAGATATTAAATAAAAAGGGTGACTGATTAAGGAATAATAATGCAATTTGCTAATGCTCCGACATATTCATGAAGGTTAGATTGACCGTTTTGCTAACCCGTGCTAGGCGAAAATAATGTAGAGCCGTCAATCTTATATATATTATATAGTCCTTTTGTAGGGTTTTAGATGTTAAATAAAAATGGAGACTGATTAAGGAATAATACTGCAATTTGCTAATGCTTCGACATATTATATAGTTTAAATTGGCCATTTGCTAACCCGTACTAGGCGAAAATAATGTGGAGCAGTCAATCTTTAATGACACATATTCCTTTTGTAGGGATTTAGACGTTAAATAAAAATGGTGGTTGATTGAGGAAAGATGGCTGTTGCCTAGTGTTGGTACGAGTATTAATACTATTTTTTTCATTATAAGGAATTAACAAATTCTCCTATTTTCCTTAAATTAAGATTTTATTTTAACAACTCAAACCTTAGTTGTCCTAATTTCATTCTGTCAACTTTTCCTAATCATCACCCAGAAATCATATTTAAAAAATCTATTTGTCTTCTTTATAGCTTTTCATGTCCACGGTTTCCATGGTTGTTTGTTTTATCGTTAAATCTTCAAAGTAAATCAGGAAATGTTGCCTGTCATGTTCTTCCGAATGTTGTAAAATTTTAATACTTCTCTCTCATTTGGTGTACGAGTATATATTTGAATTGAAAATACATAGTATCTGCAATCATCATCTGTTTTAAATAGACTTTTGTACTCGTTCTCAAACGTCCTTTTTCTCCTCCCTTTCCTCCCTCCCCCCTCTTCCTCGATGTCCTCCCATGTTTTCATAAAATATGAACACTACCAAAATATTGCTTGTAGCAAATTTTAAATGTTAACAACTTTGTTTGCTCACTTGCTGAATTTTGTCAGCTGAACATTTTTTATTGTGATTCCTATGGTTCGATTAATGCTGGTGTCGGTTCTGGAACTGATGCTGATGCTGCTGCTCCTACTCCTTTTGTCATGACATCGAATAAAGCCATTGTTAAATTTGCACAACATGTATGCAATACGTGTGAATTTTTGGAAAATTCCAAATGCCAGAATATATGAACAAGGCTAACCATGAGGATGTTATTGGCAGTGAAATGTTAAGCATAGCAGAGGTTCTGCAATAAAACAAAGGCAAAGAAAAGGGCGAAAAAGAGATCTAATATGTCAATTTAGGATTGCTTTTGATAAAGAGATTGAATTATGTATATCATTGAAAGGGAATTCAGGCTTTAAATATGGGTTTTGGGTTCTGCAAAATGTAGTTTGGGACTCCCTGATCATAACTGATCCCCTTTGTCCTTTACATGATGCTGATGATACAAAATTATTGTGGTGCCAAAACGACGAACAGTAGTTCCCACCCGGACAAAAAAGGGGTGCATACCTGAAAGGTCTGAATATATAGGGCTATATTTTTCAGACATCCACTCAAAGAGAATTTTAAAACAAATCAACTCACAAAGAATGTATAAAACCGTCGGACCTGAATATATGAAAACCTACACCACTATCTCGGCCACCTTGAGCACTATTTTGTTGTCAAGGGAAACGCCGGCTAATAAAGACCACATGGCTAGATTTTGGCAGCATTAGACCAGAGCCTCTGGTGGGAATCGAACCCACTACCCCCAAATTCGTAGGCGAGCATGGTACCTACTTACCTACTGGGTCGCTCAAATTAATATTATGATATGGCATATTGACTCCAAATAAAATAACAAAAATTGTAACCTAGAAGTGATGCAGAGTCTTATTTCGAAATGGGGTAATGTCTGAAGGGTCATCTAGTATAAATAATATGACTCCAATTTATTCAAATTCAATACCGTTAGTTCACGACACATATAATATATATTTTCAATGCGTTATAAGACAAGAAAGTTAAAAAAACGGACCTTACAACTGATGCAGTCAGTAGCTTTAATTAAAAATGTTTTACCAAAAAGGGCCATTTAGTATATATAATATGAAACAAATTTCTTCAAATTCCATACCGTCAGTTCTCGACTAATATAATACCTATTTGCAACACGTTATAAGAACTAACCGTGAAGACAGAAGCTCCCCCATGAAGGCTTATAGGCCTATATTGAATCAAAAAACATAGATGATTCCCATATTCATCAGCAGGGTCGTAGTCACTTCAATGACAGTCAAACCTGTCTGAAAAACAACTACATGGATCGCTGAGTTGGATCGGATAGTTTATATCCAGGCCTTGGCTTAAATAGTCTGCCTTGTCCTCACTTTCAACCCGTCCGTAAAGGTTGATATTACCACACGAAGACTGATGTGGACTTGTCTATGGTGTGATAGAAAATTCTATGGCTTATACAGAGTGCGAATTTACAATATGCCAAAGGAATTAAGGCCAACTAGCCTATTCTCCTTCCTCTTGAAGGGTCTGGAAAAACATTGAGACTCTTTCATTAGAGAAAATCTGGATACAAAACTCCTGTCGGGGAAACAACATGCTTACAACAAGGGCAAGTCTGCAGAGTCTGTCCTTCGCGAACTTGCGGATACTATCGAATCGTCCATGCATTTCAAAGAGTTCACAATGGTGACATTTCTTGACATAGAAGGAGTTTTTAACATAATTCACTCAGATGTGGTAATTGCGGCTCTGTCATATCTGACGATGAACTATAGCCTGATTAGACTAATTCAAAGCCTGTTCAACAGAAGACGCATAAAGGGTCCACATACAAGGAGGATATACCGCACATTGCGGAAGGTGAGGTATCCACTGGGTCGAAAGTGCAGAGCTACCCACGCCATTAATTTCTCGAGCCTCAGCACAAAGGCTGTAACACCTTTATCTGAGGACGAGACTACTACTTCGGACACTGTGGAGGAGGGCTTTTGGACTCCTTGACGCATCTGATGGGGACATGATCCTCAATGATACGAACAAGGAGTTCGATAACACTCTTGTTGGGGTGGAGGGTAATCTGTAGAGTACAGGAGCCCTACGTAGTAAGAGCAAAGTTGTATGGTACCAGGAAACCCAACTTTAAACTGCTTCTGGCCAACTGTGAAGTCACTCCAAGAACCTGCATTTTGGTCAGGATAAATCTAAGCATTTTTCTCTTGACTAAGTTCAGTGGTAAAGACCAACCAGCTACTCGTTTGGAGATAGGTAATCGCAAATACTGGATGGTATCCACATACTTGCCTCTTCAGGGAAGTAGAAAAAGCAGCAACTTCTGATGAGTGCGAGCTGATAATTGGCGCAAACACGAACCCTCATCGTCCTATCTGGGGATACAAACAGTAGGGTGAGTCACTTCTGGACATTTTTCTACCAACCGATTTAACTATATGTTTCAAAGGCAATAAATCAACCTTCACAAATAAAGACAGACAGGAACAACTCGATGTCACTTTCGGGTGGAAGGTACTGGACTCATTCTCGGATTACCACTATATAGAAACTCACTGAAAAGGCACCTAAACCTGCCGTCCACAAAAATGTGAAGAAGAAAGAGTGGGAAGAATTTTAAAAAAGTCCTCAACTCTAAACATCTGCACGCACCGAATGGCATAGTCAGTCTGGATAATATGGTCGATCACATCCCTACATCATTTAATAGTTGCCATGAAGAAGCCTGACCAAAACCAAGGTACAAATGTAAAACTAAATCACAATGGTGGTCTTCTGAGCTAAAGGCAAGGAAAAAGATATGTAATAAGCTTTTAAACAATACTAGAAAAACTCAAAGTCCATTAGAAAGAGCTTAGTTCCGATTTACGCAAGGCAATTATTGACAAAACAATTCTGCCTTTCATAGAAGATTTATATTCCTCTTGACTCCATCTCATATAACAGGCAGAACTACTTTGGCAATAATTACTTCGTGTGACCTTACGAAAGTTCAAAGGCATTCTTGGTACAACTTCTGGGAAGAAGTGGAGGATCTCATCCACCGCAAGGCATACTATCCGCTATAGCATTTTCATTTGGTTACCGGACGGATAGGTCAACAACTAGACAAAAACCAGTGACACTCGCTGAAACTTCTCCCCGACACATATTTCCCGGGGAACTCACCGAGCTTTGATCCCTTCAAATCACCTGGACCAGACGGCATAGCTCCAGCAATAATGCAGAAAATGTTGATCCCTATAATCAATTCTCTGGTCCCTATAATCAATTCTATAATCAAAATTCACAAACAGCCCTGGACTGCAGAAGATCCCCTAACGAGATTGATGAGCAGTTTAGCATATTCCTCATATGGGTAAATGTCTGAGCAGTTTAATATATACCTCACAGTGGTACCTGGCCATAGGAATATCCCGGGGAACTGCAAAACCGATGTACTTGCTAGGAAAGGTCAACTTTACAAATCCTAGAAGAATTTGCATATATTGGTGCCCAGGCAATCAGGCAGTTCAATCAAAGATGGGCAGAAATCGGTACCTGAAGGGAAGATAGGCAAATCTGGCCAAGACTGAGTTCCAGGTTTGTCGACCTGAGAAGGTCAAAATAACTCTTCCCTCAATCGAGGAAAAACTGTCTTCGTTAGTGTAACTTTTAACGGGACACAGTCTGTACAGCGAAAGCGCCATGAGTTTGGGAATCAAGCCCAATGACTTCTATAGAACTATAGAGGAAGAAGTGTTGAGCAGTAAGCAACTGCGTTTCTCCTGTTTGCATTTCGACAGCGGCGTCTGGATCTATTAGGGTTGACCTCTCTAGGAAGTCTGACTGGTCTGACCTGTACAGATATTTGTATTATTGATAGCAATGTGTTTGATACAAACAGGTTGGTTCCGTTTACGGCCAAGGGCGCGTGGTAACACTAGGAACCTCAGTTGGTCTTCAGGAACTCGCGACTCCAGTTGCTATTCTAACCTAACCTGATGATGTATTGGCCATGAAACACTGCTACCGCAGCTGTCTTTCTCTGTCGTTAACATAAGATATCCATTCTTGTGAACATATTTCTCTGGCATCGTGCTGTGCACCATCGTCCTATCTAAGGTTAGGACGTCCTTTTTTCTTAGGTCCATAGGGTGAGGTTTTGAAGACTAGTTTTGCAATCTCATTGTCTTCCATTCGGTGTATGTGTCCAAACCCATGTAACCGGCGCAGTTTAGCCCTTTCGATATAGTTCGTCGTTATAGCGTCTCCTCCATGTATTACATTCAAACTGGGCCAAAGCTTATTCTTAGGACTTTTCTTTCGAAAATGTTTACAGCATTCTCCGTGCTTTTAGATTGTGTCCACTTCTCTGCCCCTTATAGCAATACTGGTAGTATCAAAGTCTTGTAGATGGTAATTTTCCATGTTATATATATTATCCATATTATATGTTCCATGTTAAATGTTTCGAGAACAGTTGGGGCTTGTACATGAACAGACAGCGGTTCGCATTTCTAATCTTTCTACATACTTCCGCTTGCACATCATTTGAAGAGTTTACGTTAGCACCGAGATATGTAAATTTATCGACTCTTTGGAACTCATATATACCGACTGACACATCTTGTCCCATCCATTCCAACCGTGTTTGGTTAGAGCTTGAGGGCATGTATTTGGTCTTTTCTTGATTCACTTTAGTCCAACATATTGTGCTTTAGCGTCGATCTTAAGGAATAGTGCCAATTATGTAAATATCATCTGCGTATCCCAGAATTTGTGTGGTCTTTTGGAAAATTGTGCCTCTAGTGTCCACTTCAGCAAGTCTTATAACCTGTTCCAGGACAAAATTAAAAAAATACACATAATATGTAGTGCGCCACCTTGTCGGAAGCCTATATTCCTCATTAACGGCTCCGTGAGATTTCCATTGACTGCAACTGAGCTTTAGGTTTCCTCTAATGTCAATCGACATTCTAACCTAACCTAACCCTAAGAAATAATACTTTCCTTAATACATAAAGTCCATTATGGGGTTGCTAGGTTTTGGGAATATCGTAAAATCTTCGAGAGTCAAAAAAAACTAAGGGAAATCCTGGTACTGTCGGCTGTTTTGACCCATTTTTACACAAACTGTAGGCATTCCAAAAATTCTTCACGAATTCATATCTCTCAGTCTACAGCCATTAATTTATATTTAAATAACAATTATGCCATTTCTGGCTAAATTTTCCAAAAAAATTCCAAAATATTTTAATTATGATTTTATGAAATAAACTGAAGATCTCGACTGCAGGGCTTTCAAGCCCCACTGTGCCATATTTATACACTCGAATGATGCAACAAAAATCTGCATTTTTGCGTTGTGATTTTATCACATAATCGTGCCACGATATTGCAATACATGTCGGCAAACATTGTAAGTACCCTCAGATGCGTATCGTGTGATAAAAAGCAAAAGAACCTAAGCTAACAAAATTAATGATGTTATTATAAATCTAATAAAAAGTCATTAAAGAAGGGCTGACTTTTTGATATCCTTCGGGCGGAGCTGAATACACGTATTTGATACCCTACACCAGAACAGAATTAGAAATGTTTTCAAGTTTTATCTTTTTTTCCCCAATTATAAAATTTCTTATATTCAAAACCTAGATTAATTTATATACAGACCGATATCTAGACCGATATTCTTGAAATTAGAAAACGTTTATTTTTCAGTGAAATTGCGACCTGTATTTTGCAAACAATTTAAGATGGACAGACAAACGGAGGGACGGACGGACAGACATGGTTAAATCGACTTCTGAGTCGCTCGGTGTACTTTGTAGTATTTTTAGGTGTTACAAACATCTGCCACTTACCTATAATACCCTGTGCCACAGAGTGGTGTAGGGTATAATGATAGATTTTTAATGGCCCTATTTTGAAAAGTCTCTCTCAATATTCCTTTCAAATCGTGCGAATAAGGTGTTGGTAAGCAAATCATACTACATCACCCCCCTTACTAACCTGCTGAAAAAGGAGCAGCATTTTTTGGAACCCTTTTAACATAATTTAATTGAAACATCAGTTAACTCCTTTTGCATTTTTTTCTCTAGCTACAGATTAAAGTACAAATATACATCGTTGTATCGCATGCAAATAAAATGGCTTACAACAAGTACTATACGAATATGTGCTATTTTTTCCTCCTTGATGATTATCGGGTTTAATTTTATTACGCGTTTTTTGTTCGGTTTTTTTGTTGTTGTTGCCATTTTTTGCCTATTTTGCAATATTTGTTCAGAACCGGCAGTGGGTCCATTTGTTGTTGTTTTGGTTGGAGCTCAATAGCCGCCTGGCTGGATGGCTGGCTGCCTGAGCCCTTTAAGGGTCTTATCGCGATTTAGCCATCCAATGGCAATGGCTGCTAAATCTGTACTACATACGTACAGCGAGCTACAACTGCAAAACTCGCTTCGTACGCCCCATTCTTATCAGATAATGTTCGCATAGATAATGGCCATACTTCCGCCGTTTTTTGGGATATGCGTTGAATGTAGCGTCCGTCCATCCGAGTCCGTCCGTCGGCGAATATCCGCGAATCCGTACTTATTTATGGCTATGTTTTTAACATTTTTAGCATGGCCTATAATGTTGTCGTTGTCTCGTTGTGCAGCGAGCGATGAGCGCAATTCCTTTTTGTATTTTATATTTTTTTGTAAGGATTTCTTTTTTTTCTCTCGTTTTGTTGTATGTTTTATGTTCAGGGCATGTAAATTGTTTTAATAGCATTTAAATTTAATGTCCAGAGCAAGGCAACTAACTGGAAGAGTTTTGGTGGGGGGGGGGGGGGGTACTTATACGACGCTGAAGGGAGCCGAATGGAATATGGTATATTACCATAATACCAGTAAGTAATGAATGCATGTACAACAAGTGCTTTTGAACACCGAATACTTTACTCGATAGTTGGCTAGGCAAATTACATTATGAACAGGACATTATTTGCTCCCAAAAACGCTCTACAAACGAGGGATGTTGGGAAAATAATGAAACGGGAAATTTTCCCCAAAAGGCTTTATACTTGAAGGAAATTCTGGAAATAATCAACTGAGAGAATCAACATCAATCTAAAGAGATTCCGGAACTTTTCCGCACAATACCAAATAATAAAAAGTGCTAAAAATCCACATTCAGCAAAACAAAAATCGTATGGTCATTAAATTATTAATTGATCCAACTTAACTAAACAAATGATGCAGAAGTTCTTATTTTTAGGTCTACTTTCACGTCGAATTCTCAGAATTAAGTCCCAAATCAATGAGATGAAAAATGCTGCACTGTGTAATATGTATAATTGCTCTGCACGAAATTTGTGGTACACTTTATCGGACCTTACTGACCTTAAAGGCCGGCTAGAAGTATATCTACATACAGCCCTTTCGCTCAAGATGTGTAGAGTATAGAGTAATATTTTCGGGCCATGGTCCTAGGCCTACTCGAGTCGGTACTAGCAGTACTATTTGCAATTGAAAATTTAATTTTTTACCTTTTTCCTCACCCTGTCGGTTCTCATTACCTAGCAATGACAGTTAATTACCTTTAACATTACCTTGGGCTAATATGGTAAATTTTTTCAGTAATAATACCGATTTCCGAAAATTCTTAAAGGATTTTCATATATCGTATACATGTCTATACCTCCGTTGTAAACTATGCAAATAATAACTTTTGATTGGTTTGACGGATAAACACCAAACTTTGAATAAATATAATATGGAATATTTAGAAATTTAAAATGCAATTTCCCTAAAAACATGCTTAGTCGACTTAGCATGTTTTAGAACGGAGGTATCGATATAAAATATTGCATACCTCTACTCTAATTAAAGAACATATGAGCATGCTAATCAGTTTAGTTTGGAATGATAAAAAAATAAAAAATATTATAACACACATTTTATTATAAACCAGTAAGGAAAGGCTAAAGTCGGGCGGTGCCGACTATATAATACCCTACACCACTCTCGTAATATTGAATAACTCTGATATATAAATTTTGTAACTCATGTATAAATTGTTTACATAAATTTACTTTTGGGACATTTTATACTTAAATAATACCCTGTACCACAGTGTGGTGTAGGGTATAAAAACGATTGGATCTAAAGAGCCAAATCGGATGAAACATATATATGGGAGCTATAGCTAAATCTTAACCGATTTTCTTCAAATTCGGTAGTGTTGGTTCATGGATCAAGAAACTCTACCATTCTAAATTTCAACAGGATTGGATGTAAAATACAGCTTTTATAGGACTAAAGGGCCAAATCGGACGAAACATATATATGGGAGCTATAGCTAAATCTTAACCGATTTTCTTCAAATTCGGCAATGTTGGTTCATGGATCAAGAAACTCTACCATTCTAAACTTCAAAACGATCGGATGTAAAATTCAGCTTCTATAGGACTAAAGGGCCAAATCGGACGAAACATATATATGGGAGCTATAGCTAAATCTTAACCGATTTTCTTCAAATTTGGCAATGTTGGTTCATGGATCAAGAAACTCTACCATTCTAAATTTCAAAACGATCGGATGTAAAATACAGCTTCTATAGGACTAAAGGACCAAATCGGACGAAAGATATATATGGGAGCTATATCTAAATCTGCACCGATTTTCTTCAAATTCGGCAATGTTGGTTCATGGATCAAGAACCTCTACCATTCTAAATTTCAAAACGATCGGATGTAAAATACAGCTTCTATAGGACTAAAGGGCCAAATCGGACGAAACATATATATGGGAGCTATAGCTAAATCTTAACCGATTTTCTTCAAATTAGGCAATGTTGGTTCATGGATCAAGAAACTCTACCATTCTAAATTTCAAAACGATCGGATGTAAAATACAGTTTCTATAGGACTCAAGGACCAAATCGGACGAAAGATATATATGGGAGCTATATCTAAATCTGAACCGATTTTCTTCAAATTCGGCAATGTTGGTTCATGGATCAAGAAACTCTACCATTCTAAATTTCAAAACGACCGGATGTAAAATACAGCTTCTATAGGACTAAAGGGCCAAATCGGACGAAACATATATATGGGAGCTATATCTAAATCTGAACCGATTTCAACCAAATTCAATAGCGATCTTAACGGACATGGTTAAATCGACTCAGCTAGTGATTCTGAGTCGATCGGTATACTTTAAGGTGGGGCTAGCTGTGCTATTTTCAAGTGTTACAAACATCTGCCGTGAAACAAACTTATAATACCCTGTACCACAGTGTGGTGTAGGGTATAATTATAACACACATTTTTTTATAACAAAGTCGTACTAAAACTACAACAACTCACAGCCAAAATTTTCAGCCACAGCTCCAACATAATACCGAATATTCACATGAGTACGACTATATCCCCAAAAGCCACGCAGCAACTCCAAGTGAGAGCACACCATTCCACTCACGCAATATGCCACATAGCCAGACTATGCTGACCAAATGCTCCAGGGGGACTTCGTTCCCCGTTTGTTTGTATTCATTTATGCCCAAAGCCAAAGCAAGCCAACTCTATCACAAGGCTACACCACAAAACCCCCAACAACCACCAGTCTTTTGGTACCATCATAGGCCTAGCATTTGGTATCATGGATTTGCTGAATAAATAACAAACTTTATCTTAATCCTACTCCCGATTTCGGTGGTGAGCGTGTGTGTGCTCTTATTTTTGGTCACAAAGGATGCGTGTTTAAATGGGCATCGTTGGAGGAGCAGAACTTCAACGAGCTATTTATACAAATAAATTTTCAGATTTTATGATAAAATGTATACAATACAGAGCAGCATATATCTTGTTGGCTATGTTTATTTTATTTATGTTCGTATTCTGTAAAATACACAGAAAGAAATTATATTTGATATACATATTCTTACTAAAAAAAAAACTTGGAACCGATAGTCAGTGACATGATACCTCCAGTCTCTGTTGAACGTTTGATCGCAAAGGTTGTGTTTACGCATTGTTTTTTCAATCTTTCAAAGTAATAACACTGCAAAATTTGCAAAAACAATCCTTCATTACTAATCATAACTTATGCTTTGTGTTCCTATCCGCGGAGATTTCAAGGGCAATGGTTAGTGTCTGCGACACTCTCTCACTCTTGAACCATGAATCCAAAAAAGAGTAAGAGAGTGGATGATAATAAGGCAAGCTCATCTGGTGCAGTGAGCAAAACCGATAACTACTATTATCCACTGCAAGCTCTCTCAGATGATAAACAAACAGCTGATGATGATATGAGTGAATCAAGAGTAAATTCACCAAAACCACAAATACCACCAATAACAATTCTGAAAAGTGATATAAATACTATCCAAAAGATGTGTAAAGACTTAACAATAATTAAATATTCAATTCAAAAAATATCCATCGGATTCAAATTATTCTGTGAAACGCAATACGATAATGGAAAGGCTTTAGAGTATATGAAAGCAAACAAATTGGAGTTTTTTTCATATACTCCTAAACATAATAGACCATATAAAGTGGTTCTATCCGGCCTTGATAAAATGGATCCAAAAATTTTTAAATCCGATCTAAAGAAACTGGGCCTTAACTGTCTGAATGTTAAATCCATCTACAAAAATTTAAAAAAACACACCGAACTTATCTTATATGTTTGTTACTTCAAAAAAGGTTCCATAACATTGAATGATCTACGCGAGAACTACAAAAGCATCAATCATATCCGAGTGAAATGGAGCTATCAACAAAAATTGCCAAATAAACTCACGCAATGCTATAATTGCCAAATGTATGGCCACATATCCGATAATTGCAATGTCAAAACTTTTTGTTCCAAATGTGCTGGTCAACAACGTACAAATGTGCAAATTGTCACGGAAACCACACCGACAAATCATGCCCAAACGGGTATCTTATCAAAATCTAAAGCAGAGAGCTGATACATTAACAAACTCTGTCAAAAAGTTCAATTCTATTCCAGTTAACCAGCAAAATTTTAGCTGGGCTAACGTAGCCAATGTGAATAATGGGAACATGAACGCAAATCCACCGTTTATGGCGGTACCGAGGTAGATAAAGTCGCTGACAATCTCAAAGTTGTGGTTTTTAACTTCCACTGTTCGTCCGAGTCTGCTGGAAGTTTTGGTGGTAGATACCATCAACTTGGTTTTATCGGCGTTTACTGCCAGACCCACTTTGGCAGATTCCTTTTCGATTTTTTCAAAGGTGGCAGTTACTGCTCGCAATGTTCGACCCATGATGTCGATATCGTCGGCATAGGCGAGCAGCATGTGTTGTTTCGTGAATAGCGTGGCAGTCCTATTCACATCTGCGTCTCGCATAACCTTTTCCAGCAGGATGCTAAAAAGGTCACACGACAGACTATCTCCTTGTCTGAAACCTCGTTTGGTACTGAACGGCTCGGAGAGGTTCTTTCCTATTTTTTTTTTCCTCATCTAGATAATTGTATTTCTACAATATTTGCTGATGATACAGACATTCTATGCTCGGACTTTCTCTCCGATAATATTATTCTGAATATTGAACGATCTATTAGCATAGTTCTTACATATTTCGACAAATGGAAAATTATGTTTAATGCGGAGAAAACAAAATGTATTTTTTTCACTCGCAAGAGGAAAGACTGTTTCGTTCCACAATCCAACACAAAAGTATTAAATATCGAAATTCCATGGGAAGATAAAGTTAAATATTTGGGTGTTATGTTGGACAAAAAACTACTTTTTAAAGATCAAGTCAACTATATTATTCACAAGGTGAACATTACAACCATGGTCATGTACCCTTTAATCAATAGAAGATCGAGTTTGAGTAGATTTGACAAGCTTTTAATTTTGAAAACTATTTTTCATGCCATAATTTTTTACACTGCCCCTGTATGGTGTAAGGCATCTAAATGACATTTAAAAAACTACAGGTTTGTCAAAACAAACTTCTTAAGTTAATGAAAATGAGTAATATACATTTAGTTAAAGAAAAACTTGACATATTGTCGCACAACTTTGTATCTCGATGTCAAAATTCTTCATATTTACATATCAAATCACTATGTTGATCATTAAATGCCAAATGTATGGCCACATATCCGATAATTGCAATGTCAAAACTTTTTGTTCCAAATGTGCTGGTCAACAACGTACAAATGTGCAAATTGTCACGGAAACCACACCGACAAATCATGCCCAAACAGGGTATCTTATCAAAATCTAAAGCAGAGAGCTGATACATCAACAAACTCTGTCAAAAAGTTCAATTCTATTCCAGTTAACCAGCAAAATTTTAGCTGGGCCAACGTAGCCAATGTGAATAATGGGAACATGAACGCAAATCCACCGAACAATGATCTCTTTTCCGTCGAGGAACTAAGTAACATGACAATAGAACTAATAAACAGTTTAAGAAACTGCAAATCAAAAATTGACCAATTAAATTTTATCACAAGCTTTGCATTTAAATTCCTATCGTAGTGTCTTTAAATGGTTTAAAAATAATATTATGGAATGCTAGAGGCATCCGTAATAAATTAACAGAATTTTTTGATTTTATGTTAAGAGAAAGAGTAGATGTTGCATTAATCTGTGAAACGTGGTTAAATGAAAAAGTATCTATGAAACACCCTAGTTTTTATTGTTACCGTAATGACAGGACTTACTCCAGGGGGGGTGGTGTAGCTGCTATATTCCGAAGTACTGTAAGTCATGTCCCTATAAACTCTGTTCGTACAAACCTTATAGAAAATATCGGCTTTAAAATAAAACTCTCAGACGGATCCTCTGTTGATTTATGTAATTGTTACTTTGCAGGCGGTTCTGCCGGTCCCATCGATATAAAGAAGGATCAGTTTAAAGATGACTTGAGACGATTCTCCAGGATTAGGGGAAGTTATATCATTGGTGGAGATTTTAATAGTAGACTCCAACATTATACATGATGCTATTCATTGTTCCGTGCCAAGATAAATAATTTCTAATAACTATGTTCAGAAACTACAACCATTTATTGTAAAATTCATTAAAAAAAGAAATGAATTTAGAAGGAAGTGGATTCGATACAAACTTCCAATTTATAAAACCCAAATGAATCTCCTGAATAATTTAAACGAGTGTCAAGTTTTTCAATTCAGAAATAACTCCTGCAGTTTATTTTTACGAAGCCTTGATAAAGCATCCTGCAAATTTTGGAACGTTTCTAAAATTATGAAGAAGAGAAGTAAAACTTTACCAACACTCAAGCGAAATGGAGTTATGTACACATCAACCAGTCAGAGAGCGGAAATTCTGGCACAAACATTTGCCAATTTGAGTGACCCTGAAACACATTAAATAGTAAGAAATTCTATTTGTTGTTATGACCGTGCGGTAATTTTTAATTAATTATGTTGTTTAAACTGGGCTATTTGGTCAGATATTTTTATGAAGTAAATAAAACTAATTTATTTCATGTTTCACTCAACGTTTCGTTGGCTTTATTCCAACTTCATCAGGAGTAATTGTTGAAAATCCGAGCGACAAAATTATATATTTATTGTTTTTAATTAAATATTGATAATAGTATAGCAGAATTACTCACAATTAGTTTTAAATTTTTTCATCATTAAATATTATTAAAAAACTGCGCATCACGACACAAAATTTATAATAATAATTAATAAATAAAAAGGTAAATATTGCAGCAAAACATAATACTAATATCACAGGAACCGATCACTTTAAAGTATTGCAACTGAGTATTGCAATTTAGTGTTGTCTATATCTTCTTTGGTGTTTATTGATTTGTGTATTCGCTCTTGTATTCGAAGGCTCTCTAGAGCAGTGTTCGGCGTAAAGAGAACGTGCCAAAATTGTGTCTGTATTGGTGTGTTTGCACTGAACAAAATTGTTGGTTTTGTTATTATGTGCTGTGTTATACAGAGTGGAAAATTATTTTTTTACTGACTAAGTATAATGTGAATTGGTGTGAACGCAAATGTTGCAAATTCGAATCAAAGTTTTTATATTAAAAGAATTGAAAAATATATTTTAATTAAATAAAAATAATTTTCATTCCAGTTGATTACTACCAATGATTTCGACAAACAAAATTTTATTAATTAAAATGAAAAATTTTACTAATATTATTAATGAACAAGTTTATTTTTTCCGTTGATAAAAATTAGAAATAATGTGAATGTTTTAATAAAGTAAATGTTGAAAATTCAGTTTATTAGTCCTTCATTTTTAAATAGAAGTAAAGTTAATGTGCAAGTTTATTTTTGCCGTAGATTAAAATTTGAAAAATACGAATGTTTTAATAAAGTAAATGTTAAAAATTCATTAATTAGTCCTTAGTTTTAAAATAGAAGTAGAACATAAAATTTATTTAACTTAATACCATTTTCACATTTATTACATTTAATAAAGGATAATATCAAAATGTATAACCATTTGGATATAACTTTATTATCAATTAATACATTTTACGAAAATTATTAAATTCTTCCTTTGATTAAAAATATGTATAATTTCTCAGTGTACCAACTTTCCGATAAAAAGCGACATTAACCCGCTTTGTTGAACGCTAATGAGCGACTGACACATTTTTTGCTTACTTTTGTGCTCTTTGTTATGCTGTTCGTGTTTTGTACGTGTGAAAACCCGATTGCGTTCGGGGCTCGGCCTAACCAGCCGCCGAACACTGCTCTAGAGTGTATCTCTTGTTCTCTATGTACTCTCTATCAAGTATTTTTACGTTTTTAAAATCTGCCATATGACCACGCTCTTTTATATGCTGTGCTAAAGCTGTGCTTTCTTTGCTTTTGTTTATGTCGGCTTCATGTTCGTTTAACCTGACACTCAACATTCTCTTCGTGGTCCCCACATACACTCTATTGCACATTTCCCCTTCTCTCCCCTTACAGGTTATTTCATACACCACATTGTTTTCTTTTAGTTTATCTGGTTTTGTTGTTGATCTGCTAGTAAATATTCTTTTTAGTGTTTCGTTAGACTTGCACGCAATTGATGTTGTGTTATCGTTAATTATGTTCTTCAATATTCTGCTGTCAGTTAACTTTGGGATGTATGGTACACTGTAAAAATTAGTTTTTTCCTGTTGTTTTGGTTCTTTTGTTTTAAGGCAGTTTTCTATCATATTGTTAATTAGGTATTTGGGGTAGTTGTTTTTTGTTAGTATATCTGTTATTTTCCTTATGTTTTGGTCCTTAAATTTGTCGTCGCTTAAGTATAGAACTTTGTTTATAAGATTTGTTGCTGTGTTTATCTTCATATTTTTCGGTTGTGTTGAGTAATAATTTATCATTCGTCCTGATGCTGTGACTTTTGTGTACCAATTTGTTATTATATTGTTGTCTTCTCTATTGATATTGTCGACAATCATAAATTAACTGACAACTTCGTTTGTGTTAATAAAGACCAAATTAAGAGCCTCATAGCAAAAATAAAAAACAAAAAAGTTCCTGGGATTGATGGTGTATCAAACATAATTTAAAAAAAAAATCCTCCTTATGGGTTAGAAATTCTATGTTCAATATACAATGCTTGTCTTAAACTGGGATACATTCCGTCAGTTTGGAAGCAATCCAAAGTAATTGCTATACCCAAACCTGGTAAAGATCTCAGTGATCCAAATTCATATCCGCCGATTAGTCTACTGAATACGATGAGCAAACTATACGAGGTAATTATTAAAGAAAGAATAGTAAAACATATTACAGATAATAACATCCTGCCATCACAACAATTTGGTTTTCGAGACGAGCATAATACCATTCAACCTCTGGTTAGAATCAGGAACATAGTTAAAGAAAATTTTAATATCGGTAAGTCTACCGCAATGTTATTACTTGATGTTAAGGCTGCCTTTGATTCTGTGTGGCATAATGGACTTATTCATAAACTATTGGTCATTAATATGGATAGAAGAATTATAAAAATTATAAAAAGTTTTCTGTCAGGCCGATCTTTCAATGTGTATGGCCCTTATTCACAAAAATTTAATGAAGGTTTGAAGAACGCTTTAACACTGCTAAAGCGTTCTTCAAACCTTCTTTAACTTTTTATGAATAAGGCCCTATATTGCTAATATTTGTTCGGACTCATTTGACATACACAGAAGCAGGATGTCCCCAAGGCTCATGCCTTTCTCCGATCTTATACAATATCTACACACACGATTTTCCTCATCTTACTTACTTACTTAATCGGCTATTGCAGAACATTAGTTCCTGAAGCCGAACGTAGAATAGATTTTCAAGCGCTTCGATCTTCTGCGCTTCTTCTCCAATTTGTGACACCAAGTTTCGAGATGTCTTCCTCTACCTGATCTTTCCATCGGAGTTTTGGCCTTCCCCTTCTGCGTGAACCGTCATCAGGTTCGTATTGAAATGACTTTTTTGCTGGAGCATCTTCATTCATTCTCACCACATGACCTAGCCAACGTAATCGCTGTAATTTAATACGCTTAACTATGTCAATGTCGGCAAATAGCTCGTACAGCTCGTGGTTCATACGACACCGATATTCTCCGTCAACGCAGATTGGTCCATAGATTTTACGAAGAATTTTTCTCTCGAATACTCCAAGTACTGCCTCGTCTGCTTTCGCAAGTACCCATGCTTCAGAACCATATAACAGCACGGGTAGTATCAGCGACTTGTAGAGTGTGATTTTTGCCTGTCGAGAGATGGCTTTGTTCTTGAACTGCTTACTTAGTCCGAAGTGGCATCTATTAGCCAGGATTGTTCTTCGTTTTATCTCAAAACTGATGTTGTTTGTTTTGTTTATGGCGGTACCGAGGTAGATAAAGTCGCTGACAATCTCAAAGTTGTGGTTTTTAACTTCCACTGTTCGTCCGAGTCTGCTGGAAGTTTTGGTGGTAGATACCATCAACTTGGTTTTATCGGCGTTTACTGCCAGACCCACTTTGGCAGATTCCTTTTCGATTTTTTCAAAGGTGGCAGTTACTGCTCGCAATGTTCGACCCATGATGTCGATATCGTCGGCATAGGCGAGCAGCATGTGTTGTTTCGTGAATAGCGTGCCAGTCCTATTCACATCTGCGTCTCGCATAACCTTTTCCAGCAGGATGTTAAAAAGGTCACACGACAGACTATCTCCTTGTCTGAAACCTCGTTTGGTACTGAACGGCTCGGAGAGGTTCTTTCCTATTTTTTTTTCCTCATCTAGATAATTGTATTTCTTCAATATTTGCTGATGATTCAGCCATTCTATGCTCGGACTTTCTCGCCGATAATATTATTCTGAATATTGAACGATCTATTAGCATAGTTCTTACATATTTCGACAAATGGAAAATTATGTTTAATGCGGAGAAAACAAAATGTATTTTTTTCACTCGCAAGAGGAAAGACTGTTTCGTTCCACAATCCAACACAAAAGTATTAAATATCGAAATTCCATGGGAAGATAAAGTTAAATATTTGGGTGTTATGTTGGACAAAAAACTACTTTTTAAAGATCACTTCAACTATATTATTCACAAGGTGAACATAACAACCATGGTCATGTACCCTTTAATCAATAGAAGATCGAGTTTGAGTAGATTTAACAAGCTTTTAATTTTGAAAACTATTTTTCATGCTATCATTTTTTACGCTGCCCCTGTATGGTGTAAGGCATCTAAATGTCATTAAAAAAACTACAGGTTTGTCAAAACAAACTTCTTAAGTTAATATACCATTTTCCTCGCGATTTTTCAACATCTACTCTTCATGAAATGAGTAATATACATTTAGTTAAAGAAAAACTTGACATATTGTCGCACAACTTTGTATCTCGATGTCAAAATTCTTCATATTTACATATCAAATCACTATGTTGATCATTAAATGACAATATTTTACTCTTCTAACCTAGGCTTTAGCCTTATTTTTAAGATACATTTTCATGGGGTTTTTAGATTTCCCCCATCTTTTGAAATTATATCATTGGAATTTATATTATAAAAATTTTTATTATATAATTCAGTTGAAAAATTCATTTGTAATTGGTCTCTCAAATAAATTAAAGATAAAATTATTGTACATATTGATTATATAAATCGCAATAAAGCATACGAAAAAAATAAAGACATGATACCTGAGGACGGGCTAAAGTGCAAATAATATGCCTACGTCGAGTTTGTGTCACCTAGGCACAGAAATGCGAAGGTCCTGCAGTGACCATATAAATAGACTATGTCTCATCGTCAACTGGCAACACTGTATCTCTCTTTCACAGATTTTTAGAAAGCCTTTCATAATATAAACCATTCGAAAATATAGAAATTACTGGAATTTAACCCTCCGTCATACACATGTATCTGGCCAGACATTATACGAATTTAACTGTGATTTAAATATATTTCTTATTGAGCTAGGGGTTTGAGTCTTCAGGTACCCTCTACAAATATTGTGACTTATCGTTTTCTGAAAAAAACACATTAAAATAATAAATAACAAAAACAATTTATGTGGTTTTTTTCATCCACACATCACATACGTAGCACATGTGTCTGGCCAGATACACACATATTTTTTATGAAGAATAATGCACTCTACTTGCATTTTTCGGTTTTTCTTTGCGTTTGTTTACTCAACTCAACTCAGCTGTTTGTAGCTGGGAAAACCGAATGAACAACATTCAGATCAGCAAACAGTTCAGCCAGCACTCAATGTAAGTTTGATTGATATAACATTTGCTCTTCATTTCATCTCATGTTTCTCGTTTTTATTTTTTCTTAAATAGAAAATATATATCTGCCAGGCTTGATAACAATATAACAATGTAATATTATCACTAAAATACCATGTTTTTCATATAAATGTATTAAAATACATAGTGTGTCTGGCCAGATACATGTGCTACGTATGTGACTATCGGAACATGTGCATGACGGAGGGTTAATGAAGTTATAATTAAATTATCAGGCCCATAAAAGTCCTGTATAATGGTACGACCTGTCGTGTACAGCGAGATCTCGAACTCAGAGGCCAAATACCAGTGAGTAAAGCCTACTCTTGGACCTTGAGTATAATACGACCTTAACGGTTTAATAGTCGGCGTATGACTTCATTAATTAGCAGGTGAGTAACTTGAGGATTACAGAGCGACCTCTGTGATCTCAACTATGCCTACAACATTTGACTGCTGGCACAGAAATATTACGATGCAGATGACACCTTCAAAGACTTAACAAAGATTAGTGCTGTAGCCCGGCTGTCGATCAACTTTTCCAAAACCAGATACGAGTATAAGATCTGAAGAGGCTCTTAATTATGGCATACCGGCCGCAAGTGAGATGTCAGAATATAAACCCGGACAAAACGGAAATTTGTCATTTCAAAAGGAAAGCAAATATAGCTAATTATTAAGTGCCGTATTTCTGACAATGTAAAATCACTAGGAGGAAAAACTAGATCTAAGTAAACATTACATATAGTGCCACCTAAAAGAAAGAATATTGCTTACAATGCAAAAGATGGATAGGCTAAAAATGCATAGAGCACAGTGGGGTTAAGGAGGGCAGGAACTCAACTAAATCCAGAATACCTGCTGGCCCTACCAGCATAACATACTGGCCCTACCAGCATAGCACTACTGGCCCATCAGCATAAGACTACAGGCCCTACCAGCATAACAATACTGTCCCTACCAGCATAACACTACTGGCCCTACCAGCATAACATACTGTTTCTACCGGCATAACACTACTGACCCTACCAGCATAACATAATGGCGCTACCAGCGGGGGATCTACGAATCTTATATTTCCCATCTATTCCCAGGATGGGGACTGGACAGTGATCCCAGACTGGTCACCAGTCCTTGATTTTCTGGAATCTAATTTAATCTGGTACCACGAGAGTCAGGAACGCCCCTGGAACATAGGTTCTGGCCTGACTATTGGTGTGGTTCCTTAAGGGGGATCGTGGTGGCTGTGGTTGAAACCAGAATCGCTGGGAGAGAACATTCTCGGATGTGGAGTTGCAAACCAACCATACCATGACCCTTAGAATGGCAAGGAGTTTTGATGGGCTCCGCTCTTAACCACGGAGGAGGGCAAAAGAGCCCAGAAACACGGAATTGTTTGCTACTCATGCACGTGGGGTCGACGCATATATTCACCCAAGTGTTTGGAGCACGGTGGGGTTAAGCCTACCGGCAGAAACTCACCTAAATCCACAATACCTACTGGCCCTACCAGCATAACATAATAGTCATACCAGCATAACATACTGGCCATACCAGCATAGCAAAATGGCCCTGACAGCATAACATACTGACCCTACAAGCATAACATACTGGGACTACCAGCGCAACAAACTGATGCTACCACCATAACATAATGGCCCTACCAGTATAACACTACTGGCCCAACCAGTATACAATATTGGCTCTATCAGCATAACATACTGGCCCACCAGCATAACATACTGGCCCTATTAGCGGGGGATCTACGAATCCTATAGTTGCCATCTATTCCTAGGATGGGGACTGGACAGTGATCCCAGATGGGTCACCAGTCCTTGATTTTCTGGAATCTAACTGTAGTATCATCGGCTACGCAGTCTGGCCAGAGTACTTAACTGGAACCGCGGGAGTCAGGAACGCCCCTGGAACGTAGGTTCTGGCTTGACTATTGGTGAGAACCCTATTGGGTGCAACGTGGTTGAAATCAAAATCGCTGGGAGAGAATGTTCTCGGATGTGGAGTTGCAAACCAACTGGGTGTCCTGACACATAGAATGGGAAGGAGTTTTAGATGGGCTCCGCTCCTAACAAAGGAGGAGGGCAAAAGTGTCCAGAAACACGGAATTGATTGTAATCATGCAGATTGTGCGAGGGGGCGTTGGTCGACGGGTGTTTTCACCCAGGTGTTTAGAGCACGGTGGGGTTAAGCCTATCGGCAGGAACTCACCTCAATCCTGAATACCTGCTGGCCCTACCAGCATAACATACTGGCCCTACCAGTATAACATAATAGCCCTACCGGCATAACATAATGGCCCTACCAGCATAACATAAAAGCCCTACCGGCATAACATTCTGGCCCTACCAGCATAACATACTGGCCCTACCAGCATAACGCTACTGGCCCTACCAGCATAACGCTACTGGCCCTACCGGCATAACATACCAGCCCTCCCAGTATAACATCTGGCCTTACCAGCATAACACCACTGGCTGGACATCAATGGCAGAGTAATGCAGTATAAAAATCCTACAAGGCTTCCACTGAATGTGTTGCCCCAAACTATTAAAATCCACATTAGGTGTGAAGCTGCCCCACACACTACTGTCTGGACAGGAAGGGTCCATCGAATGTGTTGCCCATTCATAAGTAGACCACACCTGCTGGACCGTTATCCACTAATTCAGTCCTTCAACCTACAGGAATCCATAAAATACGAATATTGCTTGCAGTGGATCTCACAGCAAAAAAAATCTGCAGGTGATGAACGCATAGTGCTGAAGATACCATAAATCGTATAATCAACTAGAAAGAAGACCGCTACGACAGAAGTCGTTATATTGGATTAGCAGGAAGGTGAGGAAAGGGATAAATGTATTTTTCATCAAATATTCAACTTTTTAATATTACTTAAAATGGTTAGAACTCGTTAAATAATAGCCACAGAACGAAAGCTATGATATTAAGTGATCACTTCTTTTTCGTTAAATATTATAAATTGTGTATAAATGTATATTTAATTTGTGTATAACGCGTATAATTTTTAAAGAAGAAATATTAAAACCTTTTTCAATCCATTTAAATAGAATTTATCAGTTTATCCTAGACAAAATTCTATGTACAGATTGTTTTCAAATTAAAATTGCTTTAACATTTTTTTGTTTGCAATTTTAATTCTCTTAATTCCCTATTCCTTTTCAATTACGTTAGCTTTTTCTGCCTCGTTTGTACGCCTCCTACGACTATGTATGTATGTAACAGATTTTGAAATTTTGAATTAGATTTTAATTTCATTTCCTTTCCTTTAGTGTTTGTGTGCCAGTTGGTCGACCCCTTGTGGCGTTTAGCCCAGAGAATCCTTCGAGTGTTGAGCGAGTACTTCAAAGAGCACTTTGCCGTTCATTCTGACTCCCTCCGCGCGTGGCTGTAACTTTTTAGTGTAGTCGGAATTTTTTTGCACAGAGGGAAATGGATGTGGTGGGGGGCATATTGCACTACAAAGAGTTGGAAAATATGAAAAACCTATTGTTTACATTCGCACACGTGCTGCAAATTGTGTTTACAGCTGTGTAAGAGGGTTGCTATTTATATTTTGAGATACAATATGTAGACTTTGCGTCCAACTATCAGTTTAGTTTTCTATTGGCAGTTTTGTACATCGGACAAGTAGTTTTAATTGAAATTTGAGCTCCGTTCGTTTTTTTAGGATTGCAGAATTGTTGACTTCTGCGGAGATCGTTGGGTACCAACTTTCCATCTCACTGCATGATCTCTTATCAGACAGTGACCCGTTATGTCGGTTAGTATCAGCAGATCTTGGGACTGTTTTAAATTGAAGTCCATATATTGTTAGGTCCTGCAGAATAAGTTTACAAGTACCCAGAAGCACGCCCACTAATGCAAGTGTCCGTGGAATTTGAATGTTATGTACATAGTCTTGAAAGCTCATCTGCACAATAGTTCCCTGGAATCTGCATCTGCACAATACTTCCCTTTATAATGTGGATTTCGCTGCAGCGAGATTTTGTGATCTGGTTTTCGAGATCTGCAGCGGTAGAGAGGTTTTCTTGAATTCAGGAACACAAGGTCCAGGGATTTAATGTCAGACTCCCTATCTGCGAATATATACCTTTTAGAGTAATTCTAATCCATCAATAATCCATAAACAGGAATACTATGTAAACTCTACTTCTATATCACTTATACTTTCTTTTTCATCTCAAAATATTTGGGACAACCCTCGCATCTTGTGGGTAGGTGTTCAAAATACATTCATCGCTTGTTGTTTCATCGCTTTCAAAGGGTCTGCTGCATTTTTCCATGGATTTGTTTCGCTTAGTTTTGTGTTTGCTCAGCATCGAATGCCTAACAAAGGTCTACTTTTATCGTTCCCATTTTTGTTCTTTCTTCTTATATTTTGCATTGTTTAAACTTTTGTTGTTGTTGAGTACGAACGAGTAAGTACAGCAACGCTGCACTACCCGTATGATTTTTTCTAAAGTTGCGTATTTTTAAAGCGATTTCTATGAGAGTGTAAAGGGTTAAGACATAAGTAAATAATTTTAGACACACACAATGCAATTTTGACATTGGTAAGAACAGTAAAAAATATATAATTAAGTTATTGTATGAAATTATGGCGATTTTTAGATGGTAGATCCTCAGACGAGAGCTTCTCAGAAAAATCATGTTCAAAGTTCAAAAACTGAATGGTAAAAAGGCAAATGGATTTACACGGGACTTACCCTAAATTTATATTATGACGATAGGTACAACATATGTATACTCCCTTAGACCAGTACTGTAGTTCGGCTCATCCAATGGCACCGCCATCTTAAAGTTAGCAGTCAGTAATTCCAATTACGCCTAATTCTCTTCTTCTGCCATAAGTATTTCCTCTAATGTATGCTACAGACATGCATACATTAATGCCATGAACTCTGGCGGTTCTAGATTGCAGCCTATCGAAACAGCAGTTAGCAGTCCTAAAAAAACAACAATCTGAGAATCGGTATATATCCATAAAGGACCTATCCCTAGTGCAATTTTGTACAGATCCATTTTCCCAACTCCGATCACATTTAGTTATCCCCTTTCAGTTAGTCCGAAAGTTCTACGATTTTATATTTGGTTCTCTTATTATCTGAGAGTGAGGGTATTTAAACCTAAGTTTACTTAGCTTGAATATGCTTACCTAATAATTAAAAAAATAATCCTTTGATAACCCTCCTTGATAGGGATGCCAAACATTTATGTGCTATATTTTTTTAATATACAATGGCCCTATGTTTAGGTTTAGCTTAGGGTGGCAGCTAGAGCTACAAGCTCACATAGACAAATTGAAGTCCCCAGTGGCACCATAGGCTTACTCATTGAAACCAACCTGTTTGATACACAAAGTTATTAATATCTATTGGCCTTTCTAGAACGGCCGACCCCAGTATATCCCGATATCGTTTACTCAATGCCTCACGATAACAAAGCTCAATTCTGAACTGTTAGTAAAATCAAAAGAAAAAACTACACATGCCCGTATAGTTCACCGGGAGGTAGAAATAAGTAATAATAATTTCTTGTGGTACACTGAACCAAATCGGATAAATAGTTCTCGAGTTATGCTTAAATATATAGTTCTGCCTCTCTATTTTGCATATCGCGATTTATCGCAAGAACTAGAGCAAATTCAAAGAAACCACCTTATGGACTAGAAGCGCAAAACCCTGCGCCGCAAAAAAATGTTGAACAGTTTAATTTTTAACACATATTGTCAAAGTTAATTGCATATTGGTAACACCCAAAAAAGAAAATATACTTAGAGTACTCTGGGTGGTATGAGTATTAATAATTTTTTGTCGTACACTTTTCAAATATTTAGAGCACTCATCGGAACATCAAGTGTACAACAATAGAAGGTTATTTTCTCCAAGATGTGTCCAATTATATATTTTCCAATTTTTCGTTAAGTTATAAAAATTTCAAAGTCAATTCAAAACGTCTGGGTAATGTAGAAGTAATTTTATGTGTTGAACTTTTCAAATATTTGGCGCACTTACGAGTATATGGAAATAATATGTATATCAACGTAAGGCTCCTTTCCCAAAGAGTTGAACTAATATTAAAGTAACGTCAAAGTCAAAGTTAATTGCATGTTGTTAATACCCAAAGAAGAAAATATACTTAGAGTACTCTGGGTTGTATGAGTATTAATAATTTTCTGTGGTACACTTTTTTAATATTTAGAGCACTCATCGGAACATCAAGTGTATACCAATAGAAGGTAATTTTCCCCAAGATGTGAACAATTATATATTATTCACTTATTGCGTTAAGTTATAAAATTTCATGTTATAAAAATCTCTCCCGAAAACAGAGCTTTTCTAACACATTTTGGAAATTTTTGTTATATTAAATTCAAGGGACTTGGTAATTTGAAAAGTGCAAATATTTTCTAATATTTCATATCGACGATGCAACATTTTTCCCAGAAACGAAATTTTCATAAATTCTTTATGGTGTCATCCGAAACCAAAGCTGATGTGAAAGCTTCGTAGATGTGCACATACTTCCTATTTTAAGGTATTCTGCCAAACTACTTCCCCCCCCTCTCTCTCTCTCTCTCTCTCTCCCTCTCCCTAGTGGAGAGAGACATTCCTCTCTCGCTCCGCTTATACAAAGTCAGGAAGTTCTCTCAAACTTCATTAATTGTCTTGTGATAGATCGCTTATTATTTCTATTGGTAATCACATTGGTGATAATATTCTGCTGATACTTCCCTTAAGGTAAAATTTCTAAGGTGAAACTTTTATTTCATAGAAATAATATTGCTGGTAACATTTCTCTATATGGAAAGTCTAACTGATGATTCCTTTCTATAGCAAATGCCTCATTGGTGATACCTTTCTATAAACTAGAGAATCATCAGTGCTTTTCAATACTTTTTACTTTTCTAAAGTTTCTCTACTGAAACTTTTCAAATGAAAAAGTCTGACTGGTAATACTATTCTATTGGTTAATTATACCCTACACCACACTGTGGTACAGGGTATTATAAGTTTGTTTCGCGGCAGATGTTTGTAACACCTGAAAATAACACAGCTAGACCCACCTTAAAGTGTACCGATCGACTCAGAATCACTAGCTGAGTCGATTTAACGATGTCCGTCCGTCCGTCCGTCCGACTGTCCATGTAAAGTTGTTCGTCGACTACAGGTCGCAATTTTACTCCGATCGTTCTGAAATTTTGCAGTTTAGAGTATTTCGCGGCTGTTAGGATCGCTATTGAATTTGGTTGAAATCGGTTCAGATTTAGATATAGCTCCCATATATATCTTTCGTCCGATTTGGCCCTTTAGTCCTATAGAAGCTGTATTTTACATCCGATCGTTTTGAAATTTAGAATGGTAGAGTTTCTTCATCCACGAACCAACATTGCCGAATTTGAAGAAAATCGGTTAAGATTTAGCTATAGCTCCCATATATATGTTTCGTCCGATTTGGCCCTTTAGTCCTATAAAAGCTGTATTTTACATCCAATCGTTTTGAAATTTAGAATGGTAGAGTTTCTTGATCCATGAACCAACATTGCCGAATTTGAAGAAAATCGGTTAAGATTTAGCTATAGCTCCCATATATATGTTTCGTCCGATTTTGCTCTTTAGTCCTGTAGAAGCTGTATTTTACATCCAATCATTTTGAAATTTAGAACGGTAGAGTTTCTTGATCCATGAACCAACACTACCGAATTTGAAGAAAATCGGTTAAGATTTAGCTATAGCTCCCATATATATGTTTCGTCCGATTTGGCCATTTAGTCCTATAAAAGCTGTATTTTACATCCAATCGTTTTGAAATTTAGAATGGTAGAGTTTCTTGATCCATGAACTAACATTGCCGAATTTGAAGAAAATCGGTTAAGATTTAGCTATAGCTCCCATATATATGTTTCGTCCGATTTGGCTCTTTAGATCCAATCGTTTTTATACCCTACACCACACTGTGGTACAGGGTATTATTTAAGTATAAAATGTCCCAAAGTAAATTTATGTAAACAATTTATACATGAATTCCAAAATTTATATATCAGAGTTATTCAATATTACGAGAGTGGTGTAGGGTATTATATAGTCGGCACCGCCCGACTTTAGCCTTTCCTTACTGGTTTTGACTTGTGATTTTTCAATAGGAAAAGTCACAGCAGGCTATGAAGCCGACGTGGCGCAAATAGGCGGCGCGCCGCACCCGCCCATTTTTTTGCAGCCAGCGCCGCCGTCGATTTCAGCGGCACACAACGGCTGAAACTCAGCCGCCGAACTTTATTTAGGGAGTCAAAAAGATTTATTTTATGCAACCATGAAAATTAAGAAAGTGACTACTAAGTAATACAATATAGTCAGAAATTTTAATGAAGTTCATTTGTGCGTAAAAATTTATAAAAAGTTTCTAAATGGATCCCGCTATCATTTATTTAAAAAAATCCATAATATATATATATGTGATTTAAAATTGAAAAATACGTTTTTATGGTTTTTACGGAAATTGAGCGGCCGAACCAATTTTTACAATTCTACGCCGTTTTTTGTCATTCACAAAAAATTCTCTTTCCCAAAAAAACTAATACACCCAGGAAAATAATTGGTTGGAATTCAACTGTAACAATAAAAAAATAGTACAAGCAACAAAAAGTATATTGCCTACACCGTCTGTCGGTTGTATTTATAAATAAATGGTTGAAACAACAATAATAACATGGATACGATCAAATGAAAATGCTTGCAACTAAATCGATGGTTGTATCAATCGAATTAAGATTATTTTTTTCATTGACACTCGGTTAGTTGTGGTAACCAATTTTAAATTTTCATTATAGTACCATATGATCGATTTTTGGTTGTGACAACCAATGTTTTATTATTGACAACAGAAATTGTATCAATAGACCAAAGATTATTATTGCAACGAATAATTGGTTACTACAACTGAAAAAATATTAATAAATAATCGTTTATTGGTTATCCCAATCATTTCCCAAATTTAGAATAATTAAATGTATTTTGGGAAATACAACCGAAAGATTGGTTGCTGTTATTTTGCTAATAATACACAAACAAAAAATAAAATTACTCGACATAAATAAATCTTCAACATTTTGTTCAAGAACGGTATAGGTAATCAAAAATAATCTCGTGTGGATAATAATCTGTGGAATGCAAAATATGTGTGCAAAATGTTTTACATAAATAAAAAATAAAACCAACAATCATAAATTTAAATACACAGGGTTAAGCGATATTTGCATAAAAGTTTTGGGTTTTTTTTTCGTGTACCAAAATGTGTGAATTTGTGAATTTGTAATATGGGATTTTTAATTTTGTTATGAATTGTTTTGTTCAATAAATAAAATAAAAATTAATGAAAACTGTTTCTTAATTAATTGTCGGTAGTGTAAGACTGACAACTTGTCAAAACAAACAATTTTTTAAAACAGTTGGTTGTGGCAACTATAACAGATAATTTTAGCCACCATTTTCGTAGTTGGCGCAACCAAATATGATTGCTGTCAACATGGAAGCAGAAGTATACCACAACCAAAATATTGGTTGTCGCACGATAGTAGACAGAACTACCAAAATTCGGTTGGCAAATAATTCGGTTGAGGCAACCAAACTGTATTCTGTGTGTAAGTAGAGATTTATTGAACCGATTTTCAACATTACATCAGAATTTCCTTAACTTTTCTTAAAGCGCCATTTTGCCTGAGATTAACATTCGTGCGCCATCGTTTGTTGGAACTTTATCGACTGATGATAACTTTCTATAGCAAAAGCCTCATTGGTGATACCTTTCTATAGGAAAAGTCTCACTGGTGACAGTTTTCTACAGGAAAATTCTCACTAGTGATATGTTTATGTGGGAAAAGTCCCACTGGTGATACTTTCTCTAGTGATACTAGGGCAATCTCGCAAGTGAATAATTTTCTGTAGGAAAAGTCTAGTATTTTTTTTCAGGAGAAGTCTCAGTGGTGATATATTTATTTTCCAAATCTATCTTCTCTGATACTTTTCTTCAGGAAAAGTTTCACTTGTGACACCTTTACATAGGAATTGTCTCACTAGTGATACTTTCCTTTAGGAAAGTTCTCACTGGTGGACATTTTCTATACCAAAAATCTCACTGTTGGTACTATTCACTTGGAATAGTCTCGCTGGTAATACTTTTCTAAAGAAAAGTCCCAATGATGATACCTTTATTTAGGAAAAGTCTGCTGGTGATACCTGCATTTAGGAAAAGTCTGCTGGTGATAATTTTCTGTAGGAAAAGTCTCCTGGTGATATTCTGTAGGAAAAGGCTGGTTGTGAAACCCTTCCATAAGAAATCTCACTATTGATACTTTTCTTTTGTAAAAGTCTCACTGGTTATTATTATTTTTTTAAATAAAAAGCGAGCTCGAGGTCATGGTAACAATACAGACTTTGACGATGCAGGTTGATTGCATGTTACTTTAAATTTATTATTGTTCCTCAGAATTATTATGTTCCTGAAGATGTTTCTCAACGAGGAACGAAATATTGAACAAAATAAATAAATAAAAATATAAAATTCAAAAAAAGGTCGATCATTATAAAAAAATTATCAATGGTTATTATTTGCTATAGAAAAAGTCTCAATGGTGACACTTTTCTACAGTAAAATTCTCACAAGTGTTTCGTTTATATAGGCAAACTCTCACTAGTGATACTCTTCTACAGGAAAACTCTCACTAGTGAAACGTTTCTATACGAAAAGTTGTAATATAATCGTAGTAATACGATTAAATAGGTAAAGTCTAACAGTTGATACTTTTCTATAGGAAAAATCACACTGGTGATAATATTCTGTAGGAAAAGTCTCACTATAGTTTTCCTTAGAAATACTTTCACTAATACTTTTCAATTGAAAATCTGGCTGGTGATAGTTTTCTAGAGGATAATTATCTCTGGTGATACTTTTCTAAAGGAAAAGTCCTATTGGTGATATCCTGGTGATACATTTCTATTGCTAAAATCTCACTGCTGATTCTTCCCTCAAGATCCAGTGGTAATATCTTTATTTCGTAAAAGTTTCCTGGTGATACTTTTCTGCAGGAAAAGTCTCCCGGTGATAGTTTTCTGTAGGACACACCTCACTGGTGATGCGTATCCATAGGAAAAGTCTCTCTGGTGACAAAAGTCTCACAGGATTTCAATAAAGAAACTCTAACTTGTGATACTTTTCAGCAGAAAAATACATACTAGTAATACGATTACATAGGCAAAGCCTTGCTGCTGATATTTTTCTATAGGAAAAATCCCACTGGTGATAATATTATATAGGAAAAGTCTCACTACACTTTTACTCAGAAATAGTTTCACTGGAAATCTGATCAAATCAATTGGAAATCTGACTGGTGATAGTTTTCTATAGGATAATTCTCAGTGGTGATACTTTTTTTATAGGTAAAGTCTCAGTGGTGATATCCTGGTAATACTATTCTATTGAGAAAATCTCACTGCTGATACTTTCCTGAAGGTATAGTTTCTCAGGTGAATTTTTCTACGGGAAAAGTATTACTGCTGACACTTTTCTGAAGGCAAAGTCTCTCTGGCGATGCATTGCAATAGAAATAATAAAGCTGGTAACACATTTCTATATGAAAAGTCTCACTGGTGATATATTTCTATAGGAAAGGTCTTACTAGTGATACTTTTCTTTAGGCAAATACTCACTGATGATAGTTTTATTTAGGAAAAGAATGGGAAATGTCACTCTGCTGATTCTCTTCTACTGGAAATGTCTCACTGCTTATACTTTTCAGCAGGATGTCTCATTGTTGATGCTTTTCTAGTCTCACTAGTGATACTTTTTTCTTTTCCCAAAATTTTGGGCGGTAATGTTTTCTTCCATACCACCAATCGTGGTTGAATTGTCTTGACCTCACGTCCCCCAAAAATTAGCCTTGTAGGTCAAATCGCATGAACGAGGCGATCAACTGACAGCACAAAAACGTGTGATTAATTTCTCCCAAAATTCAGCACTTATTTAATTCATGGCATCGCTGTGCTGAAACCACATATCTATCACACCCAAGTCTAGTTCTTCCAAGCCCGTTAGAATCTAACGGCACCTTGCTCCATTGAGGTCAACGTTGCACTAGATAGGGTCGATGCCCAACCAAGAAAAATAAGTTGCGTTTGTCACCCCCTAGATTTGAAGATTATTCAAAAACAATTTCAGAAAAAATTTTTTTAATTTTTTTGGTGCACCCTACATACCGCCCTTTTAGTTTTCTTTATCCTGTGTTGCTATTTGAAGTCCGATCGTAACGGGATGTATACCGTTGTTCACGTTTTGGAAAGGGCTATATTTCGTTCACTGGCCATTTTTGACTCCGAGGTCAAATTCGATAATTGACCTCTATTATCTCGTTTTCTACCCCCCGTTTTTTGGACTTATTTTGAAACGATAATAAAGGCAATTAAAAATAATTAAACTTTTGTCTTTAAAGTACTCAGTTTTATTTATAAACAAAAAAGTTACATAGGGTTTAAAATTGTAAAATATATGCTGGAGTCAAATTCGACTAGTTTCTTTTGACCTCGTTTTCTGTCTCTCTCTCACACACACATGAATAACCTAATGCCACAAACACACAATCACTATGGCAGTTCGGTCCTGCATCAACAAATTAAATTTGCGGGATTCTCTAGCAAATGTTGAAGCTTTTTAAGGAAGAATAAAATCACTTTGTTTTCTCATTCACCCTACACTCACTAAAATAGTATTTTTGCCACTGACTCCATATTTATTATCCTATCTTTACGTATGATACCTCGTGGATCATCTCTATAAGGTCTACTTTTCTTCCATACGTCACTTTGGATTTTTTACCAGATTTTCTACTTTCACTATAAAGGGTGGGCCATTTAAAATTTGAATTACCGATTACCTTGCATTGTGATTTGTGTCCTTTGGATTATTTTCGGTGGGAACCCATTAAGGATAAATGCTATGCAAAGCATCCAAAGACAATTGCAGCGTTGAAACATGAAAACTAATGATGATTTCGTTTGTGTAAAAAAATTTTAAAATTTTTCTACATTTTACACTAAAACTGCATTTTTAGGTTAGTTTGTAAAAATGGTGCAGCCGTACGAACGGGTTTGTAAAATTATTACACTCCGCAAATGCGAAAATATATATTTTCCACACTCAGCCTAGTCCACGATGTGGAGTGTTGCACCGTCAAAAACCAAACTTCAGAACTAAGCCTAATTGAAAGCGTACATGCTTAATGCACTATCAAATGGTTGCGCTATAATGTAGGAATGGGTTTTACTCACCGCACGATTTTTGTTCGATTGTTCGCATGCAAAATGCGAAATTAGCAGTATGTGCAGGGGGAATTTTTAAAATGTAGCAACATGATGTAGTGATATTATTTTTCAGAAACGAAATCACCATAAGTTGCCATTGAAGAGATTCGACTCGAAGCAATAGAATATGTGCTGAAAAATTGGGATGAGCGGATGAGGTACTGCCGAGCCAGTCTTGGTAGTCATATGAATGATTTTGTGTTGCATTATTAAATGAAAAAGTTCAACATTTCCATAAAAAAACAGAAATTCGAAAAAACTATCAGTAAATTTTTTTTATAGCTGATTCAAATTTTAAATGTATTCATAAGCAAATAAGTTATAGAGAATTATTAATAAAATGTTATAGACATGATTAATTTGTTTGAACACCATATTTAACTTACATACAAATGCCTTCCCATGTGTTTCAAAATAAGTGTTATTTACGGGGGTTGAAAATCAAATAACTGAAGTCACTAGTAAAAATGTACTTCGGATTCAAAACTGAAGTAAGGAAGAAGTGTTGTCGTTGTCAAGAGATGATCATCGACGTATCATACAAAAATATCATACTAGATTAAATCAGGAATTAGTGGAAAAAATATTATTTTGGTGGAGTGTAGGGTGAATGGGAAAACAAAGTGAATGTATTCTTATATTCTTCCTTAAAAAAGATTCAAAATTTGTTAGAGAATCCCGCAAATTTAATTTGTTGATGCTGTAAAGAACCGCCATAGTCGTTGTGTGTTTGTGGCATTGGGTTATTCATGTGTCTGCGAGAGAGAGTGAGACAGAAACGAGACCAAAAGAAACTGGTCGAATTTGACCTCAGCATATATTTTACAATTTTGAACCCTATGTAACTTTTTTGTTTATGAATAAAACTGAGTACTTTAAAGACGAAAGTTGAATTATTTTTAAATGCCTCTATTATCGTTTCAAAATAAGTCCAAATAAGGGGGGTAGAAAAAGAGATAACAGAGGTCAATTATCGAATTTGACCTCGGAGTCAAAAATGGCCATTGGACGAAATATAGCCCTTTCCAAAACGTGAACAACGGTATACATCCCGTTACGATCGGACTTCAAATAGCAACACAGGATAAAGAAAACTAAAAGGGCGGTATGTAGGGTGCACCAAAAAAATTAAAACAAAATTTTCTGAAATTGTCTTCGAATAATCTTCAAATCTAGGGGGTGACAAACGCAACTTTTTTTTATGACCCTATCTAACGTTGCACCCATTATCGTCTTTGAAGAAGTACGGTTCTATAATACCACTGGCTAAGAAACCGCACCAAATTTGCATTTTACAGGGTGCATTGGCAGCACTTGAAGAGCATCTGCTTGCTCTTCGAACAAAATACGACAATACTCGTATTCTTGATTGACGTAGCCATTAAGGCAAAAATGGGCTTGGTACTTTTTCCTATAAAAACAATTTTTTCACAGAGCACTAATATTGACAACAAAACAACAAAAAATTAAAAAGTGTTGCCCCTTCGACGCGAAATTCCGGAAAATATCTGCCGCTTTTAGGTAAAGTCCAGTTTTTGCGCAAAGGAAAACGAAAATGTTGCACTTTTTTTTAGAAACGAAATCGTCATAAGCTCTTCATGGTGAAATGGCATTGCAAACAGAATATTTTTGACTTTGACACATTAATTGCAAACCAAGCGTGAACTGGCAAACACTAACGCTTACTACTTACACAAATCATCTGTTATTTCACACATAGTAAAAAATTCCCAATTGCTAAATTTTTTAAAATGTTTCTCCGATTCTGTACGTTCACCATTAGCATCCCTATAGGCATTCATACTCGTGTATCTGTAAGTAAGGGAAAATAAAACTGCATTTTATTTAATTGTTTTATGTTTAAAAGTGTGTCATATTTCATAGTTTATTTAAAGGGTTGTTTGTTGATTGTTTTATGTTATTGAACCAAAATGCAAATGTTACCCCGGTTAGGTTATAATTCAATGCATTTTTTAAATAGAAATACAAATAAAATTTCCATTTTTATACCAGAGGTGTAAATGTATTGCGGGAACATACACAACTATTTTAAATGAATTTTGATTAGATATCTCTTGTACCAGAATAACATTATTTATTTATAGCTCAGTTCTAATATGTTTTACGTCTGGGTATTTAGACTACATGGTTATGAAGATACCTCGTAGTTCTTACAAATAAGTTTATTTAAAAAATGAACAAAATGCTTTAAATTATTTGTAACAAAGGCCCCAGGAATCCTATATAAATTAAATTATCTTGCGAACCTAAAGTACCTACTCTTTGTTTTAATTCTAAAAATTGTATTTACGAACTCAAACACAGTCATTTCCTGCAATTTCTCCATTAAACAATTTCATTTGATGTCGTCATTATATTATTTTGCCCTATTTTATATGGCGCTTAAATACAATTTTTGTTCGTGTTAATTTATTTTTAATTATTTTATCGTGTTTTGTTTTCGGTTTTTTTTTGTTCTCGAATTTAATGCTTTTTCGTTGGAGTGTTAAAAATGAAACCATATTTTATGACTTGACAGAATTTTCATTGGGAATATTTACGTGCAGTGCGTGTTGAGCACCTTTATTTTCTCCGGAGATTATAAACAATTGTGGAGCATGATGATAAAACATAAATGGTGAACAAGAAAGCTACATGAACATTGTTAAAATGTTGTTGGACCTTTAGTAAAATAACAGGTAAATAAGGACAGAGTAGGATAGGGGATGTGCTAGTATAATTGTATCTTTAAAGAAGTGTCCAACATAGAAGAAACTAAACTGGAAGAAGACTTTTCTATACGAAAAGGTCATCGTTGATGACGAAAAGTTCGTCGCTGATGATTTTTCTATACGAAAAGTTCGTCGCTGATGACTTTTCTATACGAAAAGTTCGTCGCTGATGACTTCTCTATACGAAAAGGTCATCGCTGATGACTTCTCTATACGAAAAGGTCATCGCTGATGACTTCTCTATACGAAAAGGTCATCGCTGATGACTTTTCTATACGAAAAGGTCATCGCTGTTGACTTTGCTATACGAAAAGGTCATCGTTGATGACTTTTCTATTCAAAAAGGTCATCGTTGATGACTTTTCTATTCGAAAAGGTCATCGTTGATGACTTTTCTTATAGAAAAGTTCATCGTTGATGACTTTTCTTATAGAAAAATTCATCGTTGATGACTTTTCTTATAGAAATTTCAATGTTGATGACTTTTCTTACGGAAAAGTTCATCGTTGAAGACTTTTCTTATAGCAAAGTTCATAGTTGAAGACTTTTCTTATAGAAAAGTTCATCGTTGATGACTATTTTTATAGAAAACTTCATCGCTGATGACTATTTTTATAGAAAACTTCATCGCTGATGACTTTTCTTATAGAAAACTTCATTGTTGATGACTTTTCTTATAGAAAAGTTCATCGTTGATGACTTTTCTTATAGAAAAGTTCATCGTTGATGACTTTTCTTATAGAAAAGTTCATCGTTGATGACTTTTCTTATAGAAAAGTTCATCGTTGATGACTTTTCTTATAGAAAAAATCATCGTTGATGACTTTTCTTATAGAAAAGTTCATCGTTGATGACTTTTCTTATAGAAAAGTTCATCGTTTATTGTTGATGACTTTTCTTATAGAAAAGTTCATCGTTGATGACTTTTCTTATAGAAAAGTTCATCGTTGATGACTTTTCTTATAGAAAAGTTTCATCGTTGATGACTTTTCTTATAGAAAAGTTCATCGTTGATGACTTTTCTTATAGAAAAGTTCATCGTTGATGACTTTTCTTATAGAAAAGTTCATCGTTGATGACTTTTCTTATAGAAAAGTTCATCGTTGATGACTTTTCTTATAGAAAAGTTCATCGTTGATGACTTTTCTTATAGAAAAGTTCATCGTTGATGACTTTTCTTATAGAAAAGTTCATCGTTGATGACTTTTCTTATAGAAAAGTTCATCGTTGATGACTTTTCTTATAGAAAAGTTTATCGTTGATGACTTTTCTTATAGAAAAGTTCATCGTTGATGACTTTTCTTATAGAAAAGTTCATCGTTGATGACTTTTCTTATAGAAAAGTTCATCGTTGATGACTTTTCTTATAGAAAAGTTCATCGTTGATGACTTTTCTTATAGAAAAGCTCATCGTTGATGACTTTTCTTATAGAAAAGTTCATCGTTAATGACTTCTCTTATAGAAAAGTTCATCGTTGATGACTTTTCTTATAGAAAAGTTCATCGTTGATGACTTTTCTTATAGAAAAGTTCATCGTTGATGACTTTTCTTATAGAAAAGTTCATCGTTGATGACTTTTCTTATAGAAAAGTTCATCGTTGATGACTTTTCTTATAGAAAAGTTCATCGTTGATGACTTTTCTTATAGAAAAGTTCAGCGTTGATGACTTATTTTATTTGTATTTCTATTTATGACTTTTCTTATAGAAAAGTTCATCGTTGATGACTTCTCTTATAGAAAAGTTCATCGTTAATGACTTTTCTTATAGAAAAATTCATCGTTGATGACTTTTCTTATAGAAATTTCAATGTTGATGACTTTTCTTACGGAAAAGTTCATCGTTGAAGACTTTTCTTATAGCAAAGTTCATAGTTGAAGACTTTTCTTATAGAAAAGTTCATCGTTGATGACTATTTTTATAGAAAACTTCATCGCTGATGACTTTTCTTATAGAAAACTTCATTGTTGATGACTTTTCTTATAGAAAAGTTCATCGTTGATGACTTTTCTTATAGAAAAGTTCATCGTTGATGACTTTTCTTATAGAAAAGTTCATCGTTGATGACTTTTCTTATAGAAAAGTTCATCGTTGATGACTTTTCTTATAGAAAAGTTCATCGTTGATGACTTTTCTTATAGAAAAGTTCATCGTTGATGACTTTTCTTATAGAAAAGTTCATCGTTGATGACTTTTCTTATAGAAAAGTTCATCGTTGATGACTTTTCTTATAGAAAAGTTCATCGTTGATGACTTTTCTTATAGAAAAGTTCAGCGTTGATGACTTATTTTATTTGTATTTCTATTTATGACTTTTCTTATAGAAAAGTTCATCGTTGATGACTTCTCTTATAGAAAAGTTCATCGTTAATGACTTCTCTTATAGAAAAGTTCATCGTTGATGACTTTTCTTATAGAAAAGTTCATCGTTGATGACTTTTCTTATAGAAAAGTTCATCGTTAATGACTTTTCTTATAGAAAAGTTCATCGTTGATGACTTTTCTCATAGAAAATTTCATCGTTGATGACTTTTCTCATAGAAAATTTCATCGTTGATGACTTTTCTTATAGAAAAGTTCATCGTTGATGACTTTTCTTATAGAAAAGTTCATCGTTGATGACTTTTCTTATAGAAAAGTTCATCGTTGATGACTTTTCTTATAGAAAAGTTCATCGTTGATGACTTTTCTTATAGAAAAGTTCATCGTTGATGACTTTTCTTATAGAAAAGTTCATCGTTGATGACTTTTCTTATAGAAAAGTTCATCGTTGATGACTTTTCTTATAGAAAAGTTCATCGTTGATGACTTTTCTTATAGAAAAGTTCATCGTTGATGACTTTTCTTATAGAAAAGTTCATCGTTGATGACTTTTCTTATAGAAAAGTTCATCGTTGATGACTTTTCTTATAGAAAAGTTCATCGTTGATGACTTTTCTTATAGAAAAGTTCATCGTTGATGACTTTTCTTATAGAAAAGTTCATCGTTGATGACTTTTCTTATAGAAAAGTTTATCGTTGATGACTTTTCTTATAGAAAAGTTCATCGTTAATGACTTCTCTTATAGAAAAGTTCATCGTTGATGACTTTTCTTATAGAAAAGTTCATCGTTGATGACTTTTCTTATAGAAAAGTTCATCGTTGATGACTTTTCTTATAGAAAAGTTCATCGTTGATGACTTTTCTTATAGAAAAGTTCATCGTTGATGACTTTTCTTATAGAAAAGTTCATCGTTGATGACTTTCCTTATAGAAAAGTTCATCGTTGATGACTTTTCTTATAGAAAAGTTCATCGTTGATGACTTTTCTTATAGAAAAGTTCAGCGTTGATGACTTATTTTATTTGTATTTCTATTTATGACTTTTCTTATAGAAAAGTTCATCGTTGATGACTTCTCTTATAGAAAAGTTCATCGTTAATGACTTTTCTTATAGAAAAATTCATCGTTGATGACTTTTCTTATAGAAATTTCACTGTTGATGACTTTTCTTACGGAAAAGTTCATCGTTGAAGACTTTTCTTATAGCAAAGTTCATAGTTGAAGACTTTTCTTATAGAAAAGTTCATCGTTGATGACTATTTTTATAGAAAACTTCATCGCTGATGACTTTTCTTATAGAAAACTTCATTGTTGATGACTTTTCTTATAGAAAAGTTCATCGTTGATGACTTTTCTTATAGAAAAGTTCATCGTTGATGACTTTTCTTATAGAAAAGTTCATCGTTGATGACTTTTCTTATAGAAAAGTTCATCGTTGATGACTTTTCTTATAGAAAAGTTCATCGTTGATGACTTTTCTTATAGAAAAGTTCATCGTTGATGACTTTTCTTATAGAAAAGTTCATCGTTGATGACTTTTCTTATAGAAAAGTTCATCGTTGATGACTTTTCTTATAGAAAAGTTCATCGTTGATGACTTTTCTTATAGAAAAGTTCATCGTTGATGACTTTTCTTATAGAAAAGTTCATCATTGATGACTTTTCTTATAGAAAAGTTCAGCGTTGATGACTTATTTTATTTGTATTTCTATTTATGACTTTTCTTATAGAAAAGTTCATCGTTGATGACTTCTCTTATAGAAAAGTTCATCGTTAATGACTTCTCTTATAGAAAAGTTCATCGTTGATGACTTTTCTTATAGAAAAGTTCATCGTTGATGACTTTTCTTATAGAAAAGTTCATCGTTAATGACTTTTCTTATAGAAAAGTTCATCGTTGATGACTTTTCTCATAGAAAATTTCATCGTTGATGACTTTTCTCATAGAAAATTTCATCGTTGATGACTTTTTTTATAGAAAATTTCATCGTTGATGACTTTTCTTATAGAAAAGTTCATCGTTGATGACTTTTCTTATAGAAAAGTTCATCGTTGATTACTTTTCTTATTACAAATTTCATCGTTGATGACTTTTCTTATAGAAAAGTTCATCGTTGATGACTTTTCTTATAGAAAAGTGCATCGTTGATGACTTTTCTTATAGAAAAGTTCATCGTTGATAACTTTTCTTATAGAAAAGTTCATCGTTGATGACTTTTCTTATAGAAAAGTTCATCGTTAATGACTTTTCTTATGAAAAAGTTCATCGTTGATGACTTTTCTTAAAGAAAAGTTCATCGTTGATGACTTTTCTTATGGAAAAGTTCATCGTTGATGACTTTTCTTATAGAGAAGTTCATCGTTGATGACTTTTCTTATAGAAAAGTACATCGTTGATGACTTTTCTTATAGAAAAGTTCAGCGTTGATGACTTTTTTTTATTTGTATTTCTATTTATGACTTTTCTTATAGAAAAGTTCATCGTTAATGACTTTTCTTATAGAAAAGTTCATCGTTGATGACTTTTCTTATAGAAAAGTTCATCGTTGATGACATTTCTTATAGAAAAGTTCATCGTTAATGACTTTTCTTATAGAAAAGTTCATCGTTGATGACTTTTCTTATAGAAAAGTTCATCGTTGATGACTTTTCTTATAGAAAAGTTCATCGTTGATGACTTTTCTTATAGAAAAGTTCATCGTTGATGACTTTTCTTATAGAAAAGTTCATCGTTGATGACTTTTCTTATAGAAAAGTTCATCGTTGATGACTTTTCTTATAGAAAAGTTCATCGTTGATGGACTGTCTGTTACAAAAATTAATTTATTTCCCTAAAAAAGGCATTGTTGACAGCTCTTGTTTTTAGAAAGGTCAGCTTCGCCTTGTATAGCGTGCTACCAGCAACAGTTTTGGCATTTCTGTTTTGTTTTTACCCAATCATTCCACCATTAAATACCAGCAACACATTCGCCTTTTAAAATAGACTCCAAAAACATGTGTACAAATCGCATTTTGATTATACGGTAAACAATTGTTTAATGAACTTAAGCGTTAAGTGAGAAAAAAACGGCCTGTCATGGTCTCGGCTTATTGATTGTGATCTGTACCCCAAACCCAGACCAGACTATATTTAAAAGGCAAAGGTTTGTGTAAATAAAATCGTAAACCCTAATTATCTCCACAAAAAAGAGAACATTAAAAAAATCGTAATGAAAAATATTTTGGGAATTTTTTGAAATATTTTTTAGTTAATGGAAACATTTAACAAAACATTAAAGTTAAATAGAGTTTTATTTCTTTCAGTTGCTGATGAGGTTTTCGTTTGGATTTTGGTACCATTACTTTAATAAAGTCATTAAGCAAAATTCCATTTAATTCCTTGAATAGTTTCTGGGACGGCCAAGAGCAAGAGCAAGCAACATCCACCCCATCTTCGAAACAAGCAATCGAGACACCGACTGGCTATAGACTCCTGACAAGTCCATAAATTTAGCAAGAAACAGAAGAATGGAAACGTACAATTGGAACAGCAAAGCACCAACACTAGCACTTCACTATTAAAGGGCGTTCAGCTATGGAGAGCAGCGGGAGCCGCAAGAAACAACAAGAAGAAAGCCTTGGTGTCAATATGCCATGGACTCCTTCAAAAAAAAAAAAAGAACCGTGCCATGCCATCCATGCCTCGCCATATAGGAATGAAATCGTGTCCCAGTCTAGACATGTGTGTATGGATGGCCCATGGCAGCTATAATAATGGCACATACTCTTGCCGGTACTTGTAAGTAGTGCCGGAGTTACTCCTCCTTCGTGGCCAGCATGTGTAGCAGATGGATGACATGGATGAGGTAGAGAACTCCTGGCCAAAGCTGTCCTGCTTTGAGACCATGACGACGACGACGTCGCTGATGATGATGCATTTGTGCGAAATTGCATTGTAAGCATTGTTTAAAACTATAATATACAAAAAGCTACTGATTTTTTCTCCTGCGAGTTAAGCCTTACTTGGTACGTTTGCTCGCATGCATCGTAAATGTTTCACGGCACAAATTGCAGTCATGGTTTTGGCAAATACTTGTAATCGTACATTAAACTGTGGCTATGGCCAGGTGATTTTTACGCGGGTTTAAGTGGAATTTGTAGTATCCCTACGGGCGGCAAATTGCAAATGCCTTAAGATTTTTTAGGCTTTATGAGTTGAAAATTATATATGATCGATGGAAGCTGTACGAAACAGGGTGTGATGTGGAAGAAAATCAGGCAAATGTTTCGACAAACGACGCATGCGCAACAATGTCAAAAAATGTGTTACCTTTTCTAAAAGAAAAGTTATCAATGATGAACGATTTTATAAGAAAAGTCATCAACGATGATCTTTTCTATAAGAAAAGTCATCAACGATGAACTTTTCTATAAGAAAAGTCATCAACGATGAACTTTTCTATAAGAAAAGTCATCAACGATGAACTTTTCTATAAGAAAAGTCATCAACGATGAACTTTTCTATAAGAAAAGTCATCAACGATGAACTTTTCTATACGAAAAGTCATCAACGATGAACTTTTCTATAAGAAAAGTCATCAACGATGAACTTTTCTATAAGAAAAGTCATCAACGATGAACTTTTCTATAAGAAAAGTCATCAACGATGAACTTTTCTATAAGAAAAGTCATCAACGATGAACTTTTCTATAAGAAAAGTCATCAACGATGAACTTTTCTATAAGAAAAGTCATCAACGATGAACTTTTCTATAAGAAAAGTCATCAACGATGAACTTTTCTATAAGAAAAGTCATCAACGATGAACTTTTCTATAAGAAAAGTCATCAACGATGAACTTTTCTATAAGAAAAGTCATCAACGATGAACTTTTCTATAAGAAAAGGCATCAACGATGAACTTTTCTATAAGAAAAGTCATCAACGATGAACTTTTCTATAAGAAAAGTCATCAACTATGAACTTTTCTATAAGAAAAGTCACCAACGATGAACTTTTCTATAAGAAAAGTCATCAACGATGAACTTTTCTATAAGAAAAGTCATCAACGATGAACTTTTCTATAAGAAAAGTCATCAACGATGAACTTTTCTATAAGAAAAGTCATCAACGATGAACTTTTCTATAAGAAAAGTCATCAACGATAAACTTTTCTATAAGAAAAGTCATCAACGATGAACTATTCCATAAGAAAAGTCATCAACGATGAACTTTTCTATAAGGAAAAGTCATCAACGATGAACTTTTCTATAAGGAAAAGTCATCAACGATGAACTTTTCTATAAGAAAAGTCATCAACGATGAACTTTTCTATAAGAAAAGTCATCAACGATGAACTTTTCTATAAGAAAAGCCATCAACGATGAACTTTTCTATGCGAAAAGTCATCAACGATGAACTTTTCTATGCGAAAAGTCATCAACGATGAACTTTTCTATAAGAAAAGTCATCAACGATGAACTTTTCTATGCAAACAGTTATCAACGATGAACTGTTCAATGCGAAATGTCATCAACGATGAACTTTTCTATAAGAAAAGTCATCAACGATGAAGTTTTCTATGCGAAAAGTCATCAACGATGAACTTTTCTATGCGAAAAGTCATCAACGATGAACGATGAACTTTTCTATAAGAAAAGTCATCAACGATGAACTTTTCTATAACAAAAGTCATCAACGATGAACTTTTCTATGCGAAAAGCCATCAACGATGAACTTTTCTATGCGAAAAGTCATCAACGATGAACTTTTCTATAAGAAAAGTCATCAACGATGAACTTTTCTATGCAAACAGTCATCAACGATGAACTGTACAATGCGAAATGTCATCAACGATGAACTTTTCTATAAGAAAAGTCATCAACGATGAACTTTTCAATAAGAAAAGTCATCAACGATGAACTTTTCTATATGAAAAGTCACCAACGATGAACTTTTCTATAAGAAAAGTCATCAACGATGAACTTTTCTATAAGCAAAGTCATCAACGATGAACTTTTCTATAAGCTAAGTCATCAACGATGAACTTTTCTATGCGAAAAGTCATCAACGATGAACTTTTCTATGCGAAAAGTCATCAACGATGAACTTTTCTATAAGAAAAGTCATCAACGATGAACTTTTCTATAAGAAAAGTCATCAACGATGAACTTTTCTATAAGAAAAGTCATCAACGATGAACTTTTCTATAAGAAAAGTCATCAACGATAAACTTTTCTATAAGAAAAGTCATCAACGATGAACTATTCCATAAGAAAAGTCATCAACGATGAACTTTTCTATAAGAAAAGTCATCAACGATGAACTTTTCTATAAGGAAAAGTCATCAACGATGAACTTTTCTATAAGAAAAGTCATCAACGATGAACTTTTCTATGCGAAAAGTCATCAACGATGAACTTTTCTATAAGAAAAGTCATCAACGATGAACTTTTCTATGCAAACAGTCATCAACGATGAACTGTTCAATGCGAAATGTCATCAACGATGAACTTTTCTATAAGAAAAGTCATCAACGATGAAGTTTTCTATGCGAAAAGTCATCAACGATGAACTTTTCTATGCGAAAAGTCATCAACGATGAACGATGAACTTTTCTATAAGAAAAGTCATCAACGATGAACTTTTCTATAACAAAAGTCATCAACGATGAACTTTTCTATGCGAAAAGCCATCAACGATGAACTTTTCTATGCGAAAAGTCATCAACGATGAACTTTTCTATGCGAAAAGTCATCTATAAGCTAAGTCATCAACGATGAACTTTTCTATAAGAAAAGTCATCAACGATGAACTTTTCTATAAGAAAAGTCATCAACGATGAACTTTTCTATAAGAAAAGTCATCAACGATGAACTTTTCTATAAGAAAAGTCATCAACGATAAACTTTTCTATAAGAAAAGTCATCAACGATGAACTATTCCATAAGAAAAGTCATCAACGATGAACTTTTCTATAAGGAAAAGTCATCAACGATGAACTTTTCTATAAGGAAAAGTCATCAACGATGAACTTTTCTATAAGAAAAGTCATCAACGATGAACTTTTCTATGCGAAAAGTCATCAACGATGAACTTTTCTATAAGAAAAGTCATCAACGATGAACTTTTCTATGCAAACAGTCATCAACGATGAACTGTTCAATGCGAAATGTCATCAACGATGAACTTTTCTATAAGAAAAGTCATCAACGATGAAGTTTTCTATGCGAAAAGTCATCAACGATGAACTTTTCTATGCGAAAAGTCATCAACGATGAACGATGAACTTTTCTATAAGAAAAGTCATCAACGATGAACTTTTCTATAACAAAAGTCATCAACGATGAACTTTTCTATGCGAAAAGCCATCAACGATGAACTTTTCTATGCGAAAAGTCATCAACGATGAACTTTTCTATGCGAAAAGTCATCAACGATGAACTTTTCTATAAGAAAAGTCATCAACGATGAACTTTTCTATGCAAACAGTCATCAACGATGAACTGTACAATGCGAAATGTCATCAACGATGAACTTTTCTATAAGAAAAGTCATCAACGATGAACTTTTCAATAAGAAAAGTCATCAACGATGAACTTTTCTATATGAAAAGTCACCAACGATGAACTTTTCTATAAGAAAAGTCATCAACGATGAACTTTTCTATAAGCAAAGTCATCAACGATGAACTTTTCTATAAGCTAAGTCATCAACGATGAACTTTTCTATGCGAAAAGTCATCAACGATGAACTTTTCTATGCGAAAAGTCATCAACGATGAACTTTTCTATGCGAAAAGTCATCAACGATGAACTTTTCTATAACAAAAGTCATCAACGATGAACTTTTCTATAAGAAAAGTCATCAACGATGAACTTTTCTATAAGAAAAGTCATCAACTATGAACTTTTCTATAAGAAAAGTCATCAACGATGAACTTTTCTATAAGAAAAGTCATCAACGATGAACTTTTCTATAAGAAAAGTCATCAACGATGAACTTTTCTATAAGAAAAGTCATCAACGATGAACTTTTCTATAAGAAAAGTCATCAACGATGAACTTTTCTATAAGAAAAGACATCAACGATGAACTTTTCTATAAGAAAAGTCATCAACGATGAACTTTTCTATAAGAAAAGTCATCAACGATGAACTTTTCTATGCGAAAAGTCATCAACGATGAACTTTTCTATGCGAAAAGTCATCAACGATGAACTTTTCTATGCGAAAAGTCATCAACGATGAACTTTTCTATGCGAAAAGTCATCAACGATGAACTTTTCTATGCGAAAAGTCATCAACGATAAACTTTTCTATGCGAAAAGTCATCAACGATGAACTTTTTTATGCGAAAAGTCATCAACGATGAACTTTTCTATACGAAAAGTCATCAACGATGAACTTTTCTATGCGAAAAGTAATCAACGATGAACTTTTCTATGCGAAAAGTCATCAACGATGAACTTTTCTATGCGAAAAGTCATCAACGATGAACTTTTCTATAAGAAAAGTCATCAACGATGAACTTTTCTATAAGAAAAGTCATCAACGATGAACTTTTCTATAAGAAAAGTCATCAACGATGAACTTTTCTATAAGAAAAGTCATCAACGATGAACTTTTCTATAAGAAAAGTCATCAACGATGAACTTTTCTATAAGAAAAGTCATCAACTATGAACTTTTCTATAAGAAAAGTCACCAACGATGAACTTTTCTATAAGAAAAGTCATCAACGATGAACTTTTCTATAAGAAAAGTCATCAACGATGAACTATTCCATAAGAAAAGTCATCAACGATGAACTTTTCTATAAGAAAAGTCATCAAGGAAGAACGTTTTTATAACAAAAGTCATCAACGATGAACTTTTCTATGCGAAAAGTCATCAACGATAAAATTTTCTATGCGAAAAGTCATCAACGATGAAATTTTCTATGCGAAAAGTCATCAACGATGAACTTTTCTATGCGAAAAGTCATCAACGATGAACTTTTCTATGCGAAAAGTCATCAACGATGAACTTTTCTATGCGAAAAGTCATCAACGATGAACTTTTCTATGCGAAAAGTCATCAACGATGAACTTTTCTATGCGAAAAGTCATCAACGATGAACTTTTCTATGCGAAAAGTCATCAACGATGAACTTTTCTATGCGAAAAGTCATCAACGATGAAATTTTTTATGCGAAAAGTCATCAACGATGAACTTTTCTATGCGAAAAGTCATCAACGATGAACTTTTCTATGCGAAAAGTAATCAACGATGAACTTTTCTATGCGAAAAGTCATCAACGATGAACTTTTCTATGCGAAAAGTCATCAACGATGAACTTTTCTATAAGAAAAGTCATCAACGATGAACTTTTCTATAAGAAAAGTCATCAACGATGAACTTTTCTATAAGAAAAGTCATCAACGATGAACTTTTCTATAAGAAAAGTCATCAACTATGAACTTTTCTATAAGAAAAGTCACCAACGATGAACTTTTCTATAAGAAAAGTCATCAACGATGAACTTTTCTATAAGAAAAGTCATCAACGATAAACTTTTCTATAAGAAAAGTCATTAGCGATGAACTTTTCTATAAGAAAAGTCATTAGCGATGAACTTTTCTATAAGAAAAGTCATTAGCGATGAACTTTTCTATAAGAAAAGTCATCAACGACGAACTTTTCTATAGGAAAAGTCATCAACGATGAACTTTTCTATAGGAAAAGTCATCAACGATGAACTTTTCTATAGGAAAAGTCATCAACGATGAACTTTTCTATAGGAAACGTCATCAATGATGAACTTTTCTATACGAAGAGTCATCAACGATGCACTTTTCTATAAGAAAAGGCAGGCAAAGGCAAGAAAAGTCATCAACGATGCATTTTTCTATAAGAAAAGTCATTTACGATGAACTTTTCTGTAAGAAAGGTCATCACCGATGAACTTTTCTGTAAGAAAAGTCATCAACCATGAACTTTTCTATAAGAAAACTCATCAACGATTAACTTTTCTATAAGAAAGGTCCTCAATGATGAACTTTTCTATAAGAAAGGTCCTCAATGATAAACTTTTCTATAAGAAAAGTCATCTACGATGAACTTTTCTATAAGAAAAGTCATCTACGATTAACTTTTCTATAAGAAAAGTCATCTACGATGAACTATACTATAAGAAAAGTCATCTACGATGAACTTTTCTATAAGAAAAGTCATCTACGATGAACTTTTCTATAAGAAAAGTCATCTACGATGAACTTTTCTATAAGAAAAGTCATTTACGATGAGCTATTCTATAAGAAAAGTCATCTACGATGAACTTTTGCACAAGAAAAGTCAACTACGATGGACTTTTCTATAAGAAAAGTCATCTAAGATGAACTTTTCTATAAGAAAAGTCATCAAGGATGAACTTTTCTATAAGAAAAGTCATCAAGGATTAAATTTTTTATAAGAAAAGTCATAAAGGATGAACTCTTCTATAAGAAAAGTCATCAAGGATGAACATTTCTACAATAAAAGTCATCAACGATGAACTTTTCTATAAGAAAAGTCATCAATGATGAACTTTTCCAGAAGAAAAGTCACCAATGAACTTTTATATAAGAAATGTCGTCAGTGATGAACTTTTCTATAAGATAAGTCACCAATGATGAACTTTTCCATAGGAGAAAGGTTATCAACGATTAACTTTTCTGTAAGAAAAAGTCATCAACGATGAAATTGTCTAGAAGAAAAGTCATTAACGATGAAATTTTCTAGAAGAAAAGACATCAACGATGAACTTTTCTAGAAGAATAAGAAGAAAAACAGAAGAAAAGTCAAAAACGATGAACTTTTCTATAAGAAAAGTCATTAATGATGAACTTTTTTATAAGAAAAGTTATCAATGATGAACTTTTCTATAAGAAAAGTTATCAATGATGAACTTTTCTATTAGAAAAGTCATCAACGATGAACTGTTCTATTAGAAAGGTCATCAACGATGAACTATTCTATTAGAAAAGTCATCAACGATGAACTATTCTATTAGAAAGGTCATCAACGATGAACTATTCTATTAGAAAAGTCATCAACGATGAACTTTTCTATAAGAAAAGTCATCAACGATGAACTTTTCTATAAGAAAAGTCATCAACGATGAACTTTTCTATAAGAAAAGTCATCAACGATGAACTTTTCTATAAGAAAAGTCATCAACGATGAACTTTTGTCTAAAAAGTCATCAGTGATGGACTTTTCTATAAGAAAAGTCATCAACGATGATGAACTTTTCTATAAGAAAAGTCATCAACGATGATCTTTTCTATAGGAAAAGTCATCAACGATGAACTTTTCTATGCTGAAAGTTACTGCCAGGCCATATGCCATTCTAAACAGACCCATCCTAACCTAAGCTTTTCAGTCATATGGTCCAATTATATCTTAGCCTGATGTAGAGTACCTTATGGGAATATCTGAAGACACTATTTGCATTGTTTTGTATAATGAACTGTACATGGGCACATGTGTAAAATGCACATACAAATATATTTATTTTTGCCTGTATATTTTCTTACGAGGATCATATGATAATTTCCAAGATTAAAATAGAGATACTGAAACGCTACTTAAATGGCGAGTCTTATTTAAAGAGCGGAGAAAAAAGATGGATATCAAATATATATAATATACTTTTGGCGATTATATTTGCAGGACATAGTATAATTTATTTAAATTGTTTCAGCAACCATCCTGCCATATTATTCTCACACAAATTGTTGTGAGTATACTATGGAATTTGTCTAGATTTTTGAAAGACAAATTTAAAAAAAAAAAGTTTAACATGACCTACTTTTTCCGGCCTATAGATATTAGAGCTGTTTTCGTTCTATGGGATCCTCTGAATTTTGTAGTAGGAATCTTCTAAGCCTTTTAATATATCTAGATTTCGGATCGTCGTGTTTCTGTAGGAATAATTTGTGATTCGGCTTTTTGTTCACCCCTCGTACATAGTGTTGGTGCGATTTCCCTTTATGTCTGCTTTGTAGGTACTTAGGTTCTCATTTAGTTGGGTGACTTACATGGCTCCTGCCAGCTTGAACTTAAACATACATTTAAAGATTTTGCACTTAATTACATACTTTAACGAAAGGAGACGCAGCAAAAAAAAATCCAAAAGAACACAGAACACACTCTATATCAGACAACAACTACAGAGACTGAAATCAGCAATAACATGGATAGAGTGGCAGTTCAGACAGACAGACGGACGGACATATTACACGCCATACATCTATGTTCTCTCTGGTGCAGATGTATTCCAATGAATGTATGTGGATCGAAATCTGTTCTTGTGCTATTTTTTCATCATTTTTTTTAATTTTTTATTATTATTTGAATCAGAAGAGAAACAAGTTGAATTATTACCCAACTCGGAGTACAACATAAATTTGTCTTACCAAAAGTACAAAAAAAATTATTGATGATGTGAGACCTTGTTGTAGTTGCTGATTGCAAAAGGGTGCAAGCGAACGAATGTTTACCCGGGGATACTGAAGAGCAGCAGTATGTGCATTTTGCCACATGCCGACGATTGTCGACTGATTGCTGGCAAGTACCATCATGTAATGTTGATACACTGGGAAAAACTGAGGTCGCATTAGATGACTTTAAATAAAAACTTAGAAAGTTCTGAATTTGTTGGACAATTTTAAAATCTGCAAATCTTATTAACTACAAACTGGTACCAAAGGAAAATTTTTTAGCATATACATTAATTTTTAGTTGAACCTAGAATCATCTCCACCTAAAATAAATTTTGTAACCCACCATTATTTATTATTGAAGAATTTTTCATCTCTTCTTCTCTTAGTGTATTGGCGCGAAAAGTTTGAAGTCATATTCATGATTTAGCTGAATTTCTGAGGTCGTACGCGAATGTGTTCGTTCGGTAAGCTTTTTGCACGTCTTTGGCTTTAAAAAGAAATTAGCAACGGTTTGATATTGATTTATGAACGTCAACATTTTTGGCATAGCTAAGATTTTTTGTCTTAACATTGTGTGTGCACTCTGACATGTACAAATAAAGAATGTGGAATGCAATCTCCGTGAAAAGTTTATGTAGAAAATTTAGTTCCCATATTTATAAATTTTTTGTTATTGCGAAAATTGCTAGCAAATTTGTATGTAACCCTGTTCTAGAATGGAAAACAGGGATTCAAAAGCAAAGAAAAAAGAAAACTGTATTACTCTACTCCAAAGATTTTTGTAATTTCTCCTTTTTTGGTCAAAAGAGCGCAACTGATATATACATTCCCTCAGACTTAGTAACTTTAAATGTCCATAACTCCTTATTTAAGGGCCTAAGATCTAAATAAGGTAAAATTTTCCTCAGGCTTAATCTTCTTATTCTGTTATCCTTGACTCCCAGTGGAGCATAGGACCTCAACCATCCTATTATACCGAACTCTATTGCGAGATGTTTGGCTGACGTCATTCCATGAATAGTTTGCTGCTTGTAGCTCTGCATCAATAGACCTTTTCCACGTTCAGGCTTAATACGGCTTAATAACTTAAAATATCCATAACTAATTAACTAAGCTTCCTAGAGGGAAAAAATGGCCTTGGAGTTAAAAAAGAAACACTTTCCCTCAGGTTTCATAAGGCTTAGAACCTAAAATGGTCATAACTACTTATCTAATCGTCCTAGAGGGAAACGGATGGAATTTATGGATTATTTATATTAGGAAAAACGTCGGAACTTTCTTGTGAGTTACTGTAGAGTGAAAAATCCAATATTCATCTTTTTTATGGGAAGAAAATGTGCACTCTTTCCTAGAAAAGAAAGAGGAGTACATAATTCGGCTTTCTAGAGGAACCCCAAATTTGTTGTTAAAATGTTCATAACTCTTCAATTAAGAGTTCTTAAGAGAAAAAGCTGGAATTTTATCAACTATTCTGTTGTAAAAAATTATTATTCTTTAGCAAAACTTAAAATGGGTATAACTCCTTATCTAAGCGTTCCAGAGAAAAAGTGATACACACAACAAGAGACACATTATTGTAGTCTTAATACGCCTTAGATCAGAAAATATATATAACAATCCCAGATTAAGAGATCATTTAGTCCATATTACATTTTTCATACAAAATAAATAGTTAACCCAATATTTATCCCCTCACCTTAGAGAGGGGGGTATATATCATTTGCTACGAGCCAAAAGTGTAACACATCGAAGTAGTGACCTAAGATCCTAAGTATGTTCGGCGGAAATCCGTTTTGGGTCATTCTAAGTCATTTGAGCAAAGTCCGTCCGTCTGTCCGTCTGCTGGCTGGTGCGCACGATAACTCTCGAAAGGAGTAACCGATTGACTTCAAATTTGGAACGTGGTAATATTTTTCTCTATCTCCGGCTTAGTTCGAAGATGGGCCATATTGGTCCACTCCTTGTAGTACCTTCCACCACAAAGGGTTAGGTTAGGTTAGGTTAGGTTAGGTTGAAGAGCCAGTGGTTCGGCATGTTGTGTGCTCCTTATTTATGATCTTTTTATACCTCACAAGTTACAGAAAATCGGTAAGACACGAATTTTCTCAGTAACTTCCAGTCATATTCTCTGAGATGAGTCAAGTCTGGTAATTTGTCGGACCCGAAATGTTGGGATCTTGCATGTGTGAAAGCCGGTCAGTGGCACAGAAAATGTTCCATCGTTTCGACGTTTTCCCTACATGCCCTGCATTCGTTGTTTCCTGACAGTCCTATGCGATGAAGATGTGCTTGTAAGATTGAGTGTCCAGTTAGTACACTCATCATCTTACTTCTTGTTTTCTTTTCATTTGGGTCACTCAACAGTATCTTTGCAGTTGCTCCTACTGTTGCGAGCCTGTTTGTGAGCCATCACTGCCCAGTGCTTCAACTAATTTTTCGTGGCTTCGAAAGGTTTCCAATTTTTCAAGTTTATTACTCGAAGTTCTCTGCCCTTTGAAGCCAAGCTGTTTGTCCGTTCATTTCCATTGTGTCCTGGTACCCAGCAAATACGCAATTGACCATGGAGCTGAGTAATCATTTATCGTTCTTTTACAGTCCAACACAGTTCTGGATTTGACCCTTTCCGATGTTATTGCTTTAATCGCCATTTGGCTATCTGTGAAGATGTTGGCATATTTAGGCTTTGTCGTGTTACTGAGCCACTTCACACACTCCGTGATTGCTCGAACTTCTGCTTGAAATACCGTGTTATGGTCAGGGAGGCGGAAGTGAAGTTCGACTTCTGGTTCATCAATAAAAAGTCTCAGACCCGTCCTTCCTCCTCGCTTAGGCCCATCCGTGTAGCAGCTGGTTCCCACTGGCACATGGGCCAAAGTCTCATTTTCCGAGGAGCGTCTGTCTGGCACAAACGTATCACAGGTAGCTGTAAGCCGGACTTCAGGAATGCGGTCGGAGATTTCTGGCGTTTGAATGTGACCAACTAGAGATTCTAAAATCTTCTGATGGTACGACTTGTGGTCTCGATTTATCCATTCACCCATCACTTGTAGACGCCTTTCTGTGACTTTTAGTGCAATATTGATTCTTTAATATCTTCTATACTACTTACTGGAATCTTCTGAAATTTCACACATAGTATTACTTTGTTAGTCGCTAGCACGTCAAGAAGGGCGAATGGGCGAAGTGGCTACTCCCTTTTTGGTACCTCCCACACAAATGGACCATTTTGCACCAATAGTTAACAGCTTATTGCTTTAATACCAGTGCATACAAATACTTCAAATTTTGTACAATATAATGCTTTTATAGTACTTAGAGTCAAGAGCAAAATGGGCGTTATTGGCACGCCCCTTTTGGTACCTCCCACACAAATGAACCTTTTTGTACCAAAAGTTAACATTAACCAAGTTAACAAAGTTAGCATTTAACTTTAATACCAATAAATACTTTAAAGTTATTAAATAACATTAAAACAAAAAATAAATAAATTTACGATAATTTTTTTGGGACTCAGGTGAGGGGATTTTTAAGTCGGTTTACCCGACTGAACTTTCTTACCTGTTTATATTTATTTTTATACAATACTTCGTAAAAAGAAAGCAGCTTATTTACAAATTATTTTTGAGCCAAAAAAGCTTATTATTTTGATTTCAATAAAACAAAAATAAACTTTGGACCAAATGGTCCCAGGTTTTTTTTTCTCAATACCACATTATGTCAGACAATTGTATTTTTAAGAATAGCACTGTCTTGTACAAGAACCACTTGAGCAGAAATTATAAGGCAATATATATTACCGTTCAAAAGTTATAAATGCAAAAATTGGACCAAATGGGTCTAATCTAGCAGCAGGGTCAACTAAGCTTCAAAGAACGAATAGGAGGAAATTCCATGATCACTTGAAATTGGTCATAAAAAGGAACTTTGCTAACAAAACGTAAAATCTCCTTTGCTCTAGGGCACGCCTTAACAAGAGTGTCCTAGAGCAAAATAAGCTACACTTTCACTCAGGCTTAATAGTAACTGAAAATGGTAATAAGTCCTTAAGTTATCTCCCTAGAGCGAAAAACACTAAAATTCGTTATCGCATACATTTGGTAAAAAGCTGAAATTACCTTAACAAATTGAAAATGGCTATAGCTCTTTAGCCAAGCGTCCAATAGCGACTAGGAGGAATTTTCATGACCACTTATATTTGGTGATAAATTGGAATTTTCTTAACAAAATTTAAAATAGTCATAACACCTTAGGTAAGCGTCCTGAAGCGAATCAATGTACAATTTCCCTCAGGCTTAAAAAGTCTTAATAACTTAAAATCGTCATACCTCATTAACAATGCGTTATAAACACTTATCTTTGGTAAAAAAAAAGCTGGAACTTATATATGTCTATTGCTCCTTAATAGCTTATACATATTTGTGATCACTTATATTTAGTCAAAAGTTTGAATTACCATAGCTAAACTTAAAATGGACATAAATCACTAACTAAGATTTCCCTTAGAGAACTAAGGTACAACATCCCAAAGGTTAAAATAACTTAAAATCTTCATAACTCCATAGCTAAGTATCCTATGCTGAAAATAATGAAATTTCGCGAATATCTTTAGCAAAACTTAAAATGGTCATACGAAATTTGTTGAGCACTTATAATTGGTAAAACGACAGAACTTCCTCAGCTTAACTTAAAATGGCTATAGCTCTTTACCCAAGCGTCCAATAACGAATAGGACGGATTTTCATGACCACTTATATTTGTGCATAAATTGGAATTTTCTTAACATACATTATAATAGCTATAACTCCTTAGGTAAGAGTCCTCGAGCGAAACAAGGTACAATTTCCCTCAGGCTTAAAGAGTCTTAATACATAACTTAAAATGGTCACACCTCCATAACAAAGCATTCTAAACACTTATTTTTGGTAATGAAAAAAGATGGAACTAACTCAGCTGAACTTTAAATGAATATAGCTCATTAGATAAGCTAAAATTAAAATTTCATTAACAAAACTTAAAATAGCCACAACTCCTTAGGAAAGCGTCCTCGAGCGAAACAAAGTACAATTTCCCTCAGACTTAAAAAGTCTTAATAACTTACCTTCTTAACAAAGCTTTCTAAACAAATATAAAGGGTTTTCCAACAAGAGGACCACGCTTACAGGACCATATCCTTTTCATGAAATTTTCCATAACCAAATCGCACAGTGGCTGCCCTATGTCCTCGATAGCCTCATGAATTCTATCTTTGAGGTCTGGAATCGACGCTGGGCTGTTGGCGTAGACCTTATCTTTCACGTGGCCCCAAAGGAAGAAATCGCAAGGTGTTAAATCACCAGATGTCGGTGGCCAATTGTGATCACCTCTTCGAGAGATAACACGGTCCGGAAACTTTTCTCGTAACAGAGCAACGGTTTCGTTGCTTGTGTGGCACGTAGCGCCGTCTTGTTGAAAGTAAATGTTGTCCAGATCAATACCGTCCAACTCCGACCATAAAAAATCATTAATAATTTCTCGAATAATTTCTCCTTAGCTGAACTTTAAATGGCTATTGTTCCTTAATCATTTATATTTGTGACCACTTATGTTTGGTCAAAATTTAAATTACCTTAGCAAAACTTATAGTAGACATAACTATTAAACAATGCGTCCTATCGCAAAATAAGGCACAACTTCCCAAAGGCTAAAATAAACAAGTAAGAAAGTTCAGTCGGGTAAACCGTCTTATGATTCCCCTCACCTTGAGTCCCAAATATATTAGTAAATTTATTTAATTTTTTTTTCTAATCAAATTATTATCAATTTAAATTGCATTTAATAACTTTAATGTGTGTACCGGTATTAAGGATATAAGCTGTTAACTTTTGGTGTAAAATGGTGCATTTGTGAGGGCGGTACCACAAGGGGCGTGCCAGTAACGTCCACTTTTCTCTAGACTGTAGGCACTAAAAAAGCATTGCACTGTACGAAATTTCAAGTATTTGTATGCACTGGTATTAAAGTTAAAATCTGTTAACTTTTGGTACAAAAAGGTCCATTTGTGTGGGAGGTACCAAAAGGGGCGTGCCAATAACGCCCATTTTTCTCTGGATTCTATGTACTATAAAAGCGTTACACTGTAAAAAAATTACTGAATTAAAGAAGATAGTTTCCATGGACTTTGTAGCAGTCTGGTTATCAGAGCAAATATTGATACCGATTTTTATCAGATCTTTAACTCATCGTCATTCTGCTATATTTGTAATTGTACAACTTTTGCCTGGTATGCACCACGGTGACTACGTTAGTCTTCTGTTCGTAACCATTACCGAACAAACGTGAGAGTTCCGTAAGTCGATTAAAGTTTATAAAGCTTAATAACTTTAAATGATCATAACTTCTCAACTTGGCGCCATGACAAACAGGATAAGTAAGACGACCGGTCTCGATAACGACAGCAGAGCATTGGAGCGCTTCAAGTTTAAATTGGGCTCACTATTTCACACTACACTCTCACGCTTTATGGGAGAGGTAACCAAAGTGATTGTCCAATATTCCATATTCCAACCTAAACTAAGTTTGGTTAGGGTATTACTACATACAAAATTCTAAGCCATTCGGTCACTGCTTTGAAGAGCTGTTGACTTAAAATTGCATAAAATAAATATTTCTTCACAATGCCTAAAAATTCAGATTGTTTTCCCTCACTTTTGTATTCTCGGAATATTTTTGCTTCTCACCATCAAATTCCCTTTAAAAAAAAAACAAAAACGTTTTCTGCGAATACCGAACTCAAGTTCCAACTTCTAATTTAAAAATGACATTCATCTTAGTTTCTCTTATGCGCAAAAAACTTTACAACATTTCTAATTCCTCCTCTCCATAACAACCATAATTTACAAAAACACTTTTCTATTCTATTACATTTCGCCTCGTCTAACATTTAACACCATTTATCATCACTGTTCTTCCGTCGTTCTATTATAATGTATAGCCAGTTTGTCCAATTATATGTCCACTTGATTGTTTGTGGTTTAGTTTTTCATTGTATTCCACATCACATGGAATACGACAACAATGGGGAAATAAATGAATAACATTGGGCTGTCCTTCTGCCCCGGTCCTGGAATGGACTGGACACGAGTCTCGAGTGGAGTGCGTAGTTGAACTGTGGTGGTGGCACCAAATCTTTTTGTAATTCATTGTCATCGTCTTTTGGTTATCTGTCATTCTTAAAACTGACATATTTCGTTTGGGGTTTTTCTTTTCTTCGTCTTGTGGTTCTTGGCTGCTATTCCGATTGTGTTCCATTGGGCTCTGTTGACTGTGCTGTGCTTGGTGCTGCCCCTCTGTGTGAATGGCAAATTCTGATTTATTATTGCAATTTTTCATTATAATCATTTTTACAACTACTTCAACTTATTTTGTGTTCTATGAAATAAACGCATACACACATACCTACACTAACACAGAGATTTATTTTTAACACATATACATATATATTTACTTTTACCATGGCCAACGTATGTTTGGACACACTTTTGGAAATAGACATCTTACCTTGGCTTGGTTTTTGGCCGGTCTGACGATTTTTTTTATAAAAATTTAGCACAAAATTGCAATGCGGTGGTTTGCACCGACTCCGGTTGGATCTATAATTGACAAGAGGTTGACCACCATTGACTTCACGTCAATCACCATTGACTAGAGGTCAATCTGCATTGACTAGAATTCATTAACCACTCTGAATAGAGGTCAATGACCATTGAGGGGAGGTTAATGACCATTGACGGGAGGTCAATGACCATTGAGGGGAGGTCAATGACCATTGAAGGGAGGTCAATGACCATTGAGGGGAGGTCAATGACCATTGACGGGAGGTCAATGACCATTGACGGGAAGTCAATGACCATTGACGAGAAGTCAATGACCATTGACGGGAAGTTAATGACCATTGACGGGAAGTCAATGACCATTTACGGGAAGTCAATGACCATTGACGGGAAGTCAATGACCTTTGACGGGAAGTCAATGACCGTTGACGGGAGGTAAATGACCATTTACTAGAAGTTAGATGTCAATGAGTCATTAACTAGTGTTCAATGACCACTGTCAATAGGTCAATGACAATTGACTAGCGGTCACTGACCATTGAATTCAGATCAATGAACTTCGATTAGAGGTCAACGAGCATTGATTAGAAGTCAAGAAGTTTCTGACCATTGATTAGGGGTCAATGACCATTGATTAGTGGTCAGTGACCACTGACTTAAGGTCAGTGACCATTGACTTAAGGTCAGTGACCACTGACTGACTAAAGGTCAATGACCAGCAATGAATTAACTGAGGCCTTGACCGATAGCCTAAGATGCTAGTGCCTTTTACATTAAGTTTATTATAATTTTTAATTGTAATAAATAAATAAATAAAAAACTGAGGTGAATGAATTAACTGAGGGCAATGAATTGACTAGAGGTCAATAAACATTGACCATTGACTAGATGTCAATGACCATTGACTAGATGCCAATGACCATTGACTAGATGTCAATGACCATTGACTAGATGTGAATGACCATTGACTAGATGTCAATGAACATTGACTAGTGGTTCATGACCATTGACTTGAGGTCAATGAACATTGACTTGAGGTCAATGAACATTGACTTGAGGTCAATGAACATTGACTTGAGGTCAATGAACATTGACTTGAGGTCAATGAACATTGACTTGAGGTCAATGAACATTGACTTGAGGTCAATGAACATTGACTTGAGGTCAATGAACATTGACTTGAGGTCAATGAACATTGACTTGAGGTCAATGAACATTGACTTGAGGTCAATGAACATTAACTTGAGGTCAATGAACATTGACTTGAGGTCAATGAACATTGACTTGAGGTCAATGGACATTGACTAGTGGTTCATGACCATTGACTTGAGGTCAATGAACATTGACTTGAGGTCAATGAACATTGACTTGAGGTCAATGAACATTGACTTGAGTTCAATCACCATTGACTTGAGGTCAATCACCATTGACTTGAGGTCAATGACCATTGACTAGAGGTCAATAACCATTGACTAGTGGTCAATGACCATTGACTAGAGTTCAATAACCATTGACTAGAATTCAATGACCATTGACTAGAGATCAATGAGATGAATCCACATGTCATCTACTTAACGGTTGATGTATCCACGTGTCGTCTACTTAATAGTAGATGAATCCACGTGCAGTCTACTTAATAGTACGTGAATCCACGTGTCGTCTACTTAAGAATAGGTTTCCAGGTGTCGTCTACTTAAGAGTAGATAATTCTACCAGTCCTCTACTTGAGAGTATATGACTCCACGCGTCATCTTTTGTGAGAAGTAATTCCACGAGTTGTCTACTCTGGACGAAACGTTGATTCTCCTTATGTGGAGGAAATGAATTAATTAGTTGTCTTCTGTATAATAGATGACTCTACCAGTCCTTTTCTGTAGAGAAAATTACTTCTTTCATGAATTATTTTCTGTAAAGAAAATGACTCCACATGTCCTCTGCTTCAGGTAGATGAATCCACGAGAAATGACTCCTAGACTACTTTACCTTGAAGTAGATGGTTATAGGAGTCCTCCACTCTGTAGTACATAACCCCACGAATTCTTCATTGAAGAGTAGAAGGCACCACAAGTTCTGCACAGAAGATTCTACTGTAGAGCGGATGTCCCAATCAGTCCTCCAGTGATGAGTGGATGGATCCACAAGTCGTCTGCAGAAGAGTATACGACTCCATGAGACGTTTACTGTAGTGTAACAGGATCCAACAGTCCTCTAGTGTAGAGCAAATGTCCCAATGGGTCCTCCATGGATGAGTAGTTGCACGAGTCGTAAACATAAGAGAATATGACTCCGCCAGTCGTTTACAGTAGAGTAGATGAATCTCCTTGTACTGTAGTTTAGATAACTCCACGAGTCGTCTACTGTAATTTTGGTGACTATATTATTCGTATACTGTAGTGAAGATGACCGCACGAGCAATCTACTGTAATGTATACGACTCCAAGAGATGTCTGATGTAGAGTATAAGTAGATGACTCTATGAGTCGGCTAATGTCATTTATTTGATTTTAAGATTGGTCTAATGTAATGTATTTGATTCTATGATTCGTCTACTGTTGTGATGATGACTCCGCGAGACGTCTGATGTAGAGCAGATGATTCCACGAGGCGTCAGATGTAAAGCAGATGATTCCACGAATCGTCTGATGTAAAGCAGTTGGCTCTACGAGTAGTACATTGCAGTGTAAAAGACATCACAAGTCCTCTATTTTGGAGTAAATGACCCCACGAGTACTTCACTGAAGAATAGATGGCTCCACGAGTAATCTACGGAGGACTACATGCCCATACTAGCCGTTTACTACAGAGTAGGTGAATCCACGTCTACTGCAGTGGAGACGAACGCTCGAGTTATATGCTGAAGAGTAGTTAACTCCACAAGTCGTCTGCAGATAAGTAGATGACTCCGCAAGGCGTCAACAGAAGAGTAGATGACCCTATGAGCCGTTTGTTATAGAAAAGACGAATCTGCGCGCCGCCTAATACAGTGGAGATAACTCCACGAGGCGTCTACTATGGTGTACATGATTCCGTGAGTCGTCTTTTATAGTTTACATAGCTCCATGAGACGCTACTATACCATGGAATAGAGGACCTTGACTAGAATAAATGATCATTTACCAGAGGTCAATAGATTGTATGACCAGTGTCCTGTGACAGGAGTTCAATGTCTCGTGACAATCGATTAATGACTATTCATAGGATTTCATTTAATATTGGCAGAAGACCAAGGACTATTTATAGGAGTTCCGTTACTCGTATGATATGCCTAAGTAATGTATACCTCTAGAACATGGTAGGAAAGTTTGGGCATATTGATGGTAGATCAATGGCCGTTGATAGAAAGTGTGTTGCCGTTGACTGGAGGACTGAGTTAGTTGATCTATGGCTAATGCCATTAACGCAGGATCAATGATCATTGACTGTTAGTCAGTAGCATTGGGGGAAATTCAAAGCTGAGATCAACGGTCATTGTCAATATAAAATTATTTGTATTCAGTTATATTATATACTCGTACTAGAATAATTCTTGCCAAACAATTGCCGTATGTCCACCTCACCCCAACTGCTCGCTGTAGGGCAACACCCAAGGAACGTGGGGAATTTTGTTGATTTGATTAATGTGTTAACATTTTATCTTTATAAGACTGCCATAAGTCATTCATTATGTTAGACGGACGGCCAACAACTACCAAGTCATTCCGTGCAATAAAAGTTCTGAGTATCCCTAAAGAAATTCACTTAAAAAAATCACTACAGAAAACGAAAAAAAAGAGAAAAAAAATAAAACTAAACAAAGCCAGACGCCTTCGCCCTGCGCGCCATGACCATTTATTCCCTATGCCACAATAGAGCAATGAAGCAGGAAAAGGGCTGCAAAACATTGGTGATTATCGTTATTGCTTTGGTCCGTTCTCCAGTTAAGCTGTAATTCTGCAATTCTGTTTGGCGGTTTCTGGCTACGTCTTCGCTGCGAAAACCTTTCATCAAGATATTTTTATTGGACTTGTAACAAATGGCAAACCATAAAATGAATGATATTTTACAATATAATTGAAGGGTTCCCGCTACACCCCGAAATGATGTAAAGGCAAGTCATCAAAGAGAGAGAGAGAGAAAAACAAAAATCGACCAAGGCTAAGAAAACCACAAATATCATGGTAGCTATAGCAGAAGAAGAATATAAAGGGTTTTCAGAGGAACTTGTCCAGGAAAGTAGCAAAACAAAGGAGGTCTTAACAACTTAATTCGTTGTTGGAATAGCATAGCAAAAGCCTTTTTGGTAGGAAGCGATCATTATTCATCAATTCACTGCCATTTATCATTGTCCACATGCAACTGTTAATGATTGGGTTGTAAGAGTTAAAAATTGACGGAGCACTTCGCAGAAAAGTGTCAAAGAAATGTGAAACTGAAGGGCAGTGTAAATATCATAATTATTAAAACAGAAACATATTTATAAATGAAGTAGATTATATTGAAGTCAGTTGTAAATCATAATAAAGGATCAACTAGGGAACCATATTCCCCTTTTTATGTCTTCTCTACTATTCTATTTTCTTATTATGTGCTCTTTTAACTACTGTAATTCGTTAACTTAATTTGTGTAGTACACTTTGGGATTGTATAAGTAAACTCTTTTCAGAAGGCAATCTATTTAACATAATTGACGAGTTATTGTTCCATAGACGTGCAGGGTCATATTTAGAAAAGCTAGAGCAATTCTCCTAAACATATTCAGAACAAACGGCTGAAGTTTCATGAAAGTGAAAGGAATAATTCAACCACCTTTGTTGAGGCAGGTATGAAATGCAGATCTCCCGAAATTAAAGCCTAACCTAACCAAACCTCCCGAAAAGTAGTCTTCAGTCAGGATCCTGCGACCGTGAGGTTACAGCGAACCTTGTTACGGATAAGACGAGCACATTCTCCACAGCTCTTGTTAAGCATAGAGCTTCTAAGCAGATTACATTGGATGACATGCCAAATGGGTAAGGAAATAACCAAAACACTACCGATACGATCTATATTACGCAGTGTTAAGATCAGTAGTCGTTGTTGAGGCAGGTATGAGATGCAGATCTCACGAAGAGCACAACACTTCAAAAACGCCCAATAAGAATGAAAGCTCTCCGTTTTCCAACACTTAGGGGTAACTTTACCAAACCTCTCAAAAAGTAGTCTCTAGTGAGGATTCTGCGACCGTGTGCGGTAGAGCGAACCTAATTACTGATAAGACGAGCACATCCTCCAAAGCTCTCGTTAGGCATAGAGCCTCAAATAATATTCAATTGGATGACTTGAAAACGGGGTAAGATAATCACCAAAAACACCACCGAACGCAGTGACTAAGATCAGTAGCCGTTGTTGAAGCAGGTCAAAAATGCCCAATAAGAAATGAAGCTCTTCGTTTTCCAGCACTTAAGGGAATCACAACCAAACCTCTCGAAAAGTAGTCTCTATTCAGAATCCTTTTAGCGTGAGCGGTAGAGCTGGCTGATAATGGATTAGACGAGCACATCCAACAAAGCTCTCGCTAAGCTTACTTATAGTCTCAAATAAAATCAATTGGATGACTTTGGGTACGGAAATAACCAAGAACATCAGTAGATTATATGAGTTTTTTTTAAGGACATCTTTATTCTGGATACATTGTTAATACTATCGACCAGTTCGCAGAAAAGCTTCCAGGTATTATTTCCCGCCTTTCTAACTATTTTATTGAATTCCCTGAGACTTTTGAGGTAAATTCTGGAAACCTGTGCTTCTCAGATGGAGAAGCGCGTCTCCATAGCCTTTTCACTACTTTAGGTGAGTAGTTTAAAGTTGAAAACACAACAATTTCTTAACCTGTTCGCAGGGCTTCAACGTAGCCGCAGAGCAATAACGACTGAGAAGCCCTGCTATAGACATCTTCCCAATATAGAAAATCTCTAGTTTCTATTGGGCTGATATCCTTCCTCATCTAGGAGAACTCTCTTAAAAAAATTGGTACTTGACATGGTTTATTGCATTCACCATATTACCGCTTGTTCATGGATCCCACATAAAAGTAATAATGCTTACCTTTGTTTCGTTATTATATCTAATAGAACATTGGTCGCCCTCCTGGATGAGCTCTATCAGTTGTATTAACTCTATAATTGGTTTACTGGAAACCCGTTCCCTAGAGAGTTGCTGAGTAGCGATATTATCGGCCATTTCCTACTTATCTTTTCGGAGTGAGACTCCACGCTTCTGTGATCAGTTATTGGCTACTAGAGATCATCATTTCCTACTTATCTTTTCGGAGTGAGACTCCACGCTTCTGTGATCAGTTATTGACTACCAGAGATCATCAGGTAGTTTTATGAGCGATCTTATAAAATATGGCGGTTTCTCATTCTTCATGAACGTTTTCGCAAAGTTATGCTCTTAAGGACATCTGACCCTCCAACCTATCCGCCTCGAAAGATATGGCAGGTAGGTGCATCTTATATAAATTGCTGGATATCAGAAATTGTTAAGATACGGTTTTCGAACAATCTTAAAAGTTATTGGAGGTTTTCTACAACTTAATCGTAGACTGTGTCTTCTTACATATGTCTCTATCTTTAATGGCTGATTTAGTGTTAGCCTTATCTATAACTAGCTCAACTTTATCGTTCACACTCTCAAGGATTCAGACTAGAGACTGCTTGCGAGGCGTTTGCTTACTTTGGTTTCTCTGAAATACCGCAGGGCCGGCAGTTCTTGTTCTTCTTTGGCGTTTTCGAAAAGTTCTGCTCTATGGGACATTCGACTCTTTTATTTGCCTGAATACAGGCAATAGGAGAAACAACGCTTCTGAGATCAATTAATGACTAGCAGAGATCCTCAAGTAGTATTTTGAGCGATCTTAGAAAAATATGACGTTTGCTTACAATTTCTGCATTAAATATTTTTCTTCTGTAGATTGGGTGTTTTTACATAGGTCCCCATCAGTAAAGGATGATTTGTTGGACCTGCTAGGCTTTTGTGCAAGTGACACTCTAATTATTCTGATTAGAGACTTCTTAGCTAGGTGTTTCGTTAGTTTTCTCTGAAATATTGGATGGCCGGGTGTCTTATTTATCGTGATCCTTTTTGCAAAGTTCTGTCCTTTGGACTGACTCTCTAACCTTACTTCCTCGACTGAGGCGGGAGGTATGCCCTGGAGATATATCATATATCAATTAATTTATGTCAGAGAAATTAATCAAGGAAGTGTTTTTGAACAATCTTAGAATGTGTGGCAGTTTCTTATAATTTCTGGGTTAAACTTTTCCTTAGGCAGAGTCGCATGCTCAATATGTAGATACTTCTTATATCTACATATATATCTACATGTATATATATATAAAATTGTTGCATGACTGGCTGACTGATTGACTGACTGATCATCGCCCAGGTCAAACGGCTGAAGCTACAATCATGAAATTTGGTGGGAGGGTAGCCCTTGGGATGTAGACGTGCAATATGACGGGATTTTTCGAAATTCGTACTATTACCCACAGGTCCACAGATGATGCTTGGCTCCACGTGAAATATAGCATCGAATCGTCCTCGTCTATATATGTGTTAGGAATCTTTGTAGATTTCTAAGGAACTTTTGACAACTTCGAGCATTTGGGCGAGCATTATTGCCAGGCTTTGTGAAGTGGGGTGTAATGAATTGGCTATTTGGAAAAGCTACTTTAGCGTACGTAAGGCTACACTATTTGGTAGGCATAATTCTGCTTCCACTCGGGTTGAGAGGGGATGTCCACAGGGCTTAATTGGGGGTCCAATTATCTGGAACATGGTAATGGATCCCCTCCTTTTTGAGCTGGATAACTTTTGTAAATTTTCAGCATTTGCAGATGATCTGCTGATACTCGTCGAAGGAAATGCCAGGAGTCAGATTGAGCGGGACGGTACTGCTATGATGAACATTGTTCTAAATTGGGGCAGTAGAGTTGGCGTCCAAGTCAATATAGATAAGACAATGACGATGCTCCTAAAAGGGGCCTTGTCTGGAAATAGGCATCCGATTGTCAAGTTAGGAAATAAGGTTGGGATGGGCCTCGACTCTTCACGGTGAGGAATGCACATCTACGCTATGTGCACTCGGACCGTTCCATCTGCGCAGTATTGCGCTAACTCATCCCAGAGCCATAGCCTTATTTACTGATAGGGTACCAGTCCCTGCATCGTATGGGATGCTACTGGTAGTAGCTTGTCTACGAGGTCCGACCAGAGGTACCACGGGAGTCAGGAGCCCCTGGAACTTGTTTCCAGCCTGGCTGTTGGTGTGGCCCCTGTTGGGAGCTTCGTGGTGGCTGTGGTTTAAACCTAAATCGCGGGAAGAGTTTTTTGAACTCGGTGTGGAGTTGCACTCATTCAACCGGGTGCTATGACCCACAGATTAGCTGAGGTATTAAGATAGGCCTCGACCCCTTACCAAGGGGGAAGTTCATACCCATATGTATGTCTTCAAATTGGTACCTGCGTGTTAGCGTTTATTCGCCGTGGGTGAAGCCGTAAGGTACATACTCATGCTAAACAATGACTTTATTACCCACACAATGGGGCAAAAACGGATAAATATGGTACCTCCTCCAAATCGTGAAATTCGGTGTGAGGGAGGTAGACCCAGAAATTGACTGTATTTATTTAAAATCCGAACATTTACGGGCACAGTGGGGTAAAAAGGGATAAATGTGGTACAACGACCAAATCCAAATGGTAAGAGCTGAAAATTTTTTATGAGAGTAGCTCTTGGGACGTAAACTAGAACAAAGAGCGATTTTTTTTTGAAAATTTTAGGGGCACAGTGGGGCAAAAATTATAAATATGATACCACCGCCAACTTTAACGACTAGACTTAGAATGGTGAAAATTGAAGCGTGTGATATCCTTAGGATAACGCATCGGGGTAGTTAGTTTTTTTTAATGTAATCGTACTTTTCGGGACACAGTGGGGCCAAATGTGTAAAATAGGGTACATAGGTTCGGCACAGTGGGTCAAAAAAAATAAATAATCTATAGTGGGCAAAAATGGTACAGTGGATAAAATGTGATTAAATATGGTACAGTTACAGGTTAAGGGTTAAGTATGGTAGAGTGGGGACAAATTTTAAATATGGTACAGTGAGACAAAAAGGGTTACATACGTTAGAGTGGGGCAAAAATGTATTAACTATGATGAAGTGTGACAAAAAGGATTAAATATGGTTAGCTATGGTACAGTGGGTCAAAAGGGGTTAAGTATGGTAGAGATGTACATTTTTTTTAAATGGTACAGTGAGACAAGAGAGGTTAAATATGGTGCAGTGGGGCGAAAAAGGTTATGTATGGTACAGTGGGGCAAAAATTTGTTTAATATTGTAAAGTAGGACAAAATGGAATAAATATTGTACAGTGGGGCAAAAATTTATTAACTATGATACAGTGGGGCAAAAAGGATTAAATATGTTACAGAGGGGCAAAAAGGATTATATAAGGTACAGTGTGACAAAAATGGTTAACTAAGGTACGGTGGGTCAAAAAGGGGCAAGAAGGTGTTAAATATTATACAGTGGAGCAAATATTATTAAATATGGTACAGTGGGGCAAAAAGTGTTAAATATGTTACAGAGAGACAAAGCGTTTAATAATGCACAATGGGACAAAAAAGCGATAACCATAATACAGCGGGGAAAATATAGTTAAAAATGGTAAAGTGAGACAAAATGGGTTAATATGGTACAGTGGGCTAAAAAGCGTTACCTCGGAAATAGTGAGACAAAAATGTGTTAACTTTGGTACAGAGGGGCAAAAATGATTAAATATGGTACAATGTGACAAAAATGGTTGACTATTGTACAGTGGGTCAAAAAAGGGTTAAATATGGAACAGTGGGGAAAAAATGGTTAAAAATGCTACAGTAGGACAAAAATGGTTAAATATGGTACTGTAATAGAAAAAAGTGCTATATATGGGCAAAATCATGGTTCTAGCGAGAGAGGGCAACATGGGGAACATAAATATGAGATAAGAAGTCCTTTTTTCAAATGTTATGATTTTAGTTGAAGTTTAATATTGTGGTGCAGACTGGCTAAAAGGTGTTAAATAGGGTTGAGTATAGCAAAATGGGTTAAATGTGGTACAGTGAAGCAAGAAGGGTTAAATATGGTACAGACGGGTAAAAAATTTTTAAATACGGTAAAGTGGCAAAATGGTAAATGAGGTAAGAGGGGAAAAAGTGTTATATAGTAGTCCCAGATATGTATACAATTTCTTACTTTAGAAGAACAGTGGAATAATAAAATATTGAATTAAGTTAAGTAGTGCCGTGATTCATTACCAGAGTGCGATGTTTCTATGTAAACCGTGGGAAAAACTTAAATGAGGCACGGTATGGTAAAAAATTAAACGTGTCTCAGATAGGGGACATAAAGGGTAACATACGGCCTAAGGTTGCGAATGCAAACTGTTAGTGCCAATGTTGGGGCAAAAACGATTAAATGTTGTACAGTGGTACAAAAATGGTAAATTATGACACATTGGGTTGAATGAATGGAGCGAAAATGATTTAATATGTTCCCAGTGGTAATTGTAAGTCTTGCAGCTTTGGTCCGGTAGAGAATGAACAAACTGTTCCTACACAAAATACCAAATTCCATATTACATTTCTCTGACGATAAGGATAGACTACTATCGTTTAATCGCCAGAGTTTTTTAAATGATAGGCATGTATTGCAGAATATACAGAATTACAGTATCATATTTATTGCTTAATGTGCTTGTGACCCACGGGAGCGGTGATAGAATACCTCCCTGCTTTGGTCCGGTAGAGAATGAATAAACTGTTCCTACACAAAATTCCATATTACATTTCTTTAAAGATAAGGATACACTTCTATCGATTAATCGACAGAGTTTTTTAAATGATACACATTAGGGCGGGTCGATTTAAAAGTCGGCCATTGCTCAGTGAAAATCGTATTCTAGGGATCAAAATAAGAAACTTTGCCGGAGGAACCATACCTCTAAAACGAATTCTGATGTCCCCACTTTTGACCCGTAGGGAGAAATTTTGAAAAATCGCACTTTGACCCATTTAGAGGGCGCCAATCGTGTCCAAATGAATGACCGACCCCCACTAACTTTGGAGGGCCGATCCACCCATGCCAGTGGCACACCCCCTGGAACTCACCTGGAGGGTTCCCCATACAAACATTTCAAAAAAATCACCATTTTTGGCGCTTTACATGACAAAATTAGCAAAATGGGGGTTCCGGGGGGGTGCCACTGGCATGGGTGGGTCGGGCCTCCAAAGTTAGTGGGGGTCGGTCATACATTTGGACTCGACTGGAGCACTCTAAATGGGTCAAAGTGGGATTTTTCAAAATTTGCCGACCCAAATTCCGGGACATCAGAATTCGTTTTAGAGGTATGGTTCCTTCGGCAAAGTTTCTTATTTTGATCCCTAGAATACGATTTTCACTGAGCAATGACAAATTTTTTTGCCTCCCCACAAATCGACCCGGCCTAATACACATGTATTGCAGAATATACAGAATTGCAAGCGAATTTAAATTAGATTTTCCAAAAAATTTGCATTACCAAAAGAAAAAAACTAAAAATGCCGCTTTGGCATATTTAATATTGGATTTGTACAAGAACTATTTTTCGATTCAAAAATTAACTCTGGGAGTCACATTTCATTTCCTTGTCAAAAGAAACTCTATGATGTCTAGCATATTCGTGTATAGTAATGAACTTTATGTAGGTCTTTGCTGCAATGCTGCATGATAGTCCAACTGCAGAACAACCACTCCCGGAATCCTGGCCAATATTTTTAATTGGTCTTTCTGAAGTCAATGCTGTTGTTCTACATCCTTTTCTGATTCTCCCCCCACATTTCAGCAGCTCATCATCCTGCCACACCGGACCGAAAGAAAAACGCACAAACTTGTACTCTTGTACATTTGACTTCAAACAAAAAGGATAGCCTTTTCTGCCAAAACATATCATTTATATCTTTTGTTACAAACGAAAACGGCAAAGTTGGAAAACATCGACACAACATGAACTCCTGCTGTGAAAGTAATTTCATTGGCAGTTAAAAGAGCAACATTGCGCTAAGGCAAAAACAAATGCAGTTCAGCCATCCATCCCTCTGTCTGTCTGTCTGTCTGTCTGTCTACTGCCTGTTCATGTAACTGCAAACATAGCTTCTTCTTGTTTCAAATTTTTTGTTTTTTTTTTCGTAAGGATAGTCCCAAATATTGGGACTATTGGTCTGTAGTAGTTTCGTTTTGTGGCATGCAACACTTTCTGATGGCACCGAACTGAAAAAAAAATCACCAACCGTCAACATACTCCTCGTCGTTGCATGCAACAACATTAAACTATCTGTAATGCATTCCAATACGAATTGGGGTCTATTGTTTTTAAGTCAAAGCGAATGAAAAAAGAAACAGTTCTACCAAAAAAGGAGGAAAAAACAAAAATCGTGAGTCGTTTGTATCGAGTTGAATTCGTTTGTTGACTCTTTGTTTTGGGATTGTGACAAAAACATGTAAGTCACATAGGCTGACACGGTAAAGTTGGCACAGTGGGACGATGAATCATTATCTTTAAATCATTGGAAAAATTGTGGTACACCTTTATGAGTTTTGATGACGCAAAATTCCCATAAAATGTATACTAGGGAAAAGCTGTTGGTCCAAAAATGTGCGGAAAGTATATGTATATCTACGAGTATGTATCAATGAATTGATACACGTTTAAAATATATGTGTATTTAAATCACTAAGCAGAATTTTGTGGTACACTTTTGGAAGGTTTAGTATCTCCACATTTTTATAACATCTATACCATTAACAAGCTTTTTCTTCGAAAGAATCTTTCTTTCTTTCAGAATCTAATTTTTAACAAATGTTGAACCCGTTGTGGGTAACAATCTTGACGCAATGCGGATGCTTACGATTTCGTAAGGCCAGAGTCTCCAGGAAGGGTGTATAATCTGTAACCTACTGAAGGTTAATTTTGGGACCGGTTATGCTGAAGACAGTGGCAATTCGTTGCAACCCTAACTACAGGTTTAGGGAATGTGCACGAAGCCCTAGCTACAGACGAAGATGATGCTTTCACCGAGTCCAAAGGGCATGAAAATAGTTGGATGCGGCAACCCTAAAGCTCTCGAGTTCTTGTCGGCATGCGTCAAAAATCTGAGCGGACTGTGGCCAAACATGAGCATATGCATTGTGACAATCGTCCCAATATATAATTTCTCCTCTTCGTCTCCACAGACTCTGATCAACGATTCTTACGTACTACGATAAACGATTCTTACGAACTACGATAAACGATTCTTACGTACTCCACAACAGCTTCAACATGGTGTCAATCGATCAAATCCCTAGCTGGATCACCATTAAAATGTGGGTCCCAACTCGAATCCAGGAGAACGAGGTTATTCTGTCCCTCATAAAAAGGTAGAACAAGAGCCTACAAGCTGGGGATTGGAAGACAGTCAGAAGGCGAGTGAGAGACAAAAGAGACCACAAGGCCCAGTATCACTAAGAAAGGATTATCGTGGACTTTATACCTGATGAACCCAGGTTGGCGAGCAACGAGTTCCGTGGTCTCAGATCTCCCAATCCCACTCTTATTTCCCCGAAGAAAGAATGTAAGATTCGAAGCAGTATCGTAGCCTGCAGAAATATAAATCTGACAATGTTCTTCCGCTACAGCGAGTAAGACCTTACAGTGGTTGCAATGGAACGCCAGAATGGGCATATGCTGGTTTTTGCATCCATGTACCTGCCCCATGAAACCGACGATCCTCCTTTAGATAAAGTACGTTCCCACCGTACCATATGAGGCAGCACGGACATAAATAAACGAGGTGAGTCACTAATTGAATACTTACTATCTCACAACTACCGGGAAAAGTACTTCAACTGTCGAAAGCAGTGAAGTACTTAGGCATCACACTACTCTCGAAGCTATCCTGAAAAAGAAATATAGAGGAAAGGGAAATGGAAAGAAAGTTCTAAGCGCCTTCTATGCCTGCAGGACAATTATACACTAGATCTATGAAGCAATTATAAGACCGATACTGTCCTACGTATAAGTGGTATGGTGGCAATCGGTAAAGACGAAAACATACATATCACATCTAGCCAAAGTACAGAGACTTATATGCTACGGTATAACTGGCACCCTTAGATCTGCTGCTCACATGGCACTGGAGGCGATGCTTCAACCTTCAACCAATCGATATGTACACATGTTTAGCGCAGCGGATGCGGCCCTTCGGATAATGGAATCAGGAAGGTTCCCGCGATAATCGGATATATGCCGGAACGAAGTCTGTAATAGAAATAGACTTAAGGATTATCAATTCAGCGTCTCCAAGCTGGTACAACAACAACAACAGGAAGATTGGGCGTCATAAAAGCCGATGAAATATCAATCTTCACGGACGGATCAAAATTTAAGATGGGCACAGTATCGGGAATATACTCCGAACCCCTTGATCTCAGAATCTCCATCAGACTCCAAGACGAATTTACGGCGATTGAGACAAAGATTTATGTCATAAATATAGCCGCAAAATAGATTTTGTAACAGGATATAGCTTCAGCTAAATTCAAAATCTACGTCGATGTTAGGGCAAGACGTAGAACTTAAACTCAAGAATCATCAAAGAACTTAAAATCAAAAACCATCTAATCTCATTGTACTATGGACTGCTTTTAACTCTTAACCCAAAGTCAGGTACACGAAATCACGCTCTGCTGGCTAACATAACGTACAAGGCAACGAACTAGCAGATGAGTGTGCCAGATTAGACTACTGTGGGCAAGAATAAACAGCGACCCTGGACGTGTGTGTTCCGTTCGTGCAACTTAAAAACCAAGTCGATGAACCGGGAGCAGGTTGAGGTGGGAAATAATACAAAATTGCAGGGTAGCTAGATCTCTTTGGCCGGTCATTGATGTGATTCGCAACAAAGGTCTGCATTCTTTGGCAAGAGTGCACTCACCATTCTCACTGGTGTTATCACCGGACACGGCGTGATAGTGCACATGGTTGCAAGCACGAAGCTTTTATAAAGATATTCCTGTATAAGCATCTTAGATGAAGCAGAGGAGTCTGTGAGCATTTGCTATGTTCTTTTAAAGGATTGCAAGAGTATCGTCTCACCTACTTACGGTACAGGCTCTTCGAATACCTAACAGAACTAAGTAGCAGATGCTCCCCTTTAACCCATAGTCAAATTCACAGAGAATTCTCCCAAGTACACAGGGCCACAAAGAATAACTAACGCTGTGCTGCAAATCTCTCTTTCTTTTCACTCAACATCTCTCATGTAATATATCTCATCTCTCCGACTAATCCTTTCTCTATCTCTTTCACTTGGGGGAACCACAATGGGCCGAACTTGTCGGCCACAAGGTAATTCGTCAGTTTTAACCTCAACTGACGGGCGTCCCATTCAACCTAACCCAAACTACTCTCCTTTCAGGTATTAAAAACAATTGCACAGTCATAATACCATGTACCAAAGTATGGTGTCGCGTATAAATATGCTCTTTTTAGGGCCCTTAGGCCAGGTAAGCTAAGAGTTGTTGTGTGTACTCAGACTGCAAAGTTCATTATAATGTCACAGGGTCTGGAGATGAAGAATCTCTTGACCATTACCCTTGTGTACAAAGCAGCAGAATATGAATATGAGCGTGCGTTCTTGCTTGAACTGCCACTGATGTCATTTATTTTGCCGAAGTAGTACACAACCTGGACCTAACGTCTGTATCGTGCGACACACGAAGAGTGTACGTGTTTCAACGTCGTGTAACCGCCATTTTCCTCGTCTAACACATGTACAGGGAAATTATCCGCCTCCGCTCTAAACCATTCTATAAAGAAATAGAACCCCGGAGAAATAGAACCCCTCAGTGTAGGTGTACACTGATGAAAAAAAGAGGTTGCAAAATCAACACCGTTTGGGGAAACTTTATCTCCATAACGTGCATGTAAAATCGTCCCCGATTCGTTTATAAAATATCTCCAAATCGGGGTGATTTTTTATATCGGCTTTGTATTGTGTATTGTCAAGGTAAGCTGGATGATTCCTTGTTCGGCTTTGTATTGTTCTGTTCTTAGAAGAAGAAACGACGTGGCAATTTGTGTTTTATAAAGACGGGAACAAATTAAAAAGAATGAGGAAGAAATAGAATTTGCAGACCAGATCGAATTCATGGATGATTCTGTGGGCAGTCCGGTGAGTGAGAAGGTTAATATGATTGCGAATGTGCAGTGATTAAGCACGTATGTGATTTGTTTTTCGCTGGATGTACTTCTATTCGCAAGAGCAGGGTACAAACATGGAAGGTTCGTTATACATTCTTGCTTGCTTCTCTTCCACAGCCTCTACTAGAACATAGTATTTGCCTTTCACAAAGAAGTAGCCAGGTACCCAGGATAGTTCAACCTCAACCTCGAAAAGGTAGTGCACCCACGTAAGGGGTGTTTTATAGATCATTTCTCCTCTGCGTCACCACAGACTCCGTGGGAAGATTCTTACGTACTACGATAAACGATGTTGTACTAATATATTCATTGAATTTCTAGATGAATTTTGAGATATGTTTTGACATGTATCTTCGCTGTACAGGATGTTCTCTTCCGTATTCCGAGGGATACCCTTTCTTTCGAAACTCGGGTAGTGGAGTATGACAAGATTTACATAGATGTCATAATCCTCCCCACAGCTATTGCACATATGCGAGCAATCATGTCGAAATCTGTACTGATACTTCCGGAAGACTCCATGATCCGTTCGCAACTGTGGGCAGTTGTCAGTTCTGTTCAAACAACACTTATATTTGGTATGAAAAGGTATGTCGATCGACCTTTCGAACTCGTGTTCCAGTGAGACTGCCAAGTGTCTATTGATACATATATTTTTTTTTTCTTTGGCAAATTTGGATCTCTCCTTTCTACTCTCCGGTTTCCTATCGTAGATTCTCTTCATCTCGGTAGCTAGTACGTTGATAGGAATAAGCCCTGCGGGCACATATGCTGCATCTTTATCCGCAAATTGGGCTGAGACAACATAGTCAGCATTACCGTTGAGATCGCAAATATGAAGATATATTTATTAAAGTTGGTACAGATGCATTTCTTAGGCTAGGGACGATCGCTATTAAAAATGGGGTATATCGGTCCATGTTTGGTATAGCCTCCATATATATGTAGGTCCCCTTTGATGTTAGCCCTTGACGACCTACAAAACGCATTTTTTAAGTGATTTGGCTAAAACTTAAGAATTTTTATTGTTATTGGATCCAATCGTCCCTAGTAACAATGGGGCATATCAGTTCATATTTTGGTATGTCGTATGTCGCCAAGAAGTCTAATCGGATGGTATCTTTATATGGGAGCTATATTAAACAATGGACCAATATGCCGCTTTTCTAAAAAGGGAACGTCCTATGTCCAAACTACGACCTTTTTAAAATTTTCGTAAAGATCGGATAATATCGGACAGACAGACGTGGTGTCGGGTATAAATATTTGTAAACAAATATTTTACGTTCTTAAACCTAAAAAATAAGAATAGTATATTTTAAAAGGCATACAAACTTTTCGGGTTCAGGAAAGTAGAAAAAAATACAAAAAGGGGCCAAAAAAGGGGGGAAAAGGGGGCAGCAAAAGTGGCATGGCTTAAAAAAGGGTAAAAATGCCACTTTAGTCGCACAACGGTAACGCTGAGCATAGTGTGTGTTTAGATAAAATGTATGCTTTCACTACCAATGCCCTCGTTGCATACAACATCACCGAGTTTACTACGGTGGCTAGTTGCTTCCTCCACGCAAGCTTAGCAACATCCTTCCCAAAAGCGTGTGTGTTCTAACATATTTAAGGGAGTGGACGCATTGGATAACAGTATCCAAACTATCACATTTATATACCTAGTTTTTTTAAGACTTGTAATGAAGACCGCTTCGGTCTCTCCTGCCTTCAAGTTGGCCGAATTTATGCTGAATAAGAATTAGGAAACCAGATAAGTCCTACTTCTATTCGGAAGGATAGCGCCCCTCATTCTCATCTTCTCCAAAGCCTTCCTATACGACAATGTATCGTATTTGATAACTATAACAGAAAATTGAGTCGTTTCAGATTTAGGCAAGTCCACTGATATTTGGAATGTACCCAATTACTGACGGATGTCTAGCTATGACTACTTACGTTGTAGGCTTTTTCGGGCAGTATGTGTTTGCAATCCTCTAGTAGTTTGGAATGTGTAAGATTTTCCCTAGTATAGAGAGATAATTTTCTCTGTTATTCCCTGTGTTCCCATGTCAGAATATTTTTTACAAGAAAGCTGATTTGGTGTATTCCTTTACAGGAGGTGACGCCTCAGATTAGCAAACTTTTCAGCAGGTTGGTAAGGGTTTTTTGCAGAACCATTAACTTGCATACCTGAATAAGTGCTGATTTGGGGTGCTACAGGTTATTATGACTGTGCATTTTTTTGTACAGCCAAAAAAGGAGAGATGGTCCCATAGTTTATTATTCCGATTGGCATAGAATCTCTTTTTGAGTCGATATAGACATATCCGCCTATATTTTCATATAGTCTTCTATATATGAACCGATCTTTATGAATATCTGTATGATAATGACTCATATAGGATCATGTTTTCATATAGCCCCCAAATAAAGGGCCGGTGTTACTTCTTGAGAATACATATTTCAATTGATTTATATTTTATATTGCCTAAATCGCCCCAAGTGAAATACATTTCCTCTCCATTTAATTTTACCAATTATAGGACCCACTGTCCCTTTGGCGTTCAAGATATTTATTATCACTGCAGTGTAAAACCAACAACAGACAAAACATACATTTGTTTGCCTCCTTTTATTGGTTCTTTTGTTTTTTGTGTTTTTTCGTTTTTCCTCTTTTTGTCTCGCTTTGTTTATTTGTTCTGGGAAAGGAAACACAAACACGAAAAATGATGTGTTAAACCCGAAGAAAAACAAATTCGTCGACAGCCAAAGGCGGCAATAACGACGACAGAGGCCCCGACGACCATTCAAAACCCACTGAAGACGCCGACGAATTGTAAATCGCAAAAGCTTTTAACGTGATTTATGAGCATGTGAAAGTTCCGCTGGGAAGTTCAGAGAAAGAAAAGGGTATTAACTTTTCAAAGGAATTTTGGGAAATGAAAAACAAAAATGATGCGGATTTTTGCAAAATAAATGAAATTCGCAAATTCTAGGAGTAGAATTTAAAAATTATTAAAGATTTAGTATTATTCGGTGTAACGGCAGATCGCTTCCATGTAGTGAAATGCTAAATGTCCGGAGTGTTATGCTTACCGTGCTCATCGGTCAAAAACATCAACGAATTGGTACGACCGATAACGATGACGATGATAGCTAATACATAAGGATCTCAAGATAGGCCTGACACCAAGCCCAGTGTGATCCATCCTCCTCTTCTAAGGCGGTAGCATTGCCTGGTACCCCGGTTTGGCATGGCAAAAAAATAATTTTAATGATCGGCGCATTTCTCTCAGAATCCTTGAGAGACTTAAGAAAGTTAATCCTGCATCCTACTCTACCCAACAAGCAATGAACATCTCTTAAGTATGCACGGAGTATCGCTGAAGAACAGGATATCTGGTAAACTTCCATACAACAGCAGCCCGTTAACAAGTTAAAGTCTCACAAGGCCCTCTTCTAGGGCGTTAGCGCTATCTGGCATTTCGGTTTCCTATCAAACAAACACATATGTCGTCCTCTTCTAGGGCCGTAGTGCTACCCGGTACTTCGGTTTCCTATGGCAAGCTTTCCCGTCTTTCACAGAAGAAGTTTAATGATCAGCACATGGCTCCCTGGATCCTTAAGAGACTTAAGAAAGCCAAACCTGGATCTCTATCCAAGAAGCAGATAGAATTTCTAAAAATTTCTTTCTCACGGAGTATAGCTGAAGAACGGAAGTACTACATCCATATAAAAGCATCCTGTTAAAAAGCTAAAGCCGTCCAGGCCTGTCAACATGCGCAGTGATTCAACGTCCTCTTCAAAGACGGCAAAAGTACCTGGAACTACGGTTACCTACGACAAGCATACCCGTCTTTCAGAGAAGAAGTTTAATGATCGGCACATTACTTTCAGGATCTTTGAATTACTTTGGAACGGCGATCATGCATCTCTATCCAACAAGCAAAGTTAATTTCTAAAGTAGTCACGGAGTATCGCTGTAGCACACGATGGTTCGCCAACTTTCATACAACAGCCTGTTAAAAAGCTGGACTCTTCAGATGGATAGCCGGTTTTCACGATCTTTCGCGGACGTTGCTAAGTACAGCTTGTGGTACTGGTTGTCGTCAACAGGGGAGAGGCAGATGGTGATTTCCCTAGGCCATGCGGATTGTTGTAGAGATTTCACGGTCCACTCCGTACTGCGACGTTCTGAAGGAGTAGCCGGTCCATCACTTATCTTGACTATATATACTGCGATGTTCTTAAGGAGTAGCCGGTCCACCACCTATCTTGGTATCAGGTCCGGAATAATTAATCTGGTTCAGTGATATGCGCTCTGTTGAGTGCCACCGCTGCGCTTTGAAGAATATTGCTGAGATCAACAAGGAGAAAATCACGCTTCGCCTAAAGCACATGCCTGGATTCCGGCTACAACATCTGATACGAAATCCATTATTGAGATGCAAAAGAACTGCTCGGTTTTCCAACTGTCAACTGTAAGTTTGGTCGACTCAAATTGTCATACTGATTCTGCGAAATACGACTACGAAACTCTAACAATGCAAGTATCAGAGCTGCATATGGCGAAAGCTAGCGTTTCCCTTTCTAGAACAGGATGCCTGGTCGACTTCCAGACACGAGCTGCCTATTAAAAAACTAAAGCTCTTCAGATCAACCGCCGGTTTCCAAAGTTGTAGCGCTGGTCCACGATCCTTTTCGGGCCCTGCTAAGGACAGCTTGCGGTACAGGCTGTCATTATTTGCAATATTCCCAGAGTCATGTGGAGTATTGTAGAGAATGCACCGTCCGCTACATACTCCAGTGTTCTTAACGAGTTGCCTGGTAAAAACGTAGGCTGCTGTCAGAGCAGCATAAAATTAATCCGATTCGGTGACATGCGCTTCGTTGAATGCTACCGACTGACAAGATGTCTGGTGATCCAACGTCCTCTTCAAAGACAGTAGAAGTATATGGTACTTGGGTTACAAACAACAAACATACCCGTCCTGCACAGAAGAAGTTTAATGGTCGGTGCATTTAACTCAGGATTCCTAAGAGACTTAATAAAGCCTACTCTACAACTCTATCCAACAAGCAGAGATGATCTGTAAAGTATGCTCGGAGTATCGAACAGTGTATACAAATTCCATATAATAGCAGCCATTTAAATATTTAAAGCTCTATAGATGAACTGCCGGTCTCAAAAAGAACCAAAGTGGTCAGTTGTAAGGCTCCTCCACGATCTTTCGCGGACAGCTAAGGTCTGCTTGTCAACAAGGGAGAGGATGACAGTAATATAGATATGTGAAGTATTGTAGAGAATTCACTGCTCTCTGCATATTCTGACGTTGTTAACGTTAGCTGATCCACTTCCCTACTGTAAAGATGCAGCCTGGTATCAGGGTCATATAATATAAATCCGGTTCAGTGACATGTGCTCCGTTAAGTGCTGCCGCCGCGATTTGCAGAAGACTGGTGAGATCTTGTCGGTTGCTTAACAGGATGAAGTCAACATGGAGGACATTCCGCCTCGGCCACGGGCATATGTATGGATTTTTGCAACATCAGATAATGCGAAATCCCTAATAAGGAGGCAGATGGTTGATATCTGCGTCTTCCAACTGGCATCGAGAAGGTCGGTCGATTGGATGAGGTTGGTGAGTCTCTGTCTTGAATCTACTGTCGTTGAATCTGAAGATGAACATACCTCTTTGCAATTGTCCGATTGGATGCGTGGGGAAGCTCTTCATCACAGGTTCGGTATAATCCCATGATCGTTTTCTACAGATAAACCTCCACCACGTTAAGGCTGCATTCGCCGGCCTAAATACCCCGATGATGCAAGGAGGAGCAGATCTGGTTCTAACCCAAGAAACACGGTTGAGAGAACCCGGTCTTGCAACTGGCATCGGGAAGTTCGGTCGATTGGATGAGGTGGATGCGGCTCGAAGGCACGCAGCACGTCGAGCCACATCCGCAATCCCGTACTTTAACTGGCAACTGGAAGGTCGGTCGATTGGATGGGGAGGATGCGGCTCGAAGGCATGTATTATTTATTCTAATTGTTGAATCTGTGTCCCACCTCATCAAATCCGATGGTGTACAAGCGCGATAAGGAGGAGGATTCGAAAGATACTCTACAGGACAATAGTGGTGTAGGATCTAAAAATGGATATCCCTCTTTGTAAGTGTCCGAGATATATTTGGCGGAAACTAGCGTTTCCTTTCTTTCCGATTGGATGCCTGGAGAAGCTCTTCATCACAGGTTCGGAAGAACTCCATGGTATTGAGTCGTGTCGTGGATGAGCTTATATTGGACAGCGACGACTAGGCAGAAACAACGTAGTGTTGGCGAAACCTGGCCGGATTCTACAGATTCTATCTCCGCCACGTTAAGGCTGCATGCGTCGCCCTAGTTCAAATCCAGGTACCATGGTTGAGAGGGATTACGATATACATATATCCCGACTTTTTTTACATGGAGAAAAATTAGTTATCAGTGGATCAAATTTGAAAAAAAATCTGTTTTTATTGCATTAAGAATTGGAAGAGCCTATTAAATCCCGTCCAAATATTGTTCCATTTTTAAAGTTCACACATATTGTCCACTTAGCAGTAAACTATAATTATCTCTCCATCCCTAGCAACCCTACCACCTTCACTCACTACATTGTCTTTCTCATTCATGCATAATTGGCTCATTTGTCATTCATAGTAGAATATTAAAGTATGATGTGCCCGTCGGGCTTTACTAATTCTCATTATGTTTGTGTAACAATTTGCTTAAATACCCGTGAATATTATTGTGTGGGTTTCGCTAAACAAACAACTGCAAAGCAACAGTAATAGCAAAAAAAAACATATGTAAACCTTAAACGAGTGACACACGTCCAAATCCTCTTCCCCGAGACGGTAAATACAAACGATGTGAATGCTAGTACTATATATCCTCACAACATAAAGTGGGTATTATTGGGGAATGGGAGCAAGAGGACGAGGGGGATGTGGAGGCCGGAAGGGACACCTTTAGATTCGCTGTATATATCAGCCATTGTTGTTGAGGTTGAGTGGCAAATTGTATTGTTCCTCGTCGGTTTGCATTTCGTGTATGGCATTCATGCGGAAAATAAAAGGAATCCGCATGAAAGTGTCACCTTTCCGCAAATGGCGGATGGTGTGGTGGCACCCGTGGCTGCCGCTGTTCCAAGTGCTGCTACTGCCGCTGTCGTTTAACGATATTGCATAATAATTATTGTTGGTTGAAGCTTCTGGATGAGCGCAATTGGGTATGTAGGATGATGATGAGGACGATGACGGTGACGATGATTCATGTACAAACAGAAAGTTACACAATACAATCGGAGATAATATGCGATGAATGAATGTATTTGGGTTTATAAATACATCCTTACATGCTTGAGCATTTGACAGAGAAGATAACCCTAAGTGAATTTGTGAAAATGCATTCCAAAAGGCTTTAAAAGAGTTTTGTACTTTTAGGCTTTTGAATGATGTTAAATGGGCGCGGAACAAATCTTATTTACACTACAAAGATGAAAAAATTATATAGTAAAGATTTGACTATGACCCACATATTACAACCAGGACCTATCATTATTAGAGTTGTTTGGGTACGGATCGAAGACCTCTGAGGTCTTCCTCTACACTATAGTCGACCTCTGAGATCTTCCCATAAACTATACTCGAAGTCCTCTGAGGCCTTCCTCTATACTACAGTCGAAGACCCCTGAGGTCTTCTTCTATACTAGATTATTCCTTTATACTACAGTCAAAGATCTCTGAGGTCTTCCTCTATACCAGGGCTGTGGAGTCGGAGCCGGAGTCGGAGTCTGGGATATTTGCCCGGAGTCGGAGTACGGAATCGAAAAATTATGGTCGACTCCGACTCCGAGATGGATTGTGCAAAATGTACCATTTATGCGATAGAATTTGTGCACTCAACAATTCTGGTACAAAGGAAGGACAAAACATTTGAAGCTTTTAACCAAATATTTTTGTATGTCCAAAATATCTATAAAATCAATTAAATTATCGACTTTTTATGTAAATACCGTTTTAGGAAAGTTCTGTTTATATATGTGATCAATTTAGCAAGATGAATAACATAGATGGTAAAAAATAAGAATTTTGCAAGACTATACGCTATTCCTAAGCGAGTAAAAACCTTGTAAGGACAGTTATAGTAAATAGAAATATAAATAATAATTATAAAACTAAATGTAAACTGAATTTGTTCAAATTCGACAAAATAGCACTAAAAGGCCAAATCTAAAGAAACATATCTGAGGGCAATATCGATCTGCACCGATTTTGACAAATTGCAATAGGTTTCCTCACTGATGTAAAAAAGTTCTTATTGCCAAATTTCAGCAGGATCGGAGTGGAATTTTTAGCTGTACTTAACGAACAACTTAAGATGGACAGACAGACGAACTGCTAGTGATTCTGGGTCGAACGGTATATTTTAAGGTGTGTCCATCTGTAGTATTTTTTACAAATCTGTCAAAAAACAAAGTTATAACCCCATGTACCATATTGTGGTGTACAGTACGTACGTAAAACTGAATTCTAAAAATTGTGGTATACCGGTATTAAAACAGAGGTAGGTTGTAAAAAATTTTATCATGATTTTATTTTGAAAGAATTGTCATATTAGCTGCAAGTCAAGCGTTGATAAATAAATAATAAAATTTTATTTAATTTCTGGTATTTAATACCTACTGCTTTGTGGGTTTTTAACAAAGCTATATCTTATTTTCAATAAAATTAACTCACATCTTAGTAAAAACATAATTTCAGAAATTTATGTTATTAAACTGCCGGAGTCGGAGTCGAACCATTTTAAAATGGGCTGCGGAGCCGAGTAGTGTTGGCTCGACTCCGCAGCCCTGCTCTATACTATAGTCGAAGACCACTGAGGTCTTCCCCTATAATACAGTCCAAGTCCTCTGAGGTCTTAATCTATACTATAGTCGAATCTATGTATACGCTAGTCGATGAGCACTGAGGTCTTTCTTTTATACAATAGTCTATGCTATAGTCGAATACCTCTGACGTCTTCATCTATACTATAGTCGAAGACCTCTGAGGTCTTCCTCTATACAATAGTCGAAGAGCGCTGAGGTCTTCCTTTATACTAGTCGAAGACCTCTGAGATCTTAATATATACTATAGTCGAAGACCTTTTCCTCTATACTATAGTCGAAGACCTCTGATGTCTCCTTCTGTACTATAGTCGAAGACCTCTGAGGTCTTCCTCTGTACTGTAGTCGAAGACATCTGAGGTCTTCCTCTATACTATAGTCTAAGACCTCTTCCTCTATACTTTAGTCGAAGACAACGGAGGTCTTCGATCGAAGACCTCAGAGGTCTTTCTCTATACTATAGCCGAAACGTCTGAGGCCTTCTTCTATACCAGAGTCAAAATCCTGAGGTCTTCCATTAAACTAGAGTCGAAGACCTCTGAGGTCTACCTCTATACAATAGTCGAAGACCTCTGTGGTCCCCCTATATGCTACAGTCTAAGACCTCTATACTACAATCGAAGACCTCTGAGGTCTTCCTCTATACTAGAATCGAAGACCTCTGAGGTCTTCCTCTATAATAGAATCGAAGACCTCTGTGGTCTTCCTCTAAACTAGAATCGAACACCTCTGAGGTATTCCTCTTTACTATAATCGTAGACCTCTAAGGTCTTCCTCTATACTAAAGTCAAAGGTCTCTGAGGTATTCCTCTGTACTATAGTCGAAGAACTCTGATGTCTTTCACTATAGCCGAAGACCGTCTTCTATACTATAGCCTAAAACCTTTCAGGTCTTCCTCTATACTGTAGTCGAAGACCTATGAGGTCTTCCTCTATACTTTAGTCGTATACCTCAGAGGTCATGCTCTATACTATAGCCGAAGACCGCTGAGGTCTTCCTCTATACTATAGCCGAAGACCTTCTTCTAAATTATAGCCTAAAACGTTTCAGGTATTCCTCCATACTATAGTCGAAGACCTATGAGGTCTTCCTCTATCCTATAGACGAAGATCTCTGAGGTCTTCGTCTACTATACTCCTCTGAGGTCTTCCTCTATAATATAGCCGAAGACCTTCTTCTATACTATAGCCTAAAACCTTTGACGTCCTCCTCTATAATATAGCCGAAGACCTTCTTCTATACTATAGCCTAAAACCTTTGAGATATTTCTCCATACTATAGTCGAAGACCTCTGAGGTCTTCGTCTACTATAGTCCTCTGAGGTCTTCCTCTATAATATAGCTGAAGACCTCAGAGGTCTTCCCCTATACTATAGCCGAAGACCTTATTCTATACTATAGCCTAAAACCTTTCAGGTCTTCCTGTATACTATGGTCGAAGACCTATGAGGTCTCCCTCTATACTTTAGTCGTAGACCTCTGAGGTCTTGCTCTATACTATAGCCGAAGACCACTGAGGTCTTCCTCTATACTATAGCCGAAGACCGCTGAGGTCTTCCTCTATACTATAGCCGAAGACCTTCTTCTATATTATAGCCTAAAACCTTTCAGGTCTTCCTCTTTACTATGGTCGAAGACCTATGAGGTCTCCCTCTATACTTTAGTGGAAGACCTCTGAGGTCTTCCTATATACTATGGTCGAAGACCTGTGAGGTATTCCTCTATACTATAGACGAAGACCTCTGAGGTCTTCCTCTATGCTATAGTCGAAGACCTATGAGGTCTTCCTCTATACTTTAATCGAAGACCTCTGCGGTATCCCTTTATTCTATAGCCGAAGACCTTCCTCTACACTATAGCCGAAGACCTCTGAGGTCTTCCTCTATACTATAGCCGAAGACCTTCTTCTATACTATAGCCGAAAACCCTTGAGGTCTTCCTCCATACTATAGTCGAAGACCTCTGAGGTATTCCTCTGTACAATAGTCGAAGACCTCTGAGGTCTTCCTCTATACTACCTCTATCGAAGACCTCTGAGGGCTCCCTCTATGCTACAGTCGAAGACCTCTGAGGTCTTCCTCTATGATATAGTCGAAGACTTCTGAGGTCTTCCTCTATGCTATAGTCGAAGACCTCTGAGGTCTTCCTCTGTAGTACTTATATATTCGAAGACCTCTGAGGTCTTCCTGTACACTAGAGTTGAAGACCTCTAAGGGGTTCCTTTCTACTAGAGTTGAATATCTCTGAGGTGTTCCTCTATACTAGAGATGAAGACCTTTGAGAACCTCTTCCATACGAGAGGTGAAGGCGTCTGAGGTCATCCTCTATTCTAAATTTGATCTCTAAAGTCTTCCTTTGTAAAAGAGTCGACATATGAAATCATCCTCTGTACAATAGTCGACCTCTGAGGACTTCCTTTGGACCAGAGTCGACCTCTGAGGTCTCCTATTTACTGTAGACCTCTGAGATCTTCCTCTGCACTAGACTGGAAGACCTCTTTCCTTCATTTCAGTTTTGATCTGTAAAGTCTTCCTCTATACTAGAATTGAAGATCTCCGACTGTAGTATAGAGCAGACCTCAAAGGTCTGCTCTATACTACAGTCGAGGACCTCCGAGATATTCCTCTATACTATGAGTCGATCTCTGGGGTATTCCTCTGTACTATAGTCTATCATCTTCATCTATACTATATTCGACGTCTGGGATCTTCCTCTATACTAGAGTCAACATCTGAGGTCTTCCTCTGTACAATAGTCGACATCTGAGGTCTTTCTCTTTTCTAGATTTTATCTCTAAAGCCTTCCTCTAAACTAGAGTCGACCACTGAATTCTTCTTCTGTCCTATAGTCGACCTCTGAGGTATCCTTCTGTACTATAGTCGACATCTGCGATCAACCTCTATGCAAGAGTCGACATCTGAGGTCTTCCTCTGTACAATAGCCAACCTCTGATGGCTTCCTTTACACCTATACACTAGGATCGACACCTGAGGTGTTCCTCTATACTATGAGTCGATCTCCACATGTAAGGTCTTCCTGTCTGCTATAGTCGACGTCTACCATCTTCATCTATACCAGGGTCGATATCAGCGATCTTCCTCTATACTAGAAGAAAACATTTTGTTCCAGTTTGTTTCTAATAGTGAAGGGTATGCTAAATTCTGTCTCTTTAATATTAAGGAACATTTTTCTAGTTTTCTTTCCCCTCTTTGCTCCTGACATGGGTGTATTCTGCTTTTCTCCATTTTCCAACTTTTAAAATGTTGTGGTTGACATTCAGTCAACAGACAAAGTAAAGTCTATTGGCAACATTTTGGCGGTTATATGCATTGCAATTGTGATAGTCAAAAGTGGCAGACTTTAAAAGAGGAAGCTATGAATAGATACGGCAAAAACATTTACCTAGAATCACAAATCACAGGCATTGTGGTGGTACTCCCAGTGCATCCGCCAGTAAGTATAAGCTTGACTTTTGGTTCTATTTAAATAGATGCCATTCGTCATTGGTGGTTTTGGGAAAATATTACAATGAACTCCCACACACACTCCAACAAAAACATCGTTTAGGAAAATTGTGAAAAGCGTGGTGGTACAATGGTACCATAGTTCTTGGCTATGGCCGGGAGGATACCAGTGGCATTTGGAGTCAAAGACTCTTTTACATTTAAAATTTGCCCCCCGTGTAGAGAGTAGCAAATGTTCACATAATGTTAGTATATATTTTATTTGTCAGTTTCTTTATTCGTGGTTTTCTTTGATAAGCTTTGAGCTTTTGTTGCACTTTAGATTGTTTGCCTGACGGAAATGTTGGCGATGCATTGCGGCACTGTGGGAGAGTATTTTTTGTGCAGTCAAAAGGTAAGATACTTCTTAAGCTTCATAAGTAAAGGTCTGGAAATTTCATTATTATTTCCATAACAAATTTATCTCGGAACTAAAAATTGTGTTGTAATTAATATTAATTTTACCATTTTGTAGGATTGCAAATAATGATTTACTTATGGACTTATGTAAACTCCATCCGATGTAACTTATTGAGATTTCCATGTTTAATAGATTAAGGATTTTATAAGAGATAATGTTATTTCTTTAAAAAAAAAATATTATATAAAACAAAAATATAATAAACTGGTACAAATTAATGGGATTTTCCTACGTACTTATGACGTAAACTCCATCCGAAGTAGCAGACGGACGGACAGACATGGTTAAATCGATTCAGCTAGTGATTCTGAGTCGATCGGTATACGAGTACTTTAAGTTGGGTCTAGCTGTAATATTTCTAGGTGTTACAAAGATCTGCCATGAAACAAACCCAGTTCGGTGTAGTATATACAAATGCTGGTACAGATATTTGTCATAATTTATTGTCGATTCATCATTTTTTAATAAAGTTACTTATTTATTTATTACATGTTTAAAACAATTGTCCTCATCCTTTGTCACTCTTTTCAACCTCTAACAAATATTAAATACATGATTTTAAAATCAAAATTTCCACATCTATCCCAAATTTTAAAAATCCCCCACAGTGCAAATACAAGTACATCAATGCCAAAGGCAGCAGCTTCTTCAATCATAATATATATTTACAAATGAAATAAGCTGATGGTATTTCATGAAATAAAAGTTCAATTTAAAATGGCAATGCCTCCAGTAAATTGATTGGAGCTGCATTTATCATCTTGATATTTGCAACCGAGAAGATCATTCGATGGCGCAAACAAAATGTTAAATACTTAACATTTGCGGAGGAATAAAACTATTATGCAATAAATGAATAATTGCATAAATAAATAATGTATTTCATAACTAACTGATGCTAGTGCAGACATCTTCAGATTTCTCACACAATTTAACTTCTTACTTCGATTTTCAAGTGTTTGTATGGACGGGAATCAATGTTATAAGACGTTAACATTTTGTGCAAAATGGATCGCTGAGCTAATGGATCGGGAGCTAACGAAGGGTCGTGACAAATTCGCCTATTTTTCTCATGGTGATAAACTACGTATAAACTAATATGATAGGTTGTATAGAAGCTAGTAAAGAAATAATATTTCACTAAATTTTCGATTTTCTAAAAGTGGTATTCATACCCAAAGCGGGAAAGATACCAAACACTAGGCCAAAGGACTTCAGGCCAATTTATTTTATTTAGGTAGCACAGATCTTGGGGTGCTACACCAGAGAAGGAGTAGCTAGAAGTAGGAGTAGGCCAATTGGTTCCTATTAACACGTCTAAAAAGACTCCAAGACTCTATCATTAGAGAAAAGGCGGATAAAAACTCTTGTCGGGAAACCAACATGCATACAACAAGGGTAAGTCTACAGAATCGGTCCAACAGATCAGATGGTGCTTACGCTACATTGGTGGCCTTTTTTATATTGAAGGTGCATTTAACAACATTCAATCAGATGCGGCACTGTCGCATGTAAGGGTCAAATATATCTTTATAAGAATAATTCAGCGATTGCTTACCAGAAGATGAATAACAGCAAGTCTCGGTGCCACAACTCTAGCAAGATTTTTAAACAGGGACCTCCACAGCTATTAAACTAACTCCAAGAATTTTGAATCAAGCGTTGAATTGAATCCTGTTAGATCTATAACGTTGTGGCTGCAAAGTCATGCCATATGCGGACGACGTTGCAATCGCAGTATCCGGTATGTATAATGTATCCTCAGATACATTATACAGTTGGCTCTGAACAGAAGCAATGGTTTGAGTGTTAACCCAAACATGACAGAATTCTCTTTACTAGGCATAATAAGGTTCTACATATGGACCCTCATCGGCTAAATGGAACTGATGAAGTCAGTTTAGAAAGTACACTTTTTCTAGGTACAATCCTAGAAAGGAAATTCTACTTCAGACTAAAGGTATTGGAACGGGTAAGGAAGGCCAACGTCGTCTTATATTACTGCAGGAAAGCCGCAGGGTCGCGTTGGACCTCTCTCTCCTAAAATCGTGGCAACTGATAAGCCAGCTATACATCATCAATAAATTAATGAAGGTTTAAAGAACTGCCTGACTAAACATATGCAAGTACCACTACATCTACTACACTACATCTATCCGATTGATAATGTGGCTAGAGAAGTTAAAACCAGATCGGTACTAAGATTAAACTCTCTATCAATGTGGCGATACAAGAACTACGGCCACATGAAGATATCACATTGTAGTGCACTGGTAACCGATCGAGTGGCGGTGTACACGTTCCACAGGAACTTTATCACTAAGATTACTGCCAGAGAGGAATTGGTTGGCAGAATACAAGGAAATATGTAGTATCTCTTCTCTATACAGATGGTTCAAAGCTTGATGAGAAGGTTGGCTTCAGATTATACTAAAACTTAGTTTTGATATATCTTACAGCCTACCAGATTGCAGTGTCTATCAAGCCGAAATAATGGCAATAAGTAAATTCGCCAAGTAGCTGAGTCGCAACATAATGATCAACACTGGTGTTGTTATCTATTCAGACAGCCATGGATGCTACATCCCTAGATTCACAAACAGCCCTTGAGTGCCTCAGATCTCTCAACGAGATGGCTGAGCAGTTTGACATATAAATAACATGCGTACCTGAGCATTGGGATATCCCGGGGAACTGCAAAGCTGATGAGCTTGCTGTGAGTGGCCATCGATAGCTTAGTGGTTAGTGCATTAGGCTTGGATCTCGAAGGTGCTGGGTTCAACTCCCAGCCATGGCACCGGAAAAATTTAACATCAACATTTCATGTTTTCATCATAATTCGAGTTTCTGCAGCTAAAAATATTTAACCGGGTGCACTACCACTACAAAAACATCTGATCACACAAGTCAACAGGGAAGCTAAAAATAGACATAACACCATGACGACTATTAAGAATATAGAAACGGTAACACTCAAAAAACATCTCTTCCCTGAAGTTAATAGATGAATGTTAATTTACAACCGGACAACATAGAGTATATGAAAACAACATAAGGTTCCCGCGATAATCGGATATATGCCGGAACGAAGTCTGTAATAGAAAGAGACTTAAGTATTATCAACTCAGCGTCTGCAAGCTGCTACAACAACAACTTGCTGTGAAGGGGGCAACATTATAAATTCTTACAGAATTTGCATATATTGGTACGCCACTGAACATATGCAAGTTTTGGCTTAGGCAAGAGTCAGTCAGGACCGAAATCGGCACCTGTAGGGTAGCTAGACAAATCTGGCCATGATATGACCTGAGAAGATCAAAATATCTCTTTGCACTGGACAGGAGAAGATTGTCTACGTTAGTATCAGTTCTGACGGGACAATGCCTGATCAGCGAACACGTCACAAGATTGGGTATTGGCTCCAATGACTTTTGTAGAAGCTGTGGAGATGAGGAAGAAGTGGAAAGTATTAAGCACTTGCTCTGCGACTATTCCGCTTTGAGTAAACTACGTCTGAACATACTGGGGTCGGCCTTTCTAGGCAGTCTAGTGACCTGAACTGGTCTATGTGAGCTGGTAAAAACCGGCTACCACCCTAACTAAACTAAGATAGACAGATAACGACAACTGTATGGTAGCTAGACAAATCTGACCAAGATACGACCTGAGAAGGTCAAAATATCTTATTTCACTAGAGAGGAAAAGACTGTCCACGTTAGTGTCAGTTCTGGCGGGAAACTGATCGCCGAACACGCCAGCAGGTTGAGAATTCAGACCGCTGACTTCTGCTGAGCTTTGAATATGAGGAAGAAGTGGAGAGCATTGATCACCTACTAAGCTTCTGTCCCTTATTAAGGAAACGACATCTGGATATACTGGGCGGTTTTTCTGGAATGTCTGACAGATATTTGCGGTACAGATATTCGTATGGTCCTTATATAGAGATATATAACTGTCAAAACTACGCAATCTGCAGGTGTCGTTCAGTAATCCATAACAGTGATAAAAGTGCCCTAAAAATTTGGAGGCGGAGATCTTCATTTTCCCATCATGAAGAAAATTATATTCTTAACGGGATAGTTTCATTCGCATTTGATGACATCTGTAGTAAAAAAATTCGAGATAAATTAATAATATTCTGCAGATAATCTATTCCAGATTAATTGTGTCTTCGATGATTGGGCTCTGAGGATGACCTACTACCTTGTAAATGTTGGTGATGCCTCATTAATACGGTGAACATGACTAGGGCGCAGTGCTCTCCTATTAGACCCAATGAACAGCAGATTAAAGAAAATAGCACACTTATTCTGACCTTTTAAGGTTCTTTCGCTAAATTTTACTGCCGTCAGAAGTTCCCTGTTAAAAGAGCTGGAGGTGATCTAAACGTTGTACAACATTTAACCGAACATAGCCTGAATTGCTTGACTTAACCTACCTGTCCAGTCAAGTCGATTCCAGATTCCTCGGAGAGCCCAAACAAAACATGGAGATTCCATCGTGTCTTCTATGATTGGGCTATGAGGATGACCTGCTACCTTTTAAACGTTGGTGTTGCTTCATCAACATGGTGAGCATGACTTGGGCGCTGAACTTTCCTATTTGACCTTTGCTTCACGGATGCCCAATAAATATCCAACTAAAGATAATCGCACGCCTCTTCTGACCTCTTAAAGTTCTTTCACTCAATTCCGTTTCCTTCAGAGTTTCATTTTAACTAGTAGTTAGTGGAGAACTAAACGTTGTACAACTCCATAAAATAGCCCGTATTGCTTGACCTACATTACATTACCTAGCCATTCATATATTGCTTAACAAATTGTCAGATGGGAAAGGTTTATTACATCGATGGGGTTCGACATCATGTGATGTCCTGGGCACAATTTACCAACTCCGGAATGCAGGTTACATGGCTTGAAACTTTTGACTCCTAATTCTATAAGCGCAGATGCCGATTTCGATGTCATTGTTAGTTCTCAGATCTCCGGAGATATACAAAATGAACAGTGTCAGAGTTAATCCTTCTGCAGGACAGTAGCAAAATAAGTGCTCAATGCTCTCCACTTCTTCCTCATCAACACAGCTCTTACAGAAGTCATTGGACTCAATACCTAATCTTCTGAGATGTTCGCCGATCAGGTAGTATCCCTTCAGAACTGACACTAACGTAGATAGTGTTTTCCTCTCTAGCGCGAGGAGACATTTTTACCTTCTCTGTTCGTATCTTGTCACGATTTGTCTAGCTTCCCCACAGTTGCAGATTTCTGTCTATCTTTCATTGAACTGCCTGATTGCCTCTTGCCTGACCCAAAGCTTGCATGTGGACAGTGGCGCACCAATTTATACAAATTAATCGAGTAATGTCGTTCCCTTCCTAGCAAGTTTATCAGCTATACAGTTCCCCGAGATATCCCTATGCCCAGGTACTACCCATATGAGGTGTATGTTTAACTGTCCAGCCATCTCTTTAAGAGATTTGTGAGAGTCAAGTGTTGTTTGAGAATTTGGGGAGGTGGTCTCCAGGGAATTGATAGCAGCCTGACTGTCCGAGTGAATAACAATGTCAGTGTTGATCACTATGTTGCGGCTCAGCCACTTGGCGACTTCCCTTATTGCCATTATTTCGGCTTAATAGACACTGCAGGTATCTGGTAGTCTATGAGCTATCAACAATATGTTCTTTACATTGTACTCCGAAGCCAACCTTTTCATCAAGCATCGAACCATCTGTGTAGAAGTGGAGATGTTTTCTATTTCCTGGTGTTCTGCCAACCCATTCCTCTCAGGCAGGTATCTTAATGATGAAGTTCCTGCCGAAGGTGTACACCGTTGGTATGTAGCCCACTCGGTCGGTTACCATAGCACTACATTTTGATATCCTCATGTGACCTTAGTTGTAGTCCACCTCCACATTGAAAGACTGTTCAATGGTAATGACGCTTTGGAGGCTGCTTCACTCGCCAAAATAGAAGAAGGTTCTCTGAACCTTTGATAATTCCTTTGTAAAGGATAGTTTATTATCTGCCGTCCACCACACCCCAATGTCGCACAACAATATTGGGCGACCGCTGCAATTTATATACAATGTACGATGTATTTTTATTATTATTTCCTGCGGGAATATAATGAGACGTTGGCTTTTCTTACACGTTCCAATACATTAAGTCTGAAGGACAATTTCCTGGCTAGGATTGTAAGATAGTCTAGATGAGTTCCGTTTAGCCGAGGAGTGTACACATGTGGAACCTTATTCTGCCTAGTAAAGATAACCAATTCTGTCTTGTTTCGGTTAACCCTCAAACCACTGCTTCTGTCAATTTGTCTAAAGCCACCTGTATAACGCCTCTGAGGACGTTTTCGTACTTGCCAGATACTGCGATTGCAACGTCGTTCGCATATGCCACGACTTTGCACCACAACGTTCCAGATTCCACATAAGTGGAGTTACAACACCTCCCTATGTAGTCCCCCTGTTTATAATCCCTGACGATTTTTTGACTATATCAAAATGAGAGTTTGACATTTTTAAGCCGAATTCATCTGGCAACCTTTCATATCCAATAAGTTTTGCTCAGACAAATTTATATCCTTGAAGTGCTCGACAAAAAATTAAAGCCTTATTCGACATTTTAATATCTTCTAAAATGTTGTTCGTTTACTTTTTCCTTTCCCAGGAAAACTTTTTATATGTCAAAAATTCTTTATCTCAATGCAAAAGTTAAACAATTCCAAGTGGCACTAGCAGCACTATCAGTTCGATAAACCGCACGACATTTCCAATGATTCATGTTCATGTGAACCAAAACGAGGAACAGTAGGAGTAGGTGGAGAAGAAAAAGGAAACCCCATAAACCAGCACACAATGTGGTTTGAACTTAAATAATGATGATAGTTTGTGAACAACTTTCTCTTTCCGTGTGAATGAATGAATATCCTGTCACGAAGTGAAACACCTCCTCCATTGGGAGCAATAGAGCATTGGAGTATTGTAGTATTAAATCATCGAACATATTTTCCTAAATTGGTTGGGTAATTTCCTGGAAGCATTTCATATTATCATAGTTTATGAAAATGCCATTCCATATGGGGGCTGCGACAACTTGTTCGTGCCTAAGGACATGAAATCATGCAAATATGTATAGTATGAACGTGTGTGTGTGAAGAATTGCTTCCTTGGTGAACTATGCTTCGAAATTCAACAAAAAAAAAACGAAACCGAAAACTACTAACACCACTACTTTCGCACAGGGAGACGTTATTAATGTTAGTTGCTTTCCTATACTATCAACGTGAGTATATATCAAAATTCATACATGCTCAGACATACCTAAGTATGTATGTGTTATTAAGTATTCCTGCATATCGCTGGCTGCCAGCAAAGAACCAATGAAGCATGTTAGAAGTAACTCCTACTCGGGTTTCCTGCTAGTTCTCTTCCATTTCCTCTGTCAGAGGTCCTTTTGCCATTGCAGCTGTTGCTTTGTGCGTTGAATAACGAGGTTAAAATCACATTAAATCCTGCGACAACAAGAAGTTAATGGCTAAAGTTTGCCTTTCTCTTACCACGTAAAGGATCTAGAGTAGGAGCAGGAGCAGAAACTGAGAGCTCTGCACATGTCTGGATGAATGAATGTTATGCACGTGTTCGATGGCATGTAAGGACAAGAAAAACAGGCAATTTTCTTCACACTTTTCCCAACCTTTGCTGCACACACTATAAACAATAGTTTCGGGGGAGTGAAATGAGGATTCTTTTGAAGCAAAAAACTTTGATAATTGCTTTATAAAAATCATGTCAAAAAACAATCACATCACAGAAAGCGATTTTTCGTAGCTAAAAATGGCGTTTCGAAGTAAAAATAATTACTTAGAAAATGTCTATAAAATATGTGGAAATTATTGAGATATTCTAGTCCCGCTAATATGAATATCGCTACCGTCAAAATCTGTCCCACTTCTTCCTCATCTCAGTAGTTTCTGCAGAAGAAGGACTCAACTCCCAACCCCCCTGGCGTGTTTGCCGATCAGGCAGTGTCCCGTCAGAACTAGAACTAAATAACACAGTCTGTTGCTCTCTAGTGCGAGGTGATATTTTGACCTTCTTAGGCCAGATTTGTCTAGCTACCCTACAGTTACCGATTTATGTCGATCTCTCATTGGACTGCCTCTTGCCTAAGGCAAAGCTTGTATGTGGCCTGTGGCGCACCGACCTTAAAGCTTCAATGCATCGCTTATCAGTAGACGTCCACCACAACTCAATGTCGTGTGATATGTTAGGTTAGGTCAGGGTGACAGTCGGAGTTACCAGCCCACATAGACCAACGAAGGTCCCTGGTGCTACCACGGGCTCAGATGCCCCTCATCGAAACAACCCTGTTTGATAAACAAAATTGTCAATAGTACATATATCGGTACGGGAATGAGCTGTCAGCCTTCCTAGAGAGATCAACCCCAGTATATCCAGACGTCGTTTACTCAATGCGGGTCTGTAACAAAGCAGGTGCTCAATTCTCTGAATTTTACCTCATCTCCAATGCTTCTGAAGAAGTCATGGGACTCAATTCCCAAACTTCTAGCATATTCACCGATTACGCAGTGCCCCGTCAGAACTAAAACTAACGTATACAGTCTTCTCATCTCTAGTGCGAGGATATATTTTGACCTTTTCAGGTCATATATTGGCCAGATATGTTCTGACGACACACTATGCAAACTACCTGTTTGATAAACAAAATTATCAATAGTACATATATCGTTACGGGAAATATCTCTCAGCCTTCCTAGAGAGATCGACCTAGTATATCCAGACGTCGTTAACTCAATGCGGTACAGTAACAAAGCAGGTGATCAATTCTCTGCATTTTACCTCATCTCCACAGCTTCTGCAGAAGTCATGGGACTCAATTCCTAAACTTCTAGCATATTCGCCGATTACGCAGTGTCCCGTCAGAACTAAAACTAACGTATACAGTGTTCTCATCTCTAGTGCGAGGAAATATTTTGACCTTTTCAGGTCTTATCTTGGCCAGATATGTTCTGACGACACACTATCTGATGGGTGAACACGCCAAAAGGTTAAGTATTGAGTCAAATGACTAATGTAGGAGCTGTGGTGATGAGGAAGAAATGGAAAGCATTGAGCACCTGCTTTGCTACTGTCTCTCACCAACAGCCCCCATGCACAATGTGCATGAGTACCAAATAATTCAGTGTTTCTGAGGACATTTGCCCTCCTCCTTGGTTAGGAGCGGAACCCATATAAAAGTCCTTACCATTATATGGGTCATGGCACCCGGTTGGTATGCAACTCCACATCCGAAACTATTTTCTCCAAGCGATTTTGGTTTAAACCACAGGGACCACACCAATAGTCTGGCCAGAACCTAGGTTCCAGGGCGTTCCTGTCTCCCGTGGTACCGGATTAAGTACTGCGTAGCCGAATTTATTACCAGTTAGATTCCAAAAAATCAAGGACTGGTGACACATCTGGTATCACTGTATAGTCCACATCCTGGGAATAGATGGGAACGATAGAATTCGTAGATCCCCTAAAAACCTGGTCCAGTACGAATTGAGGCGGCAACACCAGCCAGATCTCAGTTGGGGCCAAAACTACTCTTGTCTTCCGCTTCCTCCGAAACCACTGAAGGGTCTGCCTGGAAGGTGGAAGCATATACACAAGGTGGTGCTTGGGATGGCTGGGATGGTAACAACAAAGTAAATACTGCTTCGACATTAAAAAATTGTGTCGTCGCACGGTTGTGACCTTCGTCTCCTCATATATTTGGTCCACAGGCAGCCTGTCGCACTTCTTAGGGCTGCATTTTGGCAGGTCAGCAGGTTCTTCCACTGCGACTCGCTTACATTCGGTGACCATGCTGGTTCTGCATAGATGTCCACAGAACGTCATATCGCTTTGTAAGAAATCGAGTACGTTTCTTTGTCGATTGCTCTGCTGCCGGCTAACGACTTCAGGACCGTGTTCCAACTTCTCATTTTATTGCAGTAACATATGGCATACGCCGAAGAGGCTATCAAATGTGACCCCAATAGCTGTAGGGTAATTGATGGTCGAAATTATTGTGCCATCGACTATCACATTGAGTTGCTTCTTCTCTTGTGCTGTCCATGCAGTAAACAGTGTGGCAGATGATTTGGTGGCGGATATGATTCAGGTTCCTCGCAGCAAAGAAATTGGCAATCTCTGACAGGTAGACAATCAGCCTTTCACATATGTCACCGATCCAGATCCAGGGGCCAGACGTCAGAATCGTACAATCATCAGCATATGATACGATTTCAACGCCGTCAGGAGGTGGTGGAATTGCCGAAAGGTGCCGTAGAATGACCCCATCTTGGGGAACTCGCTGTTTCACTCTACGGGGTTTGGACTTCATGTTTCTGAATTCTACATATGACTGACGCCCCCACAGGTAATTAACGATCCAACGTTTCAAACTGTTCGGGAGGGAGGCGTTGGCAATGTCCTGAAAATCGTGGCATATCTACGGTATGACAGTATCGTAGGCCATCGATAGGTCAAGCGACACGAGTACTGTTCTGTCACCGGGCTTTATCTGCTTAGGACCGTGGCTTATACGTATGGTAATGGAGTGTAAGGCAGTAGTCGTACTGTGCTGCTTACGGAATCCGTGCAGACGATCCGCAAGATCCGAAAATGTCCAATTAGACTCGGCAGGATTAAAGCTTTGGCTTTGCTACTGGCGAGAGATGAGAAAAAGACCAGTATGATTCTCCCCTACTCGCACCTTTGCCCGGTTTCAGTAGCAGGACCACTCTGCCCATTTTCTAGACTTCGGGTACTATTAGAGTGATTAGGGATAGGTTGAGGACATAAGTCAGGTACTCGACTCCCCGTATGTCCAACTGCTTCAGCATCAACATAGATATTCCGCCGAGGCCAAGCACTTTGAATGACTTTGCACTACGGATGACATCTGCATCTTCTCCAACTGTAATTTATGGTAGTACTTTTTCAGCTCGGAGAGCATGAGTGCGACACAATACATTCCTTTTCGACCTGCCACTCTCTGTGTGCTCTATAACTTGCCGGTTAAAATAACACGCGCACCTCATCGGGTCAGTCACAGTGGTAGCACCAAATATGACTGCCGTCCGGTCGTCTCTCCTGCCAAAATGTCAAGAGTGACGTAACCGCTGCCCACAATTTACCGATACCGGAACTTAAGTTGTATTGCTTCAAATGATCCAGCCACTTGTTCCGCTTATATTCGTCGACTTTCCTACTGATTTCTAGATTCAGTTCCCTGATTCTAGGATCTGCAGGGTTACAACGAAGAATTTCATCACGCTCGTGGTGCTCAATGAATTGCCGGTTAAAATAACACGCGCACCTCTTGGGGTCAGTTGTGGTACCAAATTTGACCGCCGTCCGGTCGTTTATACTGCTAGTGACTTAACCGTTTTTTTTGCGAGTGACTTAAGCGTTGCCCACAGTTTACCGATACTGAAACTTAAGTTGCATTGTTTCAAATGATCTATTTATTTATTCCGCTTATATTCGTCGACTTTCCAACTAATTTCTAGATTCAGTTCCCTGATTCTGGGATCAGCTGTGTTAGAACGACGAATTTCATCACGCTCGTCTGAGAGTCCCGCTGAAGGAAAATAAGGGGGTATTTCAGGGATTCGACCAGCAGCGATAAAGCGAGCAGTTGCTGCGTTGTTAATATCTCTGAATTTCTTCTCAGCTACCCGAACATGGAATGGATAGTGCATTGAAGCTTTGGTTGATAAATTCTCCGACCCAGTTCCAGTTCGCTTTTCTTTGTATCAGGTAGGATGAATCAATGGTGAAAATTATGGGGAGGTGGTATAATTCCAGTGAAATGACGTACTAGCAGGTAACGTCATTAATCAGACCTGCGACGGAGACACAACACTATAGGTGATATGTCCGGCCTCGATAACAAAAGCAGAGCGTTAGTGCATCTGGAGGTTAGGCAAGGCCACATCAGTCTGAAATGTATACAGTTCCTGACTATGTAGTGATTACATGTCATTTGTTGCCGTAAGGGTACTATCTCCCAAGAAGAGCTTGCCCTAGAGCGTGTAAAGTACGGCCCAGTCTTGCAGGTTCATGTGCTTTGCAGTTCCTGGTTGGCGCTCGGCATCCAAATCTGGCGAATCTTCAACTGCTCAGTCATCTTGTTAAGAGATCTGCCACAGCCGAGGGCTATTTTTAGCAGCCGGACTATCAGAACATTATTCAGAACCCATTCTGATCTATCAGCTATAAGAGTGTTATACTTCTTGTCAAAAAGTAGTTCAGACATAGTGTAATCAACATATGTTCCTAGCCATTTCCTGGCCGGAATGATAATTCCTTAAGTTTGAATTGCTATAATGTCTAGTATAACATTTAGGGCCTCAGTGGGTTCGTTCTCAACGCACCAGTGATACATATATCAGACATTCCCTGAACTTTGTTAGTATCGCGCAAAATGTGAATTTCTGCAGAGCCGTCCACCAGACAACAATTATTATTATAATTTAGTTCCGGTAGCTCATAGGTGGATGCAAATGGGGTGGAAGTGCCGCTTCAGGGTATGCAGACACTAAAGTCCAATTCTTACTCTCACCTCCAGCGCGGTGCATTCTGGAAACTCGAGCAACCTAATTAAATATGTGGTATCAAAAACGCATGAGACATAACGCCGGGACTGACGAAGAAGCTTCAGTTGGGCAAGTTTTTCATACACAATCTAATGGTCAATTGAAATAAAGTGTATTCTTTTAGGAGTGGTAGCGCAAGAATTCATGCGGAATCAACGGTAGCATCCGAAGCCCAAGTCAGGTAGGGACACGTGATACAGTAGGTATTCTGTACTCTATACACCTGGGTGAATACATGCGTTGACCACAACGCCCCTACGAACAATGCGCATGACTACCAAACAATTCCGTGTTGCTGGATTTACCCTCCTCCTTGGTTAAGAGCGGAGCCCATCTAAAACTCCTTTCCATTTTATGAGTCATGGCACCAGGTTGGTTTGCAACCTCACATCCGAGACTATTCTCTCCCAGCGATTTTGGTTTCAACCACAGCCACCACGTTGCACTCAAAAGGGACCTCACCAATAGTCAGTCCGGAACCTGCCTTCCGAAGGTTTTCCTGACTCCCGTTGTATCAGATTAAGTGCTCTGGTCAGACTACGTAGAATGTACTACCAGTTAGACTCCAGAAAATGTAGAACTCGTGATCCATCTTGGATCACCATCCAGTCCTTATTCTGGGAATAGATGGGAACGATTGGACTCGTAGATCCCCCGGTCATGTGATACAGTCAAAGAGATTCTGACGACCGATATAAAGCGGTATAACCTTCCCAAAAGCACTGAGGAAATGCAGTTGCAAATGTCAATGCCAGCCTGAAGGCGGTACAGGCAACTCCGGTACCAGGAACGAATGCTGAAGCCCAATCCCCTACTCAGCTTAAACTTAACTGAGTAAAGAAACCGAAATTAAAAAGAAAAAGCCAGACAACACTACTACTACTAATATCTCCTGCTGAATGGAACTAATTCTGTCTTGTTCGAGTTCACAACCCAGGTTGTTATCGGAAGCCCAACTCTGCGGTTGTATGAAGAGTACCTGGAAACTTCCCTATAACCGCTATTGCATCGCCATATGCATAAGCAATAACCCTAGCACTCATCTTCTGCAAAGAAAGCAGAATATTGTTCACGGATAGATTCCATAGCAGAGGAGACAGAACTTCCCCATGGGGCGTTCACTTCAGTCGGTTTACTCGACTAGTGAAATGTTCTTACTTTTTGGCTTTCCACTATGTAAATAGCAATATAATAACTAACAACATTACCTCAGCAACCGTTCCAGTCTCGTGTTATGTTCTTTGAAGTCATATTTTCTTGAAACTTCTGCTGTAGTTTTAGTTTAAACTTCGAAGGAAATTCTATCCACTTTCATTCATTCCCAGAACTGCTCTCAGCATCATCAACGTCAACTAATGCAGATGGTATGCAAAAAATAAATTCTTTCAAGGAAATAATTCACTTGGTAAATGTTTGCATAGTGAGGAATCTAGCATATTTGCCATTTAACGATTTTTTCCCTCTTCAATTCATTATAAAAGATAACCGAAAATGGCAAAGCAAAATAGGTAAAGGTGAGTCTTCAATTGATGTTATCAGTATTTTTTGAGTCTTTTAAGCAAAAAGTATTATTTTGAAAGAAAAAACCCCATTAATTGCTTGGCATGATTAAGATTTTCCTTGGCTAACCTTTTTTTTCGCCAATCCAGCCATCAACTTGGCCACCTCCACACGACAACCACAATGACAACTCAAGTCATAGTAACATTGAGACGGACACAACAACAGATGATAAACAATTTTAAAGAAGAAAAAATATCAAAAAAATACCTACGAATTGTTGTTGTTTGTGTCATTGTCGTAGTCGTAACTCTTTAAATGGTGGGTAGTGACAATTTTCTGGTTGTTGTCTTTGCTGTAAATAAATGTCAAACCTAATGACATTACTGCTCAGTGAACCACGTGAGTGCAAGGGGATGAGGGATAAAATGACACACGCGGCAATGTCTCAGGTAAGAAAAGGCTACGCCAGGCATCCAATAGCCATTCAAGCAGCATCCAAATACAACACTTAAAAGTTACTGGCGATGTTGCTGTCGCTTTTATGACAGGAGTGGAGTGCAGAGTGTAGAGTTGCAGTGTCGAGTGTTTTTGCAACAATGTCTGGCATTCAGGAATGCATTACGTGTCGCCGCTTGAGAGTTGCTTGAGAGCAGTGAGTGCCATTAACCTTTCGAGGGCTGTTGCAATATTCAAAGATTTTCGAAACTCCTACTGCTAGAGGGTAAGTAGGGTCAAATAAGTACGAGAAAAAACATTACACCATCAACAAGATGCGGGGTAATAACCCTGGAAAATTTTGGTAAGTACATGTCATTACCACTTGCATTACCTAGTAATCTGGAAGGAATGATTTACAGAATAAGCCGCTAGGGAAGTCCGTAGAGTTGGTCGCTTCTTGCGTCAGATTGGTGAGGTTAGGTAAAGTTAATGTGATAGCCTGTACACCACGCTGACCGAGACAACGCAGTCCCTTGTGATACAACGCCGAACCTAAATTACCTACGAAATGTGAATCTAGGATAGTCTGCCGCCTTTTAGGGATGCGTCACAGCAGCTGCTAGAAAATTAATTTGTCAATACAATAAATTCCAATTCGCCTAAAGCAAGCTCATCTACTCAGCCATCTTCTTAAGAGATCTGCGGCAGATGATTGCTCTTCTTGAATGCAAAAGAATTCCACAAATTGGCAGATTAGACAAATTTGCTAACTCACCAACGACATTTAGGGAGCCAGCCGCCTCCAAGAAAATGAGAGAGAATGGTGCGCAGACAAAGGAGTTCTATCGATTCCTCCTCCGCTTGGCCATCGCAGCTTCTGCAAGGTAATTTACAAAAACTGTTTGTCTCTCTTTGTTACGTCCAAAAAATAGTGAGCCATCATGAAACAAAATAAGTAAAACTTCCCGTCTCAGTAACGATACCAGGACTTTTAAAGTACATAGGTCCTTACTAATGGCCATCTGAAGTTTATTTGTTGCTACAAATTCATTATATTTCAGGAGGAGCTTCCATGTTGTTAGAGGAATATCCATATATTCCAATTCCCCTAGAACATGTAAGGTAGCTGCTCCTATCCTGGCAAGCTCATTTACGCTACAATTCCCTGGATTGTGTCGGTGGCCTTTCACCCATATCTGAAGAATTTGTAACTGCTCAACCATCACTCTAAGATATCTGCGGAAATTGCGAGCTGTTCTGGAATCCAGCTATTTTATGGCGGCCAGGCTATCGGAGTTTATATTTATGCTCGCCTTTGGCAGAACGTTCTATCTCGGGCATTTCAACCTGCTAAATATCGCAGGGATAAGGCAATCTACCAGATACAACATGTCATGGATATATCGAGTTGATCTCGAGTCCAAATCCATCATTAAGTTTGGAACCATCAGTGTAGAAGTACATACAGTTACTACTACCCCAAATGCAGCCTTTCCATGCATCCTATGTCCGCAGTCATTTCCTTACTATTCCTCAAGTTCCCTTAAATGTAATGCCGAGAGACTTTACGTCTATTTTCGTACCGTTTAATGAGTTACCGTCATGACATAGACCATAAATCAGACATCCTGTCTCGATATTAATAGCGGGACAATTAGGCGAGGCCACAGTAGCTTGAAATTTACACTGCTTCTGATTGGTGCCCATCTGAAGTTTGTTGCTATAAATTCATTGTCTTTTAAGATGAGCTGGATGTTTATAGAGAAATGTCATCTATTTCATTTCCACTACCGCATCTAAGCTAGTTCCTAACCTTGCAAGCTCATCTACAATACAAATCCCTGGCTGTTTTTGAATTCAGGAAAAAAGAATCCAGGTAATGGTTGCCTGGCTATTGGAGAATATATTTATGTCAATCCTTGTCAGAACGTTATATCTCAGTCATTCTGCTGCCTCCCTAATAGCAAACATTCCAGCCTGATAAACACTGCGGTGATCAGGGTCTATACATACCTATAGATTTTTCGTAGGTATTTATGTAGATTCCGAGGGCACTAAACATACCTACAACCATACCATTATGATTGGAGCCATCAATATAGAAGACCACACGGGTATTACCTCGCGAAATGCAGTCTTTCCATGCATCCCATGTGAGCAGTCATTACGCAAACGTACTGCCGTGGCTGCGGTGAACTTTTTACCTCAAGTGTCCATGGGCAACAAATGTAGTCATACATTTAGTGCAACATGCAGCTTTGTCGATGATGCACAGACTGACCGTTCTTTGGACCTTATTCAATATATTACTGTAGCTTGACTTTCGAGTGCCATCCACAAAACAAGAACTCTGTAGATTCTAGTGTAGCCGGATATGTCTCTTAGTAAATCGCCTTCAAAAGCCTTTTGTTGCTCGATTAGTCAGGGCTGCTATCTATGCGGTCTGTTTGACATTATTGCAGATCCTATCTATGTTAAGGACTATAGTAGAGGACCTCATAGAGCTGCTCTACTATAGCCGAAAATCTCAAAGTTTACTATACCATAGTCATCGACTTCAAACTTTAAGTCCTTCATAGAGGAAGATCTCAAAGGATGATATTACCTACTGAAATAAGATATTAAAGGTCAACTCTACCATAGTAGACTCCGGTGTAGGGGACGACCTCCAACGTCAACTCTACTATAGGGTTAGACCTCCGACGTCAGCTGCACTATAGAGAAGGACCTCAAAGATCGACTCTAGCATTGTGGACTTTGCTTTAGAGAACGATCTCAAAGTTCATTTGAATAGAGGACGACCTCCAAAGTCAGCATTAGACGAAGAACTGATAGATCGGCTCTATTACAGAAGAAGATCTCAATATACAAATACATACATATTATAAAGAAAAACCTCAATGGTCGGCACACGCATAATGAACGATTCAAGGACGGAGGATGAGGATAGAGGACTACCTCCGAGTTCGGCTCAAGTATGGAGGAACACCTACAGGTCAGTTTTACTATATAAGAACTTTGACGTCAACTCTTCTATGGAGCAAAACGCTGTATTCACCAAACCTCAATGGTCGACACAAGCATAATGAACGATTCAAGGACGGGGTATGAGGATAGAGGACTACCTCCAGGTTTGGCTCAAGAGTGGAGAAACACCTAGAGGTTAGTTTTACTATAGAAGAACTTTGACGTCAACTCCTCTATGGGAAAAACCCTACGGAAAATCAAGTTCCAATTTAACTGAGTCTATGGATACCAGTACTGGTTAAAATGGAACATGACACTGATCTGAAGACGTAGGGATTGATGTCTATTAATTAATTAGGGTCCACCAAACAGTAGTGGTGGATGTGGTAGAGACCAGTTGGGTTATCTACTCCCTATCAGAGGACTATATGGGTTATCTACTACTTAATAAAATCCAATTTGGTCTATCTACTGCTTAGTGGACGACCAACTACGCAACCCGATGGGTTATCTATTTCTTAGTAGAGGCCCACTTGGGTTATCTACTCCTTCGCAGAGGACCGGTTGGGTTATCTACTTCTTAGTAGAGAACCACTTGAGTTATCTACTCCTTAGTAGAGGACTAGTTGGGTTATCTACTTCTTAGTAGAGGACCACTTGAGTTATCTCCTCCTTAGTAGAGGACTAGTTGGGTCATATACTTCTTAGCTTGTGGCCAGTTGGTTTATCTACTCCATATTTGGCGGCCAGTTGGATTGTCTACTCCTTAGTAGAGGACCTGTTGTGTTATTTACTCCTTAATTAACCACCAGTTGTATTATCTACACCTTATCGTTGACCAGTTGCTAGGCCAGGCATCGCTCTCACTCAAAGATGAGTCAAAAAGTTTGAAGTGACCCGTACACACTGCAAAATCCAAGCTACGCAAGGCCCTAGTCTAGAGTAGTGTAGTTCGCGAACAAACTAGTTCAACAGAACGGGTCGTTCGTTTACGAAATAAATTTCCAATTTTTTATATAAATAATTTTTTTTGATATATAGATAATATAGGGTGATCCATTTCGAGGTTCCCTACTTTTTTAAAGAAAAAAAACAAAGAAAATTCAAATTGATATATAGATACTATATAGAGTGATTCATTTCGAGGTTCCCTACTTTTGTAAAGAAAAAACACAGAAAATTTAAATTGATATATAGATAATATATATAAACAATCCTTCAAGACACCCTTCTCTTATACATGAGATGTAATTTTTCTTTAGTTAAATGGTGACAAATGCCTTACAGAACACCCGCAAATAGGCTTCTGAAGACTACCGCTATTTGCATCCTGTGAAAATTTAACAGAAATATTAAAATAAATATTTTGACAAACATACAGCTTACAGAAAAGATTTATTTATACAACATTCTCAAACAAATTTACGTATTGCATTTCGTCATGGACCATTGCCAGCAATCTTTATAAACTACTCCCTCTCATATGTATTATGTGTAAGTGACCCACAATATTGAGTTATCCTTCGGTAGCCATAATTAATCCAATTAAGGCCATTCGAACAATGGAGCAATTTGCAATTTCTTTCTCACCCATTAGTGGTTAACGATTTCATCGGTGGCCTGGCTTTTGACTGGGTCCTTGTCACGTGCAGGTGAAGATGCCAGCCAGCCAGCCAACTATGCAACCAAGCAGCCATACAGTCAACCTGCCAGCCCAACACACGGAAAGCAACCTTTTAATGATGCCAATAAGGTGTAATAAAATATCTCTATTTATGTCGATACATAAGTATGCGTGGTTATGTCAATGGTGTGCGTGTGGGGCTGTGTTTGTATATCTCGGGTTATGTCATGATATGCATGTCAATGTAATTTACAAGTCATTGATATTTATGTTGTTACTATGGTTTGTTCATACACCGCCGCACTTGTCCACCTCCTCCTCCTCATCATCCTCATCCTCCATCATCTTATTACATGCGCGATGCTTGCATCTTCTGCTGCAACATCAGCAGCATCATATGGCCACAAGCCATTGGTAATGGCAAATGACAAGAAACGGATACAAAACCGTCGTCAATGAAGAAGAAGATGAGGTCGATATCCGTTCGCTCGTCTGTCCGGCATTGTGTTCATAATGAACCACATTCATTTAAATGCCCTTTAATACTTAATTTGCATGAACATGAAGATAATGTCAACTTCATTTGAGGCCAAATAAAATAATAGATGCATACAAATATGCATTGGGGGTGAACAAGTATAAGATTACAAAGGATATCTACTAAATTAAGATAATTAATAAATACTAGAATGCATGAAGGGACGCGTGGTCGACTCTTTCATAGCGAAATAGCTTAGTCTAAAAGGGGACCTTTAAGGTCGCTTCTAGTCTAGAGGAGGACCTTTAAGTTCCATTCAAGTCTAGATGACTTTAAAGTTCGACACATGTCTAGACGACGACCTCACAGATCGACTATAGTCGAGAGGAGAACCTTAGAAATCGACACATGGCCAGAGGGCGGCTTTAGTCTAGAGAACGCCCGTGAGGGTCAGCCATACCATAGTGGAGATACTCATAGGTCTGCTCTACTATAGATGAAAATCTCTAAGTTGACTATATCATAGTCGTAGTCATCTACTTCAAAATTCAAGTTCTTCATAGAGGACGATCTCAAAGGATGACTATGAAGTAAGATCTTAAACGTCAAGCATAGTAGACTCTGGTGTAGAGAACGACCTAAAATATCGACTCTAGAGAAAGACATCAGGGATTTACTATAGCCTAGAGGATGTTCTCAAAGGTCCACTCTTGGGACCTCCGAAGCCAGAGAGGTCGATTGTAGTATAGCGTCTAAGTGTCCTCTATCACTGCTGTATAGAATGATTTAAAAGTTTTATTGGAGCATAGAGGACAACCTCTGAAGTCAGCAGTAGACGAAAACCTGAAAGGTCGTCTGCCCTATAGAAAATCTCAGTTTATATATGCAATATATAAACTGCCTATAAGCACATGAAAAAATCAAACAATGTTAATAAAACTCCAATATATGCAAGCTATATTCCATCGCCTTTCCCAGGCTTAAGAACCGTATCTCCTACGGAAAATGCTAGTTCTAGCGACCCAAACGTAAACCGAATCCCAAAGAATACAGCTCATCCAAATATGTCATACGCCCGTATGACAAGAAATGGTAATTCGTTACCCCCTCAATTTCCCCTCGAAAACTCAATAGAAAAATTAATAGAAACTATGAATTCATTCATGTTGAATATGCAAAGCAAAAGAAATAATGAGAAATCAAAGTATGCTTATGCAACTCGTGTTAAATCAAAAATAAATCCAATGAGAATTTGTTATTGGAATGCAAACGGCCTGAGCCAACACAGAAATGAGGTAGAAAATTTTCTCCGAAACCACTGTATAGATATTTTATTAGTCTCTGAGACACATTTTTCAACCAGAAATTGTTTTAGGATACGTGGTTAGTCCACATACGATACTAAACACCCTAGCGGGAGAGCCTGTGGTGGTACAGCTCTTATTGTCCAAAATAAAATCAAACATTATCCTATGCCCGAATATAGGACTGAGCATATACAAGCAACTTCTATCGATATCGCAGGCACAAATCTGGTGATATCATCGATATATTGTCCCCCTAGGCACAATATTAACAAAGATCAATTCATGGAGTTCTTCTCCACTCTTGGCACAAAGTTTTTGGTAGCAGGTGACTACAATGCCAAGCACACATTTTGGGGCTCTCGCCTCACTACTCCAAAAGGTAGACAACTACTTAAAGCCATAACATCTGTTAAACTAGATGTAGCTTCGAGCGGTCACCCTACATATTGGCCCTCAGATCTGAATAAAACGCCCGACCTTATTGATTTCGCTATAATAAAAAATATAAGGCGTGAACAATTATCTCTATGTCCATCACTTGATCTATCATCGGATCATTCGCCTACCATTTGGACAATCATGAAAATGGGTGTGACAGTTGGCTAAAATATAAAAAATACGTTAGCTCACACCTATCTGATGGTGTATCGTTACGTACAACGGATGAAATTGAAGCCGCGGTAAACCTCTTCACAGACGTTGTAAACAGTGCTGTGGCTACTTGAAAAAGCGCATTCAAAAGAGATAACTCCAATAACCCAACAGGCATCCAAGCGTTAATCAATGAAAAAAGAAGCGTAAGAAGAGCGTGGCAAAAACAGCGAGCAGTCGCTCAATGTACTGCTCGACACACATTTCCCGGGGAACTCTGTAACAGAACCCGAGGATCAGCAGGACCAACAAGAGTGCGAGTGGACTGCGAGCGTCGCTAGATTCTTGACTGAGAGATCCAGAATAAGCTGGGCTATTAATAGCTTTGAGCCCTTCAAGTCACCTGGACCAGATGGCATCACTCCAGCAGAAATGCAGAAAATGTTAAAGTACATTATCCCCTGGCTGGAAAAAATTTATGTAGGCTGTATCAGGCTGTCATACGTCCCGAATCGATGGAGAGATACCAAAGTGGTATTCATACCTAAAGCGGGAAAGATATCACACACTAGGCCAAAAGACTTCAGACCAATTAGCCTATCCTCCTTCCTATTGAAAGGTCTGGAAAGACTTTTAGATCATTTCATTAGGGAAAACCTGGATACAAAACTCCTGTCGGGGAACCAACATGCTTACAATAAGGGGAAGTCTACAGAATCAGTCCTGAACGAACTTGTGAGCACTATCGAATCGTCCCAGCATTTCAAGGAATTCACCATGGTGGCATTTCTTGACATAGAAGGGGCTTTTAACAACATTCACTCAGATGCGGTAGTTGCGGCACTCTCACATCTAAAAGTTAACACTAGTTTGATTAGACTAATTCAAAGTCTGCTCACCAGAAGACGCATAGCAGCATGTCCCGCAGGAGAGCATTCTTGGCCCTATACTGTACGTAATTTTTACGGCAGATATGCCCATAACCAACTTTACGCACACGTCTACGACGAGTACTGCTTTCGTCAGTACTCACAAAAACCCTTCAGTTGCGTCCGATCAACTGCAGTCTCATGTCCGAATTCTAGAAGAATGGTTAAAAAAATGGAGAATAATGGTGAATGCCTCAAAGTGTACTCATGTTACTTTTACCCTGCGAAGGGATGCAAGTCCTCCAATTTCTATTTTCAATTCACAGATTCCCCAAAAGGATCATCTAAAATACGTTGGAATCCATTTAGATCGGCGTTTAACGTGGTCGCACCACATAGACTCTAAAGTAACTCAAATAAAACTCAAAACTAATCAACTACAGTGGCTTATCAGTCAAAGATCTGCCCTAGATCCAGAGTATAAAGTTCTTTTATACAAAACGGTATTGAAGCCAATATGGACATATGGTCTCCAGCTCTGGGGTATAGCGTGCGCTTCAAATGTATGCAAATTACAAAGAAGACAATCGAATATTCTTCGTTTAATTACAGGTGCACCATGGTATATAAGAAACGCTAACATCCATAAGGATCTCAACATGCCAACAGTAAAAGAGGAAATTGAAAAATATTGCCGGAGTTACGTGGGTAAACTATTCAATCATCCAAAGATCCTGGCTCGAGAACTACTAAATTTGAAGGTCATAACCGCCTTAGAAGGAGAGATACGCTGGACATGATTTAAATTAAAACTAATCAAAAACAAAAAATGAAATGGAGTTATGAATTCTTAAATTTGAAATGTTAACCTTTTTGTTTAAGTAAAAAATCGTGTAAAGTCTCAATGGTTTATCCGCAATGGCAATAACCCAGAGAATAGTATTTTAGGTTAACATTTGTCCACTTATTGTTATTTTCATTGTATAATAATAAAAGATTCAATAAAAAATGTAATGAATTGGAAAAAAATATATATATATACTCCTACAATGGTCAACACGAACATAGTGAACGATTCCCGCATAGAGAACGAATATAGAGGATGAGGTTAGAGGGCGAGGATAGAGGACTACCTCAGAGGTCGGTTCAAGTATAGAGAAAGAACTGGCAGCCACTTTTACTGTACAAGACCTTCGACTTCGATTCTTCTATGGAGAAAACCCCGTTTCGGACACTACTACAGACATAACTGGAGATGAAGTGTAAATTTACCCGAGTGTACTGACCCAAGTACTGCTTAAATTGGAACTTGATACTGAACTGAAGACGTTGGGATTGATTTCTAGCAATTAATTATGGTGCACCAAACTGTAGTGCTGGAAACCTACTACTTATTAGAAACCAGTTGCGTTATCTACTCCTTATCAGAGGACCAGGTGGCTTATCTACTACTTTATAAAATGGAATTAGGTTTATCTATTGCTTAGTAGGCGTCCAACTGGGCCAATTAGGCTATCTACTCCTTAGTAGAAGACAAATTGGGTTATCTACTCAATAGTTGGATTATCAACTCTTTAGCTGACGACCAGTTTGATATCTACACCTTAATCGACGACCAGTTGGATCATCTACTTTTAGTAGAAGACCAGTTGAATTATATACTCCATAGTTGGCGGTCAGTTGGGTAATCCACTCCTTAGTTGACGACTAGTTGGATTATCTACACCTTAATCGACGACCACTTGGGTTATCTACTTCTTAGTAGAGAACCAGCTGGATTATCTACTCCAAAGTTGGCGGCCATTTGGGTTACTACTTAGTAATTGGGTTATTTGCTCGTTAGTAGACAGCCAGTTAGGTCATCTAATCCTTAATTGACGGACAGTTGGGTTATGTACTCCTTATTAGAGGTCAGTTAGATTATTAATAGTTATTTTCTCCTTAGTAGACAACCAGTTGGGTTATCTACTCTTTAGTTGACGGCCAGTTGGATTATATACTCCCTTATTGACGACTAGTTGGGTTATCTAATCCTTAGTAGGGAATCCATTGGATTATCTACTACTTAGTATACTAAATTGGGACCTGGTACTGATCTGAAGACGTGGGTATTGATTTCTTCTTAGTAGAGACCAGGTTGGGTTCTACTCCCTATTAGTGGACCAGATGGGTTATCTACTACTTAATAAAATGCAATTCGATTTATCTACTGCCTAGTACACGTCCAAGTTGGTTATCTACTCCTTACTAGAGCGACCCGTTGGGTTTTCTATTTCTTATTTTATTTTCCCCTTAATAGAGGAGAAGTTGGGTTATCTACTCATTAAAATGTGACCAGTTTAGTTATCTACTTCATTGTTGGCGAGCAGCTTGGATATCTACTCCTTATTTAGCGGCCAGTTGGGTTATATACTCCTTATTTGACGATAGTTAGTTTATCTACACCTTTATCGACGAACAGTTGTGTTATCTACTCCTTAGTTAAAGACCAGTTGGATTAACTACTCAGTTGGACTACGTTCTCCTTAGTTAGTGGCAAGTTGGTTTAGCTCCTTAGTATACGAAGCTGTTGGGTTACCCTTAGTAGATGATCAGTTTGGTTATCCTTAGTAGGTGATCAGTTGGTATATTCTTAGTTGACGGCAATTGGGTTTATCTACGCCCTAATTGACGACAAGTTGGGTTATCTACTCTTACTTACTCCTTAGTAACCGACTAGATTGGTTATATACTCGTTGGTTGATTACCAGTTTGGGTTATCTACTCCTTAGTAGACGACCTGTTGGGCTATTGTTAGTAGATGCCCAGAATGGTTATTTATCTACTCATTAGTATACAAGTTAGGTTATCCTTTCTTAAGGGAGGGCCAGTTGGCAACTCACAATGTTAAAAAATCCTTGTCGGGGAGGAACCCTCCATAGAAGACGACTCTGGTATAGAAGTCGGAAGCAAAGATCGACTCTGGTATAGAATACTACAGCAAAGGATGACCCTACGGGACAGTTAAACTACATAATTCTTGCTCCCTGTTCGAGAACGAAATAAAGATGACTCTTAAATAAAAAATTTTCTTGGCATACTCCACATATCACTCAATGTTCGGCTGGTTATATACTCGAGATACGATCAAATTATATAGCAGAGTCAGCGGAGACTTGAAGACGAGCATGATGATATTGATCGTATTTACCAATGTATTTAGAAATCAGTAGAATGTTCGACGAATAAAAGCAGAGTGAATGTAACAATGTAACGAAGTTTGAAACCTGTAAGGAGGGAAAATCGGACTGCTGTCACATTTGGCATTATATAACGGTAACAAATCCGAAGAGGTATGGAGATAATTCGCAGAAGTATAATGCAAATCACCTACTATGATCTGTGTTTATAAACGTTGAGGTTGGGTCCAGTAGGAGATGGTGTTTTTGACAAGAACACTGAATCAGACCGCTCCGGTCTGTAATTACATGTGTGGACGATATTCTCATGTCCTATATCCAGAAACAAGAGTTTCACAGATAATTCCAAAGATGTAGATCATCTCACATTGATCGACACTGTCCTGCGCGTACTTTTTTGCACATCTACCCACCAAGGTAAGCTGAGGACCCTGTTCTTCCTCTACCTTCTGCAAATAAATCGAACAAGGTAAGGATGGTATATCCCACAATGTTCTACCTGTACCTTTCTTCAAATCCACCCCCACTGACGATATTTAAGTCATGGCGTGCGCATCGGACCACAAGTTTCATAGTCAAAAAATTGCAAGGAACTTGAAAATAGCCATCTCCAAATCGCATGTCTCCCTCTTCGCTCTGTGGATTGCAGAACTGTGACTGCATCTCAATGTTCAAGTTAATGATACGGCAATTCCGACCACCAACTTGGGATCAGTCTATTTGAGTCTTATGTACAAGTCACAGTTCTCTGCGATTATATGAGATATAGGAGTAAGATCCTGAAGTCACTTGCTGGCATCACTGATCTCGAAACCTACAATGAGAACTTGTTGACCTCTTAAAAAGCAATAGGTTCATGGTAAGCTATGCAACGCCAGTGTACGCATTGCATTTGAGTTTAACACAAATAAAGAACATTCAGATCTGCCAAAATTCTGCCCAGAGAAATACGTCAGGAAGAATCCCCTTGTCGTAAAAATGCCGTTTACGCAAGAAATCGGAGATCATGCTGAGCAGGGGCACAAGTTCATGTTGTCAAAGTAATGCCTGCTACGGTTATAGTCATCGAAACGTCAACCTAATAGATAAGCTGACCATATCTAGATCAGGAGAAATCTTCATGATCTAGTGCACGAGCTCAAAAGATATAGCTTAGTAGTCATCCAAACCTCTACCTAATGGATAGGCTCGCACAACAGGACTGATCAGGAGGTATTTTCACGATATAGAGCACATGTGCAAAGGTTCAAAGGGGTTTCTACCGTAATTAAATGGATAGACTCGACCCAACCAGGCAAGTCTGGGGAGACGATTTCGATTTTGATCACGTCCAACGGTACAAAAGGGTTTCGATCGTAACAGTCATCCAAAACTTCAGAGATATTTGCCATCTAGAGCGCGAGGTTCAATGTTACAAGAAATTGTCTTCTGTAGTAATCTTCCAAGACCTCAACCTAATGGATAGATTCTCTCTGACCAGGCAGGTCAGGAGAGGATCTGGAGTGGGATGAACAACGGTACGCAGGGGCTGCTGCCGTTTTAGTTACATCTACATAAACGTCAACCTAATCGATATACTCGACCCAACCAGACAGGTCAAGGGAGATCTTCATGACCTAGAGCGCGCGGTCCAAGAGTTCAAAAGAGTTGCTACCGTAATAGTCATATAAACATCAATCTGATGGATTTGCTCTCCCCAACCAGACAGGTCAGGAGAGTTATTCATGATGTGGAATGCGGGGTCGTAAGGTACATAAAGGTTGCTTCCGTAGTAGTCATCCAAAACCTCAACTAAATGGATAGACTCACCCCAATCAGGCAAGTTAGGAGAGATGTTTACGATGTTGAACATGATGACCAACGGTACAAAATGGTTGCTATAACAGTGGTTCTCAAAACCTCAACCTAATGACTCGTCCTAACTAGACAGATCAGTGTAGATCTTCACGATTTAGAGCACGATGTCCAATGGTACAAAAAGGTTGCTAGAGTAGTAGTCACCCAACATAAACGAAATGCTCCCCCCAACAAACAAGTCAGGGGAGATCTTCACGATCTAGATTCAGATGTCGAACGGATCAAAATGGTTGCAACCATAGTAGACATACAAAACATAAACTGTATAGATAATCTCGCTCTAACCAGACAGGCTAAGGAAGATAGAGCGCTACAATCAAGCAATTGATAGGCTCTAGAACTGAGAGCGTACCAGATAGGTCTTAAAAATATACACGCCGACGAAGTCATAGCAGCACTTAACAAGTGCCGAGTAAATGTGTATCGTTCTTGTAGATTATTCTTCACCGGTAGCGTCGAAAGGAAAACGAATGCCATGATAAACTCGTGTAGCACTGACACAGCAGAGATCAGAATAGTGAAGTCGGCTCCATTCCCACTGGACTCGGATTGACAAAGGTGTAGCCAATGCCTGGCCAATGTGAAATCATTGAGCACATAACACGCTAGGCCTATTCCGGTACCCAATTTTGTATTATGTATTTTTTAAACGCGCTGTTTTCTTATTTTTCTCTTTCACAAATTACGACTCTTTCAGAATATAGCATACAATCATTTTCAAATTAGTTCAATCCATCAAATGGTTCACTTGAATTCCCAATTAGTTCCTATATGAAACAAGTGCGTGATACTCCAATTTCTATTATTAGAAATCGAAATTTTTAGTCATGAATGTATGGTATGTATTCAGTTTTTAATCGATTCCTAATGATTTTTTTAAGTAGTAAATATTTTAGTACATAAGTATATTAGTCAATTTATGCGTAAAATTAGTACACATAGTACAAAGATTAAATCTATTATTCAAAGTGGAACGCATTTGTATAGCCAACGAAATAATATTTTCCATAGCAGTGTTCGAAATATTTTTAAAGGAAAATGTGGTCTAAAATCATCTTCATCCTATTTGGCTTGGCTGTTTTGGCAATTACTGAAGTGAGTTCACAGAGTTTCCATTTGAAATCAATCAATTAAATTGCAATATTATTTATTTCCAAAGGCCGCCAAGAAACACTTCACCATTGAAGTGCATCAGTTAAACTGCACAAATGTCAGTCCCGCAAATCCAGTAAAGTATCTAAGGTGTGACTTTGAGAAGCAAACCATAGGCCGTTATGCTATCAATGTAAATTTTGTACTGGAACGTATATTGAACAAAAATACCATGGTTCAGGTTTTGGTTCATCTGCAGAAAGGCAATAAAGACGTATTGAAATTCCTAGATGTCAAATTGAATATTTGTGAGTTGCTGACCAAAGCATTGAGCGTACCATTGGTTAAGCAAATCCTAAATGAAGCTATGAGGACCAGTAACATACCCCGTACATGTCCTATAAAAGGGGTAAGTTGTGTGAAATTCAATTTTATTACGAAGTTGAACTAAAAATATTATTTTTAATACTTTTTCAGAACATCCCATATAATGTGAATAACTTTATCCTTACCGATGAATATTTTCCCATTTATACGCCAACGTTAAATTTCACTTTTACATTGAATTTTTATGAGAATCAGAAAATGGTTGTAATTTTCTATTTGCAGGGAGCTGTAGTTGAGAAGAACTAGTTAAGCAACACGATACTTAGATTTTTTTAAATGTCAACATTATTCATATATTTGGATTTAGATTGGTCTATATTATTCAAAATTATTTAAATTTGAGAGTAAAATACAAATGTGTGAAAAATATATTATTTCTGAAGATCAATATTATATGGTTCCAGAAAAAATAAGATTTAATAGTCATTAACTTCATTACTGCTTCGAAATCTTCAGCACCATTGTTAATTGTAGGGACAGCAGAAGTATCATTACATTTGAATATGAGAGTCGATAACCCGAAAATTCTCACCACGAACTAGCTCAAAATACTTGAAGCCACATTCGGCAATCTGTATAAGTTACACTGGTATATGCCATAAAATCGAGTAGGAACAATAACTTCAAGTCGTTGGCCGGCAGCACTAGATCAAGAGATAGAATAAGTTCTGCCATGCCGAATCTTATATACCCTCCACCATGAATCGCATGTGAACGTTTCGGGTACAAATAAACTCATGTTTCCAAATTTCAGGCCTATTATTTAAAATTTTGTGGTTATTCTTGCGTTAAGAAGTCAAATTTAGAGGGACCTTTGTATGGGGGCTATATCAAAACATGGACCCGTGACTAGCGTTGTTCGTGCCGGGTATAAATAAACCCCAGTTATCAATTTCAGCTTGATCAGTTGACATTTGTGTTCTCTGTGGCGTCAAGAAGTTAAATCGGGGAGATGCTATATATGGGGGCTATATCAAAAAATGGACCGATATCGCCCATTTTCACTCCCTATATACCTGCAGTTATAAGAAGTATATGTAGCAGATTTCAGCAACCTAGATCAAGTATTATAGATCGTATCGTGATTACAACAGACGGACGGACGGACAGACAGAAGGACAAAGCCAAATCGTCTTAGAATTTTACAATTAATAATATATATATTAGGGCGGGTTGATTTGTATGGATGAAAAAAAAATTAAAAATCGTATAGCATAAACGTAATCTACGTTAAATTCTAAGAAAATTCTCCGAAGAAACCATGGGTCTAAAATCAAAACCTAATGTATAAGGGAACAGAATCTTCTGAGCTATTGCAGCGGAAGGCATCCCAAAGCTTGATTTTTATAGCAACCACTGCTGACCCCAGAATGAGGGAGTTGAATCTAGAAATCAAATGAATACAAGCGGAATAAATGACAGAATCATTTGAGGCAATGCTCCTTAAGTTCCAATTCAGGTAACGATTCCGGATGTGGGTAACGGTTAAATCACTTATGATTACCGCTAAGAAAGACAAACGGACTTCCAAAGATAATTTTTAATTTCTTGAGCTAAACTTAAAATTACTATAACTCCTTAAATTAAGCGTCACAGAACGAAAACGATGTAATTTTGTGATTACTTTTTTTTGTAGTACCGCCACAATCAATTTCAGGGTGGTGTGGATGTCTAAATTGGGCGTGAATTGATGACAGTATGCCGAAAACCTACCCGTTTGCACACGCACGCTGCACATACTTTATTTGACCTGTTAAGTCCACTCACCTAGTTACCAGATCGCTTTGTATACATCATTATTGTTATACAGGGTCTCCCATATTCGACGGACCCATCTGGCAACGCCATAACTTTTGACAGAGATGTCAGATCGCTTAATGACATACCGCGTTTGAAGCGTCAGTCCAAGCAGATTTTTACCATGGAACAATACACGCCACGCGAGCGCTCTGAAATAGTTGAAATTTACATTCAACAGAAGAAGTCAAGTCAACGTGCTTTTAAAATATTAAAAAATGTGAGAAGTGCGCCTTCTAAGAACACCATTAAGCGTTTATACGAAAAATTTTCGACTGGTGAGGCTCTTTCTAATCCGAAGAGGCCAAATAAAAGTCGACCAAGGCGATCGGCCGAGAATATCGCTGCCGTACGAGCCAGTGTTGAGAGGTCCCCAAGAACATCCCAAAAACGCCGTTCTCAGCAGTTGGGCATGGCTCGGTCCACTTTACAACGGATTATTCGCGTTGATTTGCATTTGTTCCCGTACAAAATTCAATTGACGCAAAGATTGTTGCCTGCGGACAAGCCTCGTCGATTGGAATGGGCCCAACGAGTCCGTGGGTCCGTCGAATATGGGCAACACTGTATTAATAGGTCTGGAATATATATTCCATACCCGAGACAAAAATAAAGAAGAACCCTGAAGCATCATTCTTATTAAAGTAGCCGAAACCCTAGGTCAGCGCCTATTATCCCTCCTGATCGAAAACCAGAGATTTCCTAGCCGACAAGGGGACTCGCAAAAGAGTCTATTGATATGAATCCTACTAATAGTCTTGACCCTAGAATCAGGGTGCTGAATCTAGAAATCAGTCTCCTGGCCAACGAATACAAGTGGAACCTATGACTGGATCAATTGAAGCTATGCGACGAAACAAAACTGTTTGTCTTGAAATAGTTTAATTTACCAAGAGTCGAGCATATTACATGAACTTTGGGTCTAGCCACTGAAATAGTTCCAGAACCTTGGGAAATAAGAGGAGCTGTCCCGCTACTAAAATAAGGCATACTAACTAAAATAAGGATCTGAATCAAGATTAAATGTGTGCTACATTTGATGCAATGCATCTTGAGTTCCGTAGGCAGGTAAATTCTGGACAACGAAGAAATCATGATCAAATCCTAGAACCGCCTCATCAAACTTTCAAAACTAAATTTTTTAGTAATTTCTGGAGAAATTTTAAAAGACTTTGTAATACGCGTTCCTTGGCGGAGAACGTAATGGAGAAGACCCCTATAGTAATCCTGCTGGTCAAATACCTGATAAATGATCAAATGTCTCCGCAGAATCGGCGGAACTCGCAACGAACGATATGATATTTGTCATACCGCTGACCCTAGAATCAGACAGCTGTATATATAAATCAAAGGAATAGTCAACGAATGCCAGCCGGATAAAACGCAGGGTCATTTGAAGCAATGCAACTTGAGTTCCTGTATAGGGTACCGTATGGGCGACGGCTAAATCTGCTGTGAATGCTATCACTACGTCGTATCGGAGTGCAGTCACATTTTGTGACAGAACGGTGACTGTATCAAAAATAAGTTTTGAATTTATTTAGCAAAACTTTAAATGGATGTATCTCCTTAAATAAGCGCTATGGATCGAATTTGATAACATTTCAATATCTCTGGTTTTTAGAAGAAATTTTGAATTTCTTTGGCATAACTTAAAATGGTTGTATCTCCTTAAATAGGCGCCCTAGAGAAAAAATGGGCAAAGTACTGTGGACACTTACATCGTTCAACATTTTGAATTTCCTTAGCAAAACTTAAAGTGCTAGGTAATTTACCGACAAATCATTGAACTCCCCAAAAGTGCTGGGGTGAAAAGTACAGCACTCCGTCGTATTTATACTCTCCGAACCAAGGAGGTCTCACCGCAATTTAGTTACCGTATATGACGATGTCATGAAAATCAAAACAAAGTTTGAAAAGTGGTATGTCAAAGAGATTACTCATTTCGGGCACAATTTTAAGGTAGACGGTTTCAGTATACAGGCTCCATCCATCTCAGAGAACGAAATGAAGAAGACCCTAAAATAATTATTTTTCTTCAAGTTTAGGCCACCTCAGGTCACCCATTGACATTTCTGCTGGTTGAATACCAGAGATACACAGCTTCTAAGGTACCATTTTGTATTCTTGCCGAGATAAAAAACAATTTTCCTGCAGAGTCAGCGGGATTTGAAGGAGAGCACGACGTTGTGTCTAGATGTTAATAGAATGGTAGACAAATCGGCAGAATATCCCTGATACTAAAATTCGGATTAGATGCGAGTAAATCAGACTCATATGAGTATATATAAATAGATTTCCTCCCTCTCACCAGTAACGAAGGTGAGAGGGAGGCGTTCCCCAGCCCGAACGCAAAGCTTTACACGCTGATCAGTTTTGGTCACAACCACTATAAGCCTTGTCACAGGGAGGTCCTTGAAGCATTCAGTATGTCAAAGACATTCGATAGTTACACCTGCCACCTTGTTTGAGGACATTGCAAATTACATGTGTAGGCGAGATACATGAGACGAAGAGTTTACCGAAGAAAGCCCCAAAGTATGGCGATATATCCGATACCATTCTACCTCTAATTTCCCTGCAAGTCAACATACCAGGGTAAGGAGATATCTCCGACACAATTATACACCTGCTTCTCTGCAATTCCATGCCTTCCTGATAGGATTGAAATCATGTTGCACTCGAATGCCGATGGGTGCATAATTCCGGCGTCGGGCCCACAAATTTATGATACCTATGGTAGGTTAAAGAATTACCCAGCTGATCCTGCGAACTTAAAACATTGCGAGGAATTTGAAAATGTCGGTCTCCAAATCTTCCGTCAAACTGTCTGCTATGTGATATACAGAAGTATGACTGCCTTTGAACATTAAGGTCGATGAGATGTCAATTCCAATCGATTTAAATATTCTGTACATATCACAGCTATCTGCGAGAACATAAAAAAATGAACAAGAACCCAATGCCGGATGAACGGGAACAACGATTAGAACTTGTTGACCCCTTATGAAGCGTTAAGTTGCCAAAGCGAGTTTGAAAGATATGCAGAGAAATAACATTCAGATACCCCAAAGTGTCGCTCTAAGAAATGCGACAGGGTGCTTCCTCTTGTCTTCAAAGAACCGTTATCATAATCAATCGAAGATCATGAGCAAACGGAGAGATGAGTTTAAGTTATCGGAACAAAAGATACAGGCTCGCTACGGTACAAGTCATTCAAACCTAAAGATATTTTTATGTTCTAGAGTGCGACATGCAACGGTACAAGAAGATTGCCACCGTAGTATCATCCGAACCTTAATCTAATGGATAGGCTAGCTCCAACCAGGCAGGTTAGAGAAAATCTTCACGATTAAGAGAGCGTGGTTCAACGATACAAAAGGGTTGCAATCGTAGTAGTCATTTAAACCTCAACCTAATGGATGGGCTCGCCCCAACCTGACAGATCTGGGGAGATATTCACGATCTAGAGCACTATGTCCAATGGGACAAAAGGGTTGCTACTGTAGTGGTCATCCAATCCTTATCCTAATGGATGTGCTCACCCCAACTACGCTGTATCTAGATCTAGAGCGCGATATTCAAAGGTACAAAAGGGATGCTGCCGTAATAGCCATTTAAAACCTCAGAGATTTTCATGGTGTAAAGCGCGATGTTCAATGGTACAAGAGGTTTGCTACTGTAGTAGTGTTCCAAGACATCAACCTAGTGGATAGACTCGCCCAGCCAGGCAGGTCAGGAGAGAACTGTACGATCTAAAGAGCGTTAAACAACGTTAAAGGGGTTGATAGCTTTGAATTCGTCCAAACCTCAATTTAATGGATAGACTCGCGTCAACCAGACAGGTCAGGGGAGATATTCATGACCTAGAGCGCGGGCCCCAAAGATACAAACTGGCTCTAACCAACAAAATGATAGGCAATTCACATCATGACATTACAATTTCGCCACCCTTTTACATAATTCACCACCAGTCGGAAGGAAAAAGGTTACCGCGATAAACTCGTGTCAGATCAGGTACAGAGTTTAGTTCAGGAGGGTGTAGCCGGATCCATTACCACTGGGCTGGGATTGTCAACAGTCTGGCCGATGACTTTCCAATATGCAGCGAGGGGCCACATGAGAAGTTAGCTTTATTACAGTGCCAAAGTAACCCTACTGAGCTTATCCCCGGGAAATTCACTTGAATACACCATTAGTTCCTATAATAACAAGTTCGAGCTACGTCTATTTACTGTTATTAAAAATATCTTTTGTTATTCATCAAAGTATATTATTCTTTTTTTAATTGATTTCTATAGATTTTTTTAAATAGGTACCATTTAGTATGTATACTAAATCAATAATTCCAAGTGGAAAACATTTATAAAGCCAATGAAATAATATTTTCCATATCACATTTCGAAATATTACTAAAGGAAAATGAGGTCTAAAATCATCTTCATTCTAATTGCTTTGGATTTTTTTGGCAACTAATGAAGTGAGTTCACAGAATTTTCATTTGAAATTGTAAACCAAATTTAAATATAACTTACTACGTCTAAAGTGCGCCAAAAAACGCTTCACCGTGGAAGTGCAACAGTTAACCTGCACTAATGTCAGTGCTCCTCTACAGTATCTAAAGTGTGAGTTTAAGAAGCAAGCCATAGGTCGTTATGCTGTAAATGTTACCTTTCTATTGGAACGTGTATTGAACAAAAATACTCTGCTTCATGGCTTGATGTAATCAAGTTCAAAACATAGGGCAGACTCTTCAAACCTTCAAAACTAATTTTTTAGTAATTTCAGGATAAATTTTAAAAGGCTTGGAATACGCGTTCCATGACCGGGAACGAAATGAAGAAGACCCCTAAATCATCATTCTTTTTAAAGTAATCCTGTTGGTCTATTACCCGATATACGACAAGATTTCTTAGCAGACTCTGCGAGACTAGCAACCAGTGAGATAATATTTGTCATACCGCTGACCCTAAAATCAGGCAGCAGAATATAGAAATCAATAGAATAGTCAACGATTGCCGGCCAGATAAACCGCAGGGTCATTTGAAGCAATGCAACTTGAGTTCCTGTATAGGTTATCGTATGGGCAACGGTTAAATCACTATACGTCTTATCAGAGTGCAGTAACATTTGGTGACCGAACGGTATGTATATCAAAGACAAATTTTGAATTTATTTTGTAAAACCTAAAATGGCTGTATCTCCTTAAATAAGCGCCATGGATCGAATGTGATAACATTTTGATATCTCTGGTTTTTAGAAGAAGTTTTGAATTTCTTTGAAATAACTTAAACTGGTTGTATCTCCTTAAATAGGCGCCATGGATCGAATATGATAACATTTTAATATCTCTGGGTTTTAGAAAAAATTTTGAATTTATTTGGAATAACTTAAAATGGTTGTATCTCCTTAAATAGGCGCCATAGAGAGAAAAGGGCAAATTTCTGTAGCCACTTATATCGGTCAACATTTTGAATTTCCTTCACAAAACTTAAAGAGCTAAGTATTTTAACCGAAAAATCATTGAACTCCCCAAAAGTGATGGGGCGAAAAGTACAGCATTCCGTCCTATTTATACTCTCCGAGCCTAGGAGGTACCTCCACAATTTACTTACCGTATATGGCAATGATGATGTCATGAAAACCAAATTAAAGTTTAATGGGAAATCAAAGATATTACTAATTTTGGGGACAATTTTAAGGTAGACGGTTCCAGTATACTTGCTCCATCCATCTCCGAGAACGAAATGAAGTAGACCCTAAAATAATTATTTTTCCTGAAGTTTCGGTCAGCTCATGTCACCTTTGACATTTCTGCTGGTTAAACACTAGGGCTACACGGCTTCTCAGGTTACCTTTTTGTATGCTTGCTGATCGACTACTTGAGATATAAACATATTTTCCTGCAGAGTCAGCGGGAATAGAAGGCGAGCACGAAGTTGTTTCTAGATATCAATAGAATTGTGGGCGAATATACTCGGAATAAACTGCTGGATCCTTTGAAGCAATGCAACTAGTTAAATCACGTTTGAATCCTGTCACGAAAGATAATCTGACAGCAGTCTTATTTAGCCTGACAGGTATAGAGAAAGTTGGCAGAGTGGTCTTCTGCCAGTTTATAGTCGAAGGTCATCTAAATCGCATAGTACCTAACGGTATATTTATTTTGATATTGGTTGCAGCTGTATTCAGCACGAGTCCAACATGTACTAAGCCTAACAGTTCTCGAGGCTTCGTAAATGGGCAGAATGGTGTCTACACGAAAATATGGGATAGATGCGAGTAAAACAGAATCATATGATTCTGTTTTACTCGCACGACGATTCCTCTCGCCTTACCAGTAACGAAAGCTTTAGAGGCGTTTGTCTTCCCGAGCCGGAGCGAAATGTTGTCCAGTGCCGACCATCAGCATGGCTTTCGCAAGCAGCCCAGCACGATTATTGCTTTACATGCTTCATTCTTAGTCTCAACTAGAACAAGCCCTGTGGCAGGAAGGTTCTTGTGGCATTCGGTCTGTCGAAAGCATTCATTTAGTCAAGCATGCCTTCATGTTCGAGGACACTGCTGAAACGGTCCGCCCGTCTGGTTTGCAACGCTGGACTGTAATGTATATGTGTTGACGACATTTTTATGTTCTATATCCGGAAACAAGAGTTGCACAGAGAGTTTCCAAAGAGAAGGAGATCTCTCTCTCCCCGACAATGTCCTGCACCTACGTTTTTTCAGATCCACCCACCGAGGTAAAGTGAGACGCTGTTTTTCATCTACCTTCTGCAAATAAACCAACCCACCAAGGTAAGGTGATATATCCGACACTGTTCTACCTCTTCCAGCCGGCAAATCCATCACCACCTGACGACATTGAAATGATTGCATTATTCTGGTGTCGGATCACAAGTTTGATAGGCACATTTTGTGAAGTCAAAACATTGCAAGGAATTTGAAAATATCCGACTCCAAATCGCCTGTTCGCTATGTGGATTGCAGAAGTGTGACTGCATCGGAATGTTCAAGTCAATGAGACGCCATGATCGGAAGATCACCAACTTGGGATCAGTTTATTTAGATCTCATGCACAAGTTACAGATATCTGCAATGAGGTATTCTGAACTTAGACGAGTTCCTGCCGTTAGGCCAATGCCGTGTTTCTGGACACTTTTTTCCCTCGTTCGGGTTAGGGGCGAAGCCCATTTAAAACTCCTTGCCATTCTATGGGTCATGGCAAGCAGTGGGTTTGCTACTCCACATCCGAGAATATTCTCTCCCAGGGATTTTGGTTTCAACAACAGCCACCATGTTGCACCTAAGAGGGTCCTTAACAATAGTCAGACCGGAACCTGCGTTCCGAGGGCTTTCCTGACTTCCGTGGTATCAGCTTAAGTGCTCTGGTCTGACTGCGTAGCCGAAGATACTACCAGATAGACTCCAGAAAATGTAGGACTGGTGACCAGTCTGGGATCACTGTCCAGTCCCCATTCTGAGAATAGATGGGAACTGTAGGATTCGTAGATCCCCCAGATATCTGCAAGTATATGAGATATAGGAACACGATCCTCAAGTCAATTCCTGGCAGCTCTTAAAACGCGACAGGTTGGTCCGCGGTAAACTATGCAGAGCCAGTGTACACATTAAATTCGAGTGCTATGCAGCTAAAGAACATTCAGATCTGACAAAAAGCTGCCCCGAGAAATCCGTCAAGGTGACTCCCCTTGACTTGAAAATACCGTTTACATAAAGGATCGGAGATCATGCCCGAGTGGAAATCTACAATGAGAACTTGTTGAACTTTTATACGGCGACAGGTCGGTCCATGGTAAGCTATGCAGAAGCAGTATATAAAATTTGTGTTCAAAGCAAAGGAAGAACATAAATATCTTCCAAAAAGTCGCCTTAGACCGTTTATAAAGACCGTTTACATAAGGGTTCATGCCCAAGATCATGCCCAAGCGAAGGCACAAGTGTAATGTGTGTAGTCATTTATACCTCAACCCAGTGGGAAGGCTCGCCCCAACCAGGCAGTTCAGGGGAGATCTTCATGATCTAGTGCGCGAGCTCCACAGGTATAGAAGAGGTGCTATCTTAGTAGTCATACAAATTTCTTTCTAAGCAATAGACTCACCCCAGTCAGACAGGTCAGTAGATAACTTTATGATGTAGAGCGCGAGGTCAAAACGTACAAAAGCGTTGCCACCGTTGTAGTTATCGCCCCAACAAGGCAGGTTTTGGTATATATCTCCAAAAAAGTTTCAATATTTTCATAAAGCACTCGATGTTTTCAATAAAAAAAATCTTTTCGAAAATCGTTGCTTTGGTTTTTTATATTAGTGGTTGCTGTTATTGCATCAGCCAGCGCTACAAAGTCGGAGGAAACGCAAAAAGCAGTGACACTATTGTTGGAATGAAATTTTCCACACTGTAAAGCATATAAAGAAGAACTATAACATACCTTCAGTCGATGGCTGGCACCCTCAAACCCATCATCATCTCAATCAGGCACAATACAGCTGGATACTTCTGATTATAACCCTTTGAAATGTTCAAATAAATAGCAGAAGTGTTTGTCGTGGAGCTCCGGGGTACATTTTAGCAAAAATGTTGATATTTTTGGTTATAAAAACTTCCATAATACAAAAAAATTATTGTTTTGCGACAAACGTTTTCTCAGTTGTTAATAAAAAGGTATTGCTTGTGATAAAAACACAATAACCGTTTGCCTCAAACGTTTCATAAGGTTTGGGATAAACAGATATTGCTGATGACAAACGCAAAAAGCGTTTGTAATTAACGCATTAACCGTTTGTAACAAACGTTTCACATGAGTTATCTTTAATAAATATAAATCACTTATGATAAGTACTCTAAGCGTTTGCTATGAACGTTTCTTTGGGTTTTGGGATAAACATAAATCGTTTGTCCCAAACATAGACCGCAAACGAATATCGTATCTAATTTTACGTTTGGGAGTAACGAATTTTTCATTGCTTGCTGGTAGGGATGATGATCGAGGTCAAGAGGTGGATGATCGACTCGCCCCGTTAGACAGGTCAGGGATGGGTTCCACGTAGAAAAGGGCTATGAGTTCAACGGTTCAAAAGTGTTAATACCTTAGCAATTATCCCAATCTCAATCTAATGGATAGGCTTTCCCACAAGATAAGTCAGAGGAGATCTTCACCGTTCAGTGCACGAGATCCAAAAGGTACAAAAGATAATATCAAGATCTAGAGAAATGGGTTCAACGGTACAGAAGGCTTACTCCCGTAGTAGTCATCCCAATCTCAACCTAATGGCTAGGCTAGACCCAACCAGACATGTCAGAGGTGATCTTCACCATCTAGAGCGCGATGTTAATAGGTACAAACGTGTTCTTATCGTAGTAATCATCCAAAACATAGCCGAATGATAAGCTCGTTTTAACCAGGCAGATTAAGGGAGATCTTCACGATATACAGCGCGCGGTCAAAAGGGTTGCTACCGTAATAGACTGCAACCCAATGGATAGACTCACCCCAACTAGGCTGCGGGTCAGAAGAGATAATCACAATCGAGAGCATGAAGTCCAATTGTACAACGGAGATTTTTAGACCAGGCAGGTCTGAAGTTACATCAGCAGTTAACAATTAGTGCCGTTCTTGGAGGCCATTATCCACCGGTTGCATCGGGTGAAGAAAGACTGCGCGACACAGTCATGAAGATCTGGCACAGGGAAGATCAGGATGGTGTATCCTGATTCATTACCACTGGGCTGGGATTGACAACAGTGTGGCCGATGCAACCTAATGGGCAATCAGGGTACACATGACACGCTAAAACTATTCTGGTATCCAACTAAAACTGCTCATCTCGTCCCCAGATAATAAAGTATATTTTAAGGGCTTTATTCTCCAAAAAGTAAATGAAAGTTTGAAGTAAATGTTAACGCTATAAACATTTTGTTTTTTAATTCGCTCTTTTGCAAACTGTGACTCTCTCAAAATATAGTATTTTCAAATTATTTCAATGTACCAAACGATTCACCTGAAATCAATATTAGAGTATATATAAAACAAGTGCGTTCCACTCAATTTACTGTTATTAAAAATAGCATTTGTCATTGATCAAAGTAAAAAAATCAACTTTTAAATAATTTCTATCGATTGTTTTTAAATAGGTACCATTTGGTACATATAGTAAACCGATGATTCCAAGTGGAACGCATTTATATGAATATATCCAATGAGTTAATATTTTCCATAGCAGTTTTCGAAATATTATCAAAAGAAAATGAGGACTACGATCATTTTCATTCTAACTGCCTTGGCAACTAGTGAAGTGAGTTCACAGAGTTTCCAATTGGAAATTGTACACCAAATTTGAATTTTACTTACTTCTAAGGCCGTCCAAAAATGTTTCACCGTGGAAGTGCAACAATTAACCTGTACCAATGTCAGTGCTCCTTTAAAACATTTCAAGTGTGAGTTTAAGCAACAGTACATAGGTCGTTATATAGTCAATGTTAATCTTCTGTTGCTGCGAGAAATGAATAAAAATTTTGTGGTTCATGCCCTGATACATCTGCAGAAAGGCAAGAAAATTTTTAAATTCCTAGATCTAAAATTGAATGTATGTGATTTACTGACCAAGCCATTGGGCGTACCGTTGGCCAAACAAATTCTGTTTTAAAGTCCAGTTCCAGTCCCGTTCATGTCCTCTCAAGGCGGTAAGTTCAATTGTTTTTTATATTTATTAACAATAAAAAATATTTTTTTTTATTTTTATATTTTAACAGAACATTGAATACACTGTGAAAAACTTTAGTGTTAGCGATGAATATTTTCCCATGTGTATGCCAACTTTAAATTTCAATTTTACCCTCAATCTTTATGAAAAACAGAACATTTTTGCAACGTATCTACTGCAGGGAGCTTTAGTTGCGAAGAAATAGTTCAGAAACGTCCCCTTAGCTTCATTAGCATTGTATTTCTGCTTTAAAATTTTTAAATTACAAAATATGTTTGTGTGCAAATAAATTGTATTTGAAATCAAATAATAAAAAAAAATTCTAAAAAATTCCGTCGAAATTTCATTTTTTTTTTTTTACATTTCGTAAAATTGCAATTTTATAAAAAACTTTTACAAAATTTTAATGAAATAACATCTTTATAAAAAACTAATCGAAAATAAAATTGATGAAAATTTGGCGAAATTGCAGTTTTACATTAAATTTTAAACCAATAACAAATTTGTCAAAACGAAATTTGAAGAAAATTTTGTCGAAATTGCAAATGTACAGTTTCATAATAATTAATACAAATTTCATGGAAATTGTATTTTTCTAAAAAATTCCGTTGAAATTTTATTTTTCTAGAAAATATCCCCGAAATTTAAATTTCTTGAAAATGTTTACAAAAATGCACTCTTCTTGAAAATTTCGTCTATATTGTATTTTTCTAGAAAATTCCGTGGAAATTGCATTTTTTTAAAAAACTGTGTAAAATTGCAATTTAAAAAAACATCCTCAAAATTATAATTTTATACAGAATTTCTTATACATATCCAAAAATTTCGGTAAAATCTATTTTTTAGAAAAATTACTCAAAATACTCGAAATAATTTTTTTTAGAAAACTCCGCCCATCTTGTAATTATATTAATTTTTTTTATTTGTCATAAAAAAATTTTGGTAAAATCAGGAAATTATTGTCTAAATTTAATTATCTTAGAAAATTCGTTAAAAGATTTTTTATTAAATTAAAAAAACTCCTTCCAATCGAATTAGAAGGAAACCCTTTGATCTTCAACTCAACTCCACAGTGAGAAAAACACAAAATAACAGATCAATCCCTCATAGCGAATTAATTTTTTTTTATTTTGGTATTATTTATTGTACATCTGTAGAATTTTATTTGATTTTCGCATAGTTCGGCTTGAGGTCCTTTGTTGGAAATTCAAACTCTTTAATTTTTAGTTTTCTAGAAAATGTCATCAAAATTAAGCAAATTTGGGATATGTCATCAAAATTGCAGTTTTGTACATACAAAAAAATCGTAGAAATTCAATATCTTATAAAAAATTTATTGGAAATCAAATATTTTTATTAAAAAAAACTTGATAATTGCTAATTTATAAAAAGTTTATAGTAAAATGCATTTTTAATCAATTTTGTCAAAATTAAATTTATGTACAAAATTTCGAATTTGAATTGAAAAAAAATTTACAAATTTTTCATCTAATTTTAAAAATTCTCGCGAAATGCAGTTTTCCAAAAAAAAATCATATAAATTTGAGTTTTCTACAAAATTTCTTTTTCTAGAAAAAATTCACTCATATTAAAACATTTAAGATTGTAATTTTATAATTTATTTTTGGGAAATTGCCTTTTCCCCAAATTTAAGTCTTTTTTAAAAAATCCTTAGAAATTGATTTTTTCTAAAACAATTTTATTAAAAAAATTCGTCAAAAATAAATTTGATTATAATTTGGCGAAATTGCAATTTTACAGTAAATTTCAACTCAATAAAAGACTTGTCAAGAATAAATTTGATAAGCAATTTTTCGAAATTGCAAATTGACAGTAAATTTCGCCATAACTCAAATTTAATAAATATTTCATCGACATTTGATTTTTCTAGAAAATTCGATGGATTTTCAAATATGCATTTTTCTATAAAATTTCCTTGAAATAACATTTTTGTAGAGAATTCCTTCAAAAGCATTTTTTAGAAAAATTTCGTAAAACTGTAATTTTATGAATTTTTATAAAAAAAACCTCCAAAATAAAATGTTATAGAAAATTTCCTCTATAAAAATCGTTAAAAGTTCAATTTTATAGAAAATTTCGCCGAACTTGGAAACAAATTTTTAGAAATAACATTTTCGACGGTATTAATTTTTCTTGAAAATGTCGTCGACATTTTTTTTGTGGAAATTTTTACAAACATTTTTTCAAATTTGCGTTTTTCCGAAAAATTAAATTTTTCCTTAAAATTCCGTCGAAATTAAATTTACAATTTTTTAAAATGTCTTGTAAATTAAAATTTTATAGAAAATGTCCTCGCTATACAATAGCGAGGACATTTTTAAAAAACTTCCGTTCCAATTTTACTGTAAATTTCGTCGTAATATCAATTTTAATGAAAGCTTCGTCGAAGTTGCATTTTTTACAAAATTTTGTTGTAGTAATTAAATTATACAAGAACATTTCTTTCATAATTGAAGTTTTCTAGAAAATTTTTTAATCGAAATTAAATTTTTGTACACAATTTCGTAAATTTTTCTACAAAATTTCGATGTACTGGAAAATGTTCGTCAAAATTGAAGTTTTCTAGAAAATTTCGACAAGATTGAATTTTTCTAAAAATATTTCACTGAATTAAAATTTTTCAAAAAATTTCATCGAAATTTAATTTTTTCTTGAAAATTTTGTCGATATTGCAATTTTCTAGAAAATGGTGTCGGAATTTAATTATTCTATAAAATAAATAAAATAAAAAAAAATTAATTTATCTAGAAAATTTCGTTAAAAATGTGGTCTAAATTTTATTATTTTAGAAAATTCGTAGAAATTGTTTTTAATAAAAAATTCTTGGAAACTATTTTCAAATCTTAATTTTTCTAGAAAATTATGTCAAAATTGCATTTCCGTCGGAAATACATTTTTAGCTTTATAAAACAAATGTCCTTTTTCTACAAAATTTCCTAATTTTTTGGAGTAGTAGTCGAATTATACTAGAAAGTGTTTGTCAAAATTGAAGTTTTCTATAAAATTTCGACATGATTGCATTTGCCTAGAAAATTTCATTGAAATTAAATTTTTCTACAAATTTCGTAAAACTGCAATTTTTTAAAAAACTTGCCCAAAATTTGAATTTCATATAGAATTTTCTGGAGCTTGAAACTTTTCTTATAGAAAACTCCCGTGAAATTGATTTTATTTTGAAACATTTCGTCAAAATTGCAATTTTATAAAAAAAAATAACCTCCAAAATAAAATGTTATAGTTAATTTCGTCGACATTGCAGTCTATAAAAGTCGTCAAAATTCGAATTTTATAGAAAATTTCGCAGAACTTGGAAAATTGTATTTTTTTTCTAGAAAATGTCGTCTACATTTTTTTCGTGGAAAATGTTTTTTAATACAAACATTTTTCAAATTTGCGTTTTTTCGAAAAATGTAATTTTTGCGGAACATTCCGTCTAATTTTAATTATTAGTTTTAAAAACATTTTTAATTTTTTAAACATTTTGTCTTGTAAATTACAATTTTATAGAAAATTTCCTTGTTATTGCAACTTTAAAAATCTTTCGTTCCAATTTTACTGTACATTTTAATGAAAATTTCGTCGAAGTTGCATTTGTTACAAAATTTTGTTGTAGTAATTAAATAATATAAGAAAATTTCCGTCAAAATGAAAGTTTCTAGAAAATTTTTTAATCAAAATTTAATTTTTTTTACAAAATTTCGTAAATTTTTTTTACAAATTTTCGATGTACTGGAAAATGTTCGTCAAATTTGATTCATCGAAATTTATTTTTTCAAGAAAATTTCATCGAAATTTAAGTTTTCTCAAAAATTTTGCGAAATTTTATTTTTCTCGAAAATTTCGCCAAATGATTTTTTCTAAATTTCTTCGAAATTAAATTTTTCTACAATGTTTCGTCGAAATTTTATTTTTCTTGAAAATTTAGTCGATATTGCAATTTTCTAGAAAATAAATAAAATAAAAAAATTTAATTTATCTAGAAAATTTCGTTAAAAATGTGGTCTAAATTTAATTATTTTAGAAAATTCGTGGACATTGTTTTTAATAACAAATTCTTGGAAACTTTTTCAAATTTTAATTTTTTTTAGAAAATTTTTTTAAAATTGCTTTTTCCAGACAATTCCGTCGGAAATACATTCGTAATTTTTTTAAAAAAAATCCTTTTTCTACAAAATTTCCTAAATTTTGTTTGTAGTAATCGAATTATAATAGAAAATGTTTATCAAAATTGAAGTTTTCTAGAAAATTTCGACATGATTGCATTTGTCTAGAAAATTTCATCGAAATTATTTTTTTTCTAGAAAATTTCATCGAAATTAATTTTTTCTAGATAATTTCATCGAAATTAATTTTTTCTAGAAAATTTCGTCGAAATCGAATTTTTCTAGAAAATTTCGTCGAAAATGAATTTTTCAAAAAAATTTCGTCGAAATTGAATTTTTCAGAAAATTTCAATTTTTTTCTACAAATTTTTCTAGAAAATTTTGTCAAAATTGCATTTTTCCAGGAAATTCCGTCGGAATTACATTTCTAATTTTATAAAAATATATCCTCTAAATTCAAATTTTATAGAAAATTTCATCGATATTGCAACTTTATAAAATCTTTCATTCAGTCCAATTCCAATTTTACAGTAAATTTTCTGGTAATTCTAATTTTAATGAAAATTTCGTAGAAATTGCATTTTCTTAAAAAAATGTTTGTACCCAATTGAATTATACAAGAAAATGTTGGTCAAAAAAATTTACAAATTTTTCATCTAATTTTAAAAATTCTCGCGAAATGCAGTTTTCCAAAAAAAAATCATATAAATTTGAGTTTTCTACAAAATTTCTTTTTCTAGAAAAAATTCACTCATATTAAAACATTTAAGATTGTAATTTTATAATTTATTTTTGGGAAATTGCCTTTTCCCCAAATTTAAGTCTTTTTTAAAAAATCCTTAGAAATTGATTTTTTCTAAAACAATTTTATTAAAAAAATTCGTCAAAAATAAATTTGATTATAATTTGGCGAAATTGCAATTTTACAGTAAATTTCAACTCAATAAAAGACTTGTCAAGAATAAATTTGATGAGAAATTTTTCGAAATTGCAAATTGACGGTAAATTTTGCCATAACTCAAATTTAATAAATATTTCATCGACATTTGATTTTTCTAGAAAATTCGATGGATTTTCAAATATGCATTTTTCTATAAAATTTCCTCGAAATAACATTTTACCAAATTAAATTTTTGTAGATTTCGTCGAAATTGAATTTTTCAGAAAATTTCAATTTTTTTCTACAAATTTTTCTAGAAAATTTTGTCAAAATTGCATTTTTCCAGGAAATTCCGTCGGAATTACATTTCTAATTTTATAAAAATATATCCTCTAAATTCAAATTTTATAGAAAATTTCATCGATATTGCAACTTTATAAAATCTTTCATTCAGTCCAATTCCAATTTTACAGTAAATTTTCTGGTAATTCTAATTTTAATGAAAATTTCGTAGAAATTGCATTTTCTTAAAAAAATGTTTGTACCCAATTGAATTATACAAGAAAATGTTGGTCAAAATTTAAGTTTTTAAGAAAATTTTGACAAAATTGCATCGATCAATAAATGTAAACATTTAAAATTTTTTAAAAAATTTGGTCCAAACATTTTTGAAATTGATTTTATTTGGAATTGAATTTTTCTAGAAAATTTCATCGAAATTGAATTTTCTACAAAATATTGTCGAAATAGTATATTTCTAGAATCTTTCGTTGAAATTGCATTTTTCTAGAAAATTTCGTCAAATTATATATTTTTATTAAATACATTTTTCTAGAATAATTTGTTAAAATTGAATTTTTCTAGAAAATTTTGTCGAAATTGCTTGTTTCTAAAAAATTGTGTCAAATTGCAGTTTTCTAAAAGTGTCGAAATTCAATTATTATGTAATTCCAATTTTCATGAAAATTTCGTCGAAATTGTTTGTATTTGTCTAGAAAATGTCGGCGAAATTACATTTTCTAGAATTGCGCTTTTATAAAAATGTCCTCCAAATTGCAGTTTAGAAAATTCCCTCGACATTGCAATTTTATATAAACTTTTGTAGTGATCGACCAATATGGCAAATCGTGGAGCTAATATAAGGTTTGGAGATAATACTCCCACATGCTAAAATCGAATTAATTCGGTCACTATTTTCACGAGTTATCGTTCTAGAGGGACGGACATAGCCCAGTTAACTTAAAATCTACTGAAACTGATTACCCTCATACAAATAAAAGTTACCATCATTCGGTAACTACGTGCTCAAAAGGTAGCAAAAACTTCGGAAAAACTCAAATTATCATTTTCCACTTTGCACAGGTACTTTGGAATGGAACTATTGATATGACATTGATTTTATGATAGAGTGAAAAAAATCTGTATGAGTATGACTCCTATGGATAATCACTTGGCGTATCTCCATGAACTCTCTCAGAATGATAAATGTACATATCATAATCACCAACAAAGTTACATGGTCCTATGGTTACCATGGTGCAGTTACAACAGTAATGCTGCAAACAAAAAGTATTTTTAACGACAAAACCCAACGACAACCAATATTTGCGGTCGGCGCATCTGCCGAGACAACAATTGCAGCCGCAGCCACAGTAATAACGAAAACAACAAACAATTATTTGTATTGTCGAGTTTTTGTAAATTTTTCACCTTTTGGCCGTTGTTGTTTTTTGTTCCTGCTGCAGTTATTCAACATTAACGATAATCGGTTGGTATTTTAAATGGATGTAACATTGTGGTCTTAACCACAATGTGATAAATTTGCATTAAAAGTTTTTTTTTTGAAAAACACATACACAAACACCTAGACATTTAGTGCTTCAGAATGGCAACAGAAGCAGCCACCATGGCAATAACCACAATAAACACACACAACAAACGAATCTATATTTGTACCAACTACTATAATGTCAGTAGCGGCAGCACAGCTCAAATACATACATTATACACCTACACGGGGGAAAAAGTTGCATTATATTAAAGACAATGGCATTGATTTAGTGCCAAAGCCAATACTACATGCTACATTGTGGTGTGGAGACATTTCAAACTTAAAAGAAAAGAAAATGTACATAATACTAATAAAATTATCTTTAATGTAATTACCAAATGGACTTATTTGAATGTTTGTTATCTCTGGCGTAAGATTAAAATCAATGTCTTTAATATGTTTTTCAGTGTACCAAATGGTTACAGTGAACTCACTCAATAATATTACATGATTAGGGCCGAAATTTGAACCTGAACTTTCTGCACAGAAAAAATATGTTCTTTTAACACAGAATAACTTATGTGATTCAAAGAAATGTTTCATTGTTATTCAGCTAAAAAATTCTCTTTATTTCAAAGAAATTCTAAAGAAGTTTCTTTGTTTATTCTAAGGAAGTTTTCCTTTATTCTAAAGACGCTTTACTTTATTCTACATAAGATTTATTATAGAGAAAGTTTTCTTTATTTGAAAGAAAATTTTCTTTATTCTAAAGAACTTTTTCTTATTCTATACAATTTGTTTTTTATTCCAAAGAAGTTTTTCTTTATTATACAGAAACTTTTCTTTATTTCAAAGAAGCTTTTCTTTAATCTAAAGAAACTTTTCCTTATTCTAAAGACGTTTTTCTTTATTATATAGAAGTTTTTCTTTATTATAAAGAAACGTCTCTTTATTCTAAAGAAGCTTTCCTTTATTCTAAGGAAGCTTTTCGTTATTCTACAGAAGCTTTCCTTTATTCTAAAGCAGCTTTCCTTTGTTTTAAAGAAACTTTTCTTTATTCTAAAGAACCTTTTCTTTATTCTATAGATGTTTTTCTTTATTCTAAAGAAGTTTTTTCTTTATTATACAGAAAGTTTTCTTTAATCTAAAGAAGCTTTTCCTTATTTTAAAGAAGTTTTTCTTTATTATAAAGAAACGTTTTTTTATTACAAAGAAACTTTTCTTTACATAAAAAAAATCTTTATTGCAAAGAAATATTTCTTTATTCTAAGGAAGCTTTTCATTATTCTAAAAAAGTGTTTCTTTATTCTAAAGGATATATTCATTATTATAAAAAAAGAAAATAAAAATAAATAAACTTTTCGTTTTTCTAAAGAATAACTTCTTTATGATTCTAACTAGGATATTCTCCCGGCTTCAAGACCATTTTTTACATATTTATACACCGCCATGTATAAAATACTTGTTTCTATAGTAATATAGAAACAAAAAAAAATGGTCTTGAAGCCGGGAGAATATCCTAGTTAGAATCACAATGATTTGCAGACCGAATAAAAGCAAGCAAACAACATAACTTCTTTATTCTAAAGATACCGTTCTTAACTCTAACAATAACTTTCTTTAAGCCAAAGAAAGTTTTCTTTATTCTAAAGAAACTTTATTCCAAACCAAATGTGTCTTTATTTTTTCTTTATTTCAAAGAAAATTGTCTTTATTCCAAAGAAAATATTTTTTTATTCTAGAGAAGCTTTTCTTTATTCTAAGGAAGCTTTTCATTTTTCTAAAGCAACGTTTCTTTCTTCTAAAACAGGAATAAAGAAATGTTCAATCATAACAATCGAATATCTATTGACCTTAGAATAAGTCACTGAATACGTGTTGATGAATTAAAGGTCGCTGACAATGGACAGAATAAATATGTTCCTTAAAACAAAAACAGAACTTCTGTGAAACTTTATTCCAAAAAAAACGTTCTCCAAATAAAATGTGTCTTTATTCCAAGGTTGAAATAAACGTTTATTGAAATAAAGAAAGATTCAATGACAATCACATCAATCCAATGTCTATTGACCTTAGATTAAGTCACTGAACTAGTATTGATGAATTAAAGGTCGATAACAATGGATAGATATGTTTCTTAGGGTCGATAACAATATATGAATAAAGTAGGTTTAAGAGCTAACTGCCGGTTATTGCTGTCAAATTCCATACAATTTAACATTCGTTAGCTCTAACGCTTGGTTATTTTGTTTTGTGTTAATGGGGGTTAAAATAAAGAAGAACTTCTGTGAGTCAATGAAATGTTTCTTTGGTATAAAGCTAAATAAACTTTTCTTTATTCCAAAAAAAAATTTCTTTATTCTAAAGAAAGCTTTTTATTTCAAAAAAGTTTCTTTATATTTTTTTTTTTTTTATTGTTCGGCTTGAGGTCCTTTTTAATTAAAAAATGTGTTTATAGGGTTTTTTTAATTAATTTATTTTCTTTCCGATATTTCGACTAACGTCGTTAGTCTTCTTCAGCGAACTACAAAATCACAATTTTAAAAAACTATACACTAAACTATACTATTAATCATGATACCTATTTCAAAAAAAAAAATCTTTACTTTAACGAAGATTTTCTTTATTCCAAAAAAATTTTGTTTATTTTAACAAAACTTTTCTTTATTCCAAAGAAATGTTTCTTTATTCTAGCAAACTTTCGTAATTTTAAGAATAACTCTCATTATTTCAAATAAAGTTGTCTTTATTTTAAAGATTTTCTTAATTCCAAAGAAAACGTACTTAATTATAAAGATAACTTTCTTTATTCCAAAAGATAATTGTCTTTATTCTAAAAAATACCTTTATTTTACAGAAACCTATCTTTATTCCAAACAAACTGTGTCTTTATTCCAATGAAACTCATGTTTATTTTTTTTAGGAGAAACACCTCTTTAAATGAAACAAAATGTGGAAAAAAGAAAGGTTGAATCATTAGAAACATCAGATCAATAACATCAATCAAAAGTCTATTGACCTTGATTAAGTCACTAAACTCGTATTTATGATAATTCATTTGATTAATTAATGTCGCTGACAATGGATTAAGTGTCTGTATAGAAATAATATATATTCAACAAAACAAAGAGTTTCTGTGATTCAAAGAAATGTTTCTTTGTTGTAAAGCCAATTTTTTCATTTATTCCAAAGAACATTTTCTTTAATGTAACTTTCTTTATTTTAAAGAAAATTGTATTTATTTTAAAGAAAATTTTCTTTGTTCTAAGGGAAGTTTTCTTTGTTCAAAATAATGTTTCTTTATTCTAATGCAGAATTTTTTAATTTTAAAGACAAAGAGTTTAATCTTTAAGAATAAAGATATTTCAAAGAAAATTGTCCTTACTGTAAAGAAACTTTTATTTATTCCAAATAAAATTTGTTTTTCTTTTTTTTAAGTAAAGAAAATGTTCATTAGAATAACGAGTAACTCCATTGGTTCAATAACAATGACACTTTTGATCTATAGCAAATGATATATTATAACCTATTCTCATTAATCTGCAAATATAATTACACGTAAAGCATTCCCCGGAATTAATATAAAATTATTGCACACATTTTAATTTTACTTAAATTTTCACAACAAACCAAATATTGCTTTTAATATTTATTAAATTCCTTCTGCTTTTTTGTCATGGAACTAATCGCAGTGCCAACAAGCAGCAGCTGCAACAACATGCCAGCACCAACAACAAAACTTCTCAACAATGTGCATATTTTATTGTTTGTTGTTCCTATGATATAACTGTTGTTGTTGTTGGAATGTTTAAAAACATAACACGATTCATTCCAGCAAATGCTAACCAAAAAAATAAATAACTGCAACTGCAACAACAACAACATTATCCATTATACACTTGCAGCACAGCACAAGCTATATCTATCTCCTCACGCTCTATCTCTACATTGTTGTTATGATTATGGAAATGATGATGATGTTGAAGTGGATGAACAACACCATCATCGTCTGTAGCCTCAGAGTTCTCCAGCAGAACTATACACTATCCCATTTTACGAAATATGAGTACAGACACAAATTGTTTATAGTCACTTCTAACTTTTCGAGTTTTTGTAATAGAGACAACCTTAACTATGGTAATAAGTGCATGGACTTAGATACCTTTATATGTATTCATGAATGGGTACGAGGGGAGAGTAGCAAATGTTAGGAATACATGTTAATTGAAGACAAAAAAATTGAATTGAAAAAAGGGTCAATGACAATGACCATTGACGAGGGTGAATGACCATTGACGAGGGTCAATGACCATTGACGAAGGTCAATGACCTCTGACGAGGGTCAATGACCAATGACGAGGGTCAATGACCTTTGACGAGGGTCAATGACCAATGACGAGGGTCAATGACCATTGACGAGGGTCAATGACCATCGACGAGGGTCAATGACCATCGACGAGGGTCAATGACCATCGACGAGGGTCAATGACCATTGACGAGGGTCAATGACAAGGGTCAATGACCATTGACAAGGGGTGCATACCCATTGACAAGGGGTCAATGACCACTGACAAGGGGTCAATGACCACTGACAAGGGGTCAATGACCACTGACAAGGGGTCAATGACCATTGACAAGGGGTCAATGACAATTGACAGAGGTCAATGACTATTGACAGTGGATTAATGACCATTGACAAGATATCAATGACCACTGACAAGATGTCCATGAACATTGACAAGAGGTCAATGACCATTGATAAAAGATCAACGACCAACGATAAAGAGTCAATGACCATTGATAAAGGGTCAATGACTATTGAAAAGTGGCCAATGACCATTGACAAGGGGTCAATGACCTTTGACAAGGGGTCAATGACCATTTACAAGTGGTCAAGGGCCATTGACAAGGGGTCAATGACCATTGACAATAGGTCAATGACCCCGAGTTTCCTAATTTTCTCTTTCTACTTTTAACAATTCTTATCGTACTCACCCTCTTATTTGCTATCTATCTCTAAAATGCAGCTATGCATTTCATTTAACACCCCTTCTAAAGAGCACCAATGGCAGCATTTCCCCGTAAGCTGCCCTAGACGTTACCGGTATCAAGTTTTAGGAGAGTTTTAGTCATAGAATGGTATAACTCTCGTTGGGTTAGCTTAGCTTGGCTTAACTCAACTTGTCTGGATTGTTTGTTTTCCAGTTTTACTGCAGCCGTTGTTCTGTAGCAGAGATAACCAACGAAACCAGCGATGGCTGTTGATGCTGGAGCTATATCCGAAGCTGTTTTTTTTCTGTTGGCATATCGTGACACATGACATCATCTGGAAATGAAAAAGGAGAGATAAAGCCACAAAATAAATACATATTTCCATAAATTTATTATTTTTATTTACATTGTTTTATATTAAATATATTAACATTTAATAATGTAAAAAAAACGTGCTTCAAGATATCCCGAGGAAAAGGAGAATTGGCGATTAATAAAGTGTATATTTAATGTATTGTAACGACCAAAACATCATAGCGTAGTATGTTTATGGGTTCTGAATACCCTTCTTCAAAAGTAAGAGACAAGAGCAGGTTTTTGTGATCGTTTTTTTTTTGGTGTAAACCTTTTAAAATTCCTTGGATAGTTTTAATCCACCATAACTCTTCAACTAAGCATCTCACACCTAAAAGGAGATTATTTTTTAAATATGTTTTCATTTCAGAATTTGAGAAGTAAAGTTGTGGAGTTCGAGCTTCAGAACAAAGAATGAATAGAAATGCCTGGAGATGGTTCTATATACATATATATATATATATCAATATTCTATATTTATTAACTTCAGCGAGTCATTGATGTTCGGTGAGGGTGCACCAATTATACTGTGGAACAAAAAAAATAACGAGCTTCGGAAACGTAGTCGTACTATGCTACTTTCGGATCCGTACTTATGATCGGCAATTGGAAAATGTCCAATCAGGTTCGGGAGGATTAAAGCCTCAAGCGTCTTTGCTACTGGCGAGAGAAGGGAGATAGGCCTGTACAACTCTCCCTTACTCGTATATTTCCCCGGTTTCAATAGCTGGACCACTCTGCCCATTTTCCAGGCTTCGGGTACTATTAGAGGTCAGGGACAGGTTGAGGACCCTAATCAGATAATCCACTCCAGGTAGGTCCAACTGTTTCAACATCAACATAGAAATTCCGTCGGGGCCAAGAGTTTTGGATGACTTAGCGCTACGGATGACTTCTGCAACTTCTCCAACTGTAAATTAACTGTAAAATAACATTAGTAGCCAATGAACTCAACAGGAAAATTTATGATATTTAAACTTTTGCTACTAATCATCCAACGGATGTTGTCATTTAACAGAGGTCAGTGGTCCTTAGTACGGAGTCAATGAGTTTAAATCGTTAATTAGTAAACATTAAGACAGGGTCAATGACCGCGTCAATAAACTTCGGTATCGGTAAGTGACATTTACCCCGAGATCAGTGATATTTGGCAGTCCTCAGTGACATTGACATTGAGTTTGGTGACCCTTAATCCAGAATAATTGAGTAGATATTTTGTGATTTATACACAATTTCCTGGTATTTGACTTTGGCCTCCAGAAGATGTAATAAGTATCTTCAAAATTGCCTAATGTATTAAGTAACAAAACCAAGTCTTATCAAAGTTAGTAGAACAATTTTTCGGAGAATTCATCGCTATTCAACTGCAACATGAGCTCAGTGTCAATGTTCAACTAGAACAAAGGACAACTAGAGATAGGTTTTACAAGCGTCACCAAATAATCAACATCATCTATGTTACTTTTGTATCCAATACAAATTATAGAATTCCTTCCACAAATCCTCTTACACAAATTTCATGTAATTAATGACACAATTACATATCAATACGCACACAAAATTAAACCCAAAAACAATTTTTATTCAAAATATTTAAATTTACAAAAATTTAATAGCATTTAAATTGCCCAACGGTATCAGTTTTCGCACATTCATATGCCAATTTAAACCACAACGAAAAACGGCCGTCTAATCTGTTGGCGGCACTCACCGAACGAATGAATGTTGGCTCTTTGGTTGGTTAAGTGTTATTGCCGCAATGTGTCCATAACAATATGATCGCATTTCTCGATTATAATATTCGAATTATTGAAATAATTCACAATATCGCTTACACACTACCGAATGAGAATTACATTTTAATCTAAAGCCTCAAAATGTGACCATAACAATCCAATGCCAAATAAAATCACAAACATACATAGTTGTATTACAAACCAATTTCCAACAGCAACAATAAAAAAACAAGAATCCAGCCGACATGACTGGTCCAATGGCTAAATTACATTTGGGGGCTTATGCATCGATGGTCACCAGCAAATAAACATGATTTGATAGAAATCTACCTGTACTGTTCCAGTGGAGGACAACAAAACCTCTATAGAAATTGGTGGTCATGTTATGCACGGATTTTGCAATTAATTAAAAAGAGGTAATTCAAAAATGTGTAACGAAATTTTATGACTGCCGCTGCGTGCAGCACACATTCGGACGGAAGGACAGACACCACTCAACACTCGTCTGCGTGAAAACATGGCCACAAGGTTTGCATTGACAATTTTATTATAATGCAAATGTTGCAGCGAATGACTGGCAGTGGATCAGAGAAATAAAATATGTACATTCAAAATATTCAACTCGTTCAATTTTGTAAACGATTTAAGAATTTTCTGCTATTTGTCATGGCCAAACTACAGCAAGAACAACAAACATCAGGTCACTTTGTGAATGTTTGATGTGAATCAAGGTGAAGCCACAAACTTTGGAATGATGGAAAAGAATTATCAATGACTACTAACAAAAAATCATTTATTATTGATAAGTCAATAACCAATGACGGAAGGTTACTGGCGATGACGGGAGGTCAAGCAATATTAGCATTAGATCAATAACCACTGATAGTAGGTCATTAACATCATTGATTTCTGGGAAATGTTTATCTTCCCAAACAAAAAGTCAATGCACGGAAAGTCAGTTACCATTTACAAAATATTAAATGTGTATACCCCCCTCCACTATCAATGATTATGGACAAGAAGCCAATGACTATCGATAAGTCAATAAGTGCTTTGACAGAAGATCAATGGCTTTTGGCAGGAAGTCAACAACCAATGATAGTAGGGCAAAAGTCATTGAATGACCATTGACAGAGAGTCGGTATGCACCGATATAATGATCTTTGATTTAAAGTGAATGACAAATGACCCATGTACATTGACCATTGATCAAACGCTATTGACTGAGGATTAGTGGTCATTAACAAAATGCTCTATGAAAGGCAGCAAATCACAAATAATGTGCCATTGACAAAGAATCAATTTCCAATAAAATAAAGTAAGCGACTGGAAAAAATATGCAATATATATAAAAATAGGCCAATAGCCATTGACTCGATGTCAATAGCCATTGAATTGAGATCAATAGCCATTGACTTGAGGTCAATAGCCATTGACTTGAGGTCAATAGTCATTGACTTAAGGTCAATAGTCATTGACTTGAGGTTAATAGGCATTGACTTAATGTCAATAGCCATTGATTTGAGGTTAATAGCCATTGACATGAGGATAATATCCATTGACTTGAGGTTAATATCCATTGACTTGAGGTCAATAGCCATCGACTAGAGGTCGCTAGCCATTGACTAGAGGTCGCTAGCCATTGACTAGAGGTCACTAGCCCTTGACTAGAGGTCAATAGCCATTGACTTTAGGTCAATAGCCATTTACTTGAGGTCAATAGCCATTGACTTGAGGCCTATATACATTGACTTGAGGTAAATATACATTGACTTAAGGTCAATATACATTGACTTGAGGTCAATAACCAATAAATTGAGGTAAATATCCATTTACTTGATATCGATACCCAATGACTTGAGGTCATTAACCAATGACTTGAGTTCACTATCCATTAAATTGAGGTCAAAATCCATTTACTTGAGGTCAAAATCTATTGACTTGAGGTCAAAATCCATTGACTTGAGGTCAAAATCCATTGACTTGAGGTCAAAATCCATTGACTTGAGGTCAAAATCCATTGACTTGAGGTCAAAATGCATTGAATTGAGGTCACAATCCCTTGACTTGAGGTTAATAGTCATAGCCTTGAAGTCAAAATCCATTGACTTGAGGTCCATAAGATAAGGTAAATTGCCATTGACTGGAGGTCAATATCCATTGACTTTAGGTCAATATCTATTGACTTCAGGTCAATTTTCATTGATCTGAGGTTAATATCCATTGATAATAGGTCAATAGCCATTGACTTGAGGTCAATAGCCATTGACTCGATGTCAATATCCATTGACTTGAGGTCAATAGCAATTGACTGGAGGTCAATAGCCTTTGACTGAAGGTCAATAGCCATTGACTGAAGGTCAATATCCAATGACTGGAGCTCAATAGCCATTGACTGGAGGTCAATAGCCATTTACTGGAGGTCAATAGCCATTGACTGGAGGTCAATAGCCATTGACTGGAGGTCAATAGCCATTGACTGGAGGTCAATAGCCATTGACTGGAGGTCAATAGCCATTGACTGGAGGTCAATAGCCATTGACTGGAGGTCAATAGCCATTGACTGGAGGTCAATAGCCATTGACTGGAGGTCAATAGCCATTGACTGGAGGTCAATAGCCATTGACTGGAGGTCAAAAGCCATTGACTGGAGGTCAATAGCCATTGACTGAAGGTCAATAGCCATTGACTGGAGGTCAATAGCCATTGACTGGAGGTCAATAGCCATTGACTGGAGGTCAATAGCCAATGACTGGAGGTCAATAGCCATTGACTGGAGGTCAATAGCCATTGACTGGAGGTCAATAGCCATTGAGTGGAGGTCAATAGCCATTGACTGGAGGTCAATAGCCATTGACTGGAGGTCAATAGCCATTGACTGGAGGTCAATAGCCATTGACTGGAGGTCAATAGCCATTGACAAAAGGTCAATAGCCATTGACAAAAGGTCAATCAATGACCATTTAAAAACGGTTAATGACCATTTACAAAAGGTCTATCAATGATCATTTATAAACGGTCAATGACCATTGATAAGCGGTCAATAACCATTGACAAAAGGTCAATGACCATTGGCAAAAGGTCAATGACCATTGGCAAAAGGTCAATGACCATTGGCAAAAGGTCAATGACCATTGACAAAAGGTCAATGACCATTGATAAAAGGTCAATGACCATTGACAAAAGGTCAATGACCATTGACAAAAGGTCAATGACCATTGACAAAAGGTCAATGACCATTGACAAAAGGTCAATGACCATTGACAAAAGGTCAATGACCATTGACAATAGGTCAATGACCATTGACAAAAGGTCAATGACCATTGACAAAAGGTCAATGACCATTGACAAAAGGTCAATGACCATTGACAAAAGGTCAATGACCATTGACAAAAGGTCAATGACCATTGACAAAAGGTCAATGACCATTGACAAAAGGTCAATGACCATTGACAAAAGGTCAATGACCATTGACAAAAGGTCAATGACCATTGACAAAAGGTCAATGACCATTGATCTATAAAAGGTCTATAAACATTCAATGGTCATTGGCAATAGGTCAATGACCATTGACAAAAGGTCAATGACCATTGACAAAAGGTCAATGACCATTGACAAAAGGTCAATGACCATTGACAAAAGGTCAATGACCATTGATCTATAAAAGATCTATAAACATTATTTACATAAAGTCAATGAATATTCGTGTTTTCAGATGGTCAATGTCTTTAATGGCAGTACAGTGAGATTAATACAGTTTTTTTTAAATTAAGTTTCTTTCCAAAAAGAACATCTATCACTCCAAATACCCCAAAACCCTATTTCTAAAATTGTGAGCAAATATTCGTGCAGACTATGTCTCGTTTGGTTGTCATGTGTACGTATGTGTGTCTGTCTGTCTGCCTGTATGTGCTCTTCTGACAATGACAAACATTTTGATGGAAATCAAATGATTTTTCCAATCTAAATTTTGATCAATTGAAATATGTGTCATATCGGTTTGATGATGTCATATGCAAAACACTATTAAAACGTTTGCCTGTTTTTTTTGGACAATACTAGTATGGCACTATGGTTTGTAATTGGGACAAAAGTGGGACATAGTCGTACTCGTATTCGTGTTATACAATGACACTGAGTGAGAGCAGGAATAACAGACAATAGGGTTTGAAATTGAAAAATTTGGGGAATAACGGGTATATTGATGGCTTACCTTTGGTTGGCTTTAAAGAAATAAAATAATAGATATATATATATGTATATCCATAAATATACCCAAGGGAATAAATCGCTTCTATAGTATATTTGACAGAAACATACTATTGTTGACAATTTAAATTTTTTTCTGTAAATTATTTGATTTTTTCCCAGTTTTTAAGACAATCTGCACCGACAGTTCCAACACATAATATTGGTAATAGAGATATTGGAAAATTTTTACTCGATATAATATATTTGCAAAAGAATTTCATATTTACATACGATTTTAACAAAAAAAAAATATTTACATATTGTTACCAGACATTTTTTATTTAATGTATTTTTATACCCTCACTTTAGTGTGACGAGGGTATATATCATTTGCTACGGAAAAAGTGTAACACATCGAAGGAGTGATCTAAGACCCTAAGTATGTTCGGAGGAAATCCGTTTTGGGTCATTTTAAGTCGAATGAGCAATGTCCGTCCGTCTGTCTGTCTGTCTGTCTGTCTGTCTGCTGGCTGGTGCGCACGATAACTCTCGAAAGGAGTAACCGATTGACTTCAAATTTGGTATGTGGTAATATTTTGATCTATCTCCGGATGAGTTCGAAGATGGGCCATATTGGTCTACTCCTTCTGGTACCTCCCACACAAAGGGTTAAAATTTAGTGAAATATTGATTCTTTAGTAACTTCTATACAACTTATTCGAATCTTTTGAAATTCTGCACATAATATTAGTATATTAGTCGCTATTAACTCGAGAAAAATGGGTGAAGTTGGCATGCCCCTTTTGGTACCTCCCACACAAATGGACCATTTTGCATCAAAATTTAACTGCTTATAACTTTAATACAAGTGCATAAAAATGCTTGAAATTTTCTACAGTATAATGTTTTTGTAGCGCCTATAGTCCGGTAAAAAATGGGCATTATTGTACAGCCCCTTTTGGTACCTCCCACACAAATGGGCCGTTTCGTACCAAAAGTAAACGGCTTGTAACTTTAATACCAGTGCATACAAATACTTGAAATTTTGTACAGTGTAATGCTGTTATAGTACCTATAGTCCTGTAAAAAGTGGGCGTTATCACCCCGCCCCTTTTTGTACCTCCCACACAAAATGAACATATCATACCAAAATTACATAGCTCGTAACTTTAATATACCAGTGCACATAAACGCTTATAGTTCAGCACAATGCAATGTATTTAAGAATGTACTGTTTACCGAAAAATATGTGTATTTGGAAAACCCCTTCTGGTACCTCCCACACAAATTGACAGATTTATTGGTGTAATGTTATATATTACATTACTCACAAAGTGAGGGTATACCTTAGTCGGTTTACCCGACTGAAACTTTCTTACTTGTTCTACTTTCTCCGTCTACGGATTTTGGTTGGCCCTTCTGAACTAGTATATAGAATATTAAATAATTTTCACTGGATGATCTAAATAATTTTCAATTCTGCCTTAATTCTGTCTACAGCAAAGGCCTTTTGGAAGGCCCATTTTCCATACCACTTCTGGTTTTTTTGGATTCATCTGAGCTTTCAAATGTGCAGAACTGCACATCAACGAATTGCTATCGACAGCAAACTCTCATCATATCCTGTTATTGCTGTGAGAAAAATGGCCAAAACAAAAATTGGTTTTAATACAATCACCAGATTTAGAGTGTATGAAAAATACAAAAGCAAAAAATATTTGCAATTTTGGCATTTATCATTCGAATCATGGCACTATGAATGTTTTTATGGTAATTCATTGTGACTGGTTGGTTATATGCTTTAGTGATCTCGGTTGATATAAAGAGTTTTGGTTGATGGAAATTTTTGGTTGATTTACCCTAATTCCCAAAGACATCGTTTTCAGGGAGGATGTTTTGGGAAGATTTAATTGAAAAGATTTTCAATTTTAACGATTGATTTGGAAAATAAGAATTTAGCTCTTGTTCGTTCCTTTAAAAATGTATATAAGATTAATATGAGATAAAAATAGTTACCCCCTGTACGTGTAGGGTACTTTGTAGACCTTGTGGCTTTTCTTTTATCAATAGTAGTATTTTCTCCTTCCTGCCCATCCATCATTTCAATAAAATCTGCATTGTATGTATGTAGTCATGCATTTAGACAACAATACCGGAAACGATAGCCTTTTGGCAGTTTAACACAGTATGATTTTCATCTCAATTTTCAATTTTGTAGGCTAATCAAATTAAATTTTATATAAACCAAGGCATTGTGCATTTGAATAATTTTTACACTTAATTAACTCTTTTGCATTAAAAACCCATCAATCTCAAAATGGTGACTTACTTATTACTTAGATCACACTAGTTTATAAAATTTTCTTCGAAGTGCTGTACAAAATATTTTCTGGTGCAATATGGTGTCATTAACCGAAAAAAATGCTACACATTTTTTATGGACATTTTTATTTAAATTCTAATTTTCCTGGGAGGCACCTTTAATATTTGGATCAGATTTTTTGAAGTATAAGCTCGACATAGCCGGGAAACACTTTAAATTAAAGGAAATTATGAGGGCTAGAAATTCTAAAAAAATACATTCATGTAGAAACAGAAAATTAGTGACTAAAACACCACTTTCATGTAGAAACAGATGATTAATAACTGTATTTAAAACAATGAAAAATTTTCATTTCCTTTATTAAAAAAACCCGTAAAAATAGAAAAAAATCGCCGAAAAAATGTTTGTTCCAGTCTTTGAAAGCTGGCATCTTAACGAAGAAAACCATGCACATTTGAAGAAAATTTATGAATAAATGTAGAAATTTTACTCGTATTTGGCTAAACAACTTTTTACATCTCTTGTTAGACCTACTTTGAAATGTGCTTCGGTTTTATGGTCCCCTCATTATAGCATTTACGTTGATACACACAGAATACAGTTTGGTTGCCTCAACCAAAACACAACCAATATTTTGGTTGTGGTATACTTCTGCTTCCATCTTGACAACAATCATATTTGGTTGCGCCAACTACAAAAATGGTGGCTTAAATTATCTGTTGTAGTTGCCACAACCAACTGTTTTAAAAATTGGTTGTTCCGACAATTTGTCAGTCATATACTACCGACAATTAATTAAAAAAAATTTTCATTAATTTTTATTTTATTTATTGAACACAAAACAAAACAATTCATAACAAAAAATAAAAAACACAAAACTTTTATGCAAATATCGCTTAACCATGTGCTTTCAATTTCATGATTGTTGCTTTTATTTTTTATTTATGTAAAACATTTTGCACAACATATTCTGCATTCCACACATTATTATCCACACGAGATTAGTTTTGATTACCTATACCGTTCTTGAACAAAATGTTGAAGATTTTTTTACGTCGAGTAATTTTATTTTTTTGTTTGTCATGTGTCAGCAAAGGAACAGAAACCAATCTTTCGGTTGTATTTCCCAAAATACATTTAATTATTTGGGAAATGATTAGGATAACCAATAAACGATTATTTATTAATATTTTTTCTGTTGTAGTAACCAATTATTCGTTGCGATAATAATCTTTGGACTATTGATACAATTTCTGTTGTCAAGAATAAAATATTTGTTGTCACAACTAAAAATCGATCCTATAGTACTATAATGAAAATTTAAAATTGGTTACCACAACTAACCGAGTGTCAATGAAAACAACAATCTTAATTCGATTGATACAACCATCGATTTAGTTGCAACCATTTTCATTTGATTGTATCCATGTTATTATTGTTGTTTCAACTATATTTAAATACAACCGACATACGGTGTAGGCAACATACTTTTTGTTACTAGTACTATTTTTTTTATTGTTACAATCGAATTCCAACCAATTATTTTCCTAGGTGTAGGATTGAGTCAGTCCCTATAGATTTGCCACCTTACTTCAATCGTCTGAAAAGAAGATTTATGTTAGGTATTGTGTTTATGGTTAAATTGATTAATGGAGAAATAAATTCACATTATTTAGTAGGCGAATTACGCTTTAACATTCCTGCTCGTTCGATTCGTAATTTTATTCCCCTAAAAATTGGTTTTTGTAGATTTAATTATGAATAATTCAATCCTTGCTACGTCCTATTCCGGCTACGTTCTGTTTCCTGCTATGTTTCGGTTCCTGCTTCGTTCCTGTTTTGTTATGTTCCTGTCAATATCCGTTCCTGCAATGCTCTGGTCCTGCTCTGCTTCTGCTACGTTCTGTCTCTGCAATGCTCTGTTTCTGCTACGTTCTGTTTCCTGAAATGTTCGGTTTCTGCTATGCATCGTTCCTGCTATGCTTCGTCCCTGCTATATTATCTTCCTGTCATATCCGGTCCAGTAACGATCTGGTGCTGCTGTGCTCCTGCTACTTTCTGTTCCTGCCATGCTCGGTTTCTACTAAACCACGTTCCTGTAATGCTACTTTACTGCGATGATCTGTTTCCTGAAACTCTCTGTTCCTGCTGTGCTCCTGTCCTGTTATGCTCTGTTCCTAATTCGTTCTATTCTGTAATACATACACTATTCCTGTAACTCCCAGTTTCCTGTTGCGATCTCTTCCTGTTATACTCTTTTTCTGAAACACTCTGTTCCTGCTGTTCTCTGTTCTTGACTCGCTCTATTCCTGCCATTCTCTGATTCTTTAACGTTCCAATCCTGAAACACTTTGTTTCCGCTGTGCTCTGGTCTTGCTACCCCCTGATCCTGCTGTATTCTGTTCCTGCTACGCTCTGTCCCTGTTTTCGCCTTGTTATTGCTACGTTCTGTTCCATCTTTACCATCTATTTACTTTAATTTAGTTCCTGACCCTACCTGTCCCCTTTGTAATTTCTGCTTCAGTTAAATTTTGTTTGTTTGTTTTTTAATTTCCTGTTATTCCTATTTTCTCTTATTTATTAATACTTTTTCTTTTTGTTTTAAATTTTACTTATTTTTTATATGTTTATATATTGCTATATCTACGGCTGCTATTAGCTAAGAATATATAAATAAATAGCACTTTTAGTGCTTTTTACATCAAAGTGATGACATCGAAGAGACCCCAAAAATACTTGTCGTAAATCCATTTTGGGCCATTTGAGCAATGTCCGTCTGTCTGTCACGAGTAAAAGATTGACTTCAAATTTGGTATGTGTTAATATTTTTATCCCCTCATCTTAGAGAGGAGGGTATATGTACAGGGTCTCCCATATTCGACGGACCCATCTGGCAACGCCATAACTTTTGACAGAGATGTCAGATCGCTTAATGACATACCGCGTTTGAAGCGTCAGTCCAAGCAAATTTTTACCATGGAACAATACACGCCACGCGAAATAGTTGAAATTTACATTCAACAGAAGAAGTCAATTGTGAAAACTCAACGTGCTTTTAAAATATTAAAAAATGTGAGAAGTGCGCCTTCTAAGAACACCATTAAGCGTTTATACGAAAAATTTTCGACTGGTGAGGCTCTTTCTAATCCGAAGAGGCCAAATAAAAGTCGACCAAGGCGATCGGCCGAGAATATCGCTGCCGTACGAGCCAGTGTTGAGAGGTCCCCAAGAACATCCCAAAAACGCCGTTCTCAGCAGTTGGGCATGGCTCGGTCCACTTTTCAACGGATTATTCGCGTTGATTTGCATTTGTTCCCGTACAAAATTCAATTGACGCAAAGATTGTTGCCTGCGGACAAGCCTCGTCGATTGGAATGGGCCCAAAAAAAACATGGGTCCGTCGAATATGGGCAACCCTGTATGTATATCATTTGCTACGAACCAAAAGTGTAACATATCGAAGGAGTGACCTAAGACCATAAGTATGTTCGGCGGATATCCGTTTTGGGTCATTTTAAGCAGGGCTGTGGAGTCGGGGTTGTTTTTGCAAATTTCATGAAATTATACTTTCAAATGCATACGTTTTTTTATTTTTTTACTTATTTTGTATAAATATGTTTACATATGTACTCGTACATACATATCAATCGAAATTTTTGATCGCGAAATTAGTTGAATTAGATAATTTTGCAAAATTCATCTCGGAGTCGACTCCGACTGCGACTACGGCTACGACTCCCAGATCGATTTTATAAAATGTACTGAATCAATTATATTCCGGACCAAACATATTCATTCGTATGTACGCCTATTCATATATTTATACAAAATATAATAAATATATACAATGTATTTATTGGAAAGTATAATTTCATGAAAGCAGCAAAAACAACGCCGACTTCGACCCCACAGCCCTGATTTTAAGTCGAATGAGCAATGTTCGTCCGTCTGTCTGTCTGCTGGCTGGTGCGCACGATAACTCTCGAAAGGAGTAACCGATTGACTTCAACTTTGGTATGTGGTAATATTTTCTTCTATCTCCGGCTAAGTTCGAAGATGGGCCATATTGGTCCACTCCTTCTAGTACCTCCCCCACAAAGTGTTAAAATTGTTGTAAAATATTGAATCTTTAATAACTGCTATACTACTTATTCGAATCTTCTGAAATTCCACACATAGCATTAGTTTATTAGTCGCTATAAACTCGAGAAAATGGGCCAAGTTGCTACGCCCCTTCTGGTACCTCCCACACAAATGCACCATTTTGCAGCAAAAGTTAACAGCTTATAACATTACTACCAGTGTATAAAAATACTTGAAATTTTGTACAGTGTAATGCTTTTATACTGCCTACAGTCCAATGAAAAATGGGCGTTATTTCCAGGCCCCTTTTGGTACCTCTCAGACAAATGGACGTTTTTGTACCAACAGTTTACAGCTTTTATCTTTAATACCAGTACATACTTTAAAGTTATTAAATGCAATTTAAATTGATAACAATCAAAACAAAAAATAAATAAATTTACTATTTTTTTTGGCACTCAAGGTGAGGGTATTCATAAGTCCGACTGAACCTTCTAACATGTTTTAATTTTTGATGATCCGGTATCGAGTTATGAGGGGCACCGCAATTCAACTTTTTTATCGAGACGCTTCCGCATAAATGCTGTCGTTGCCATATTTTTAAGTATTTTTTAAGAAAATTTTACACAATAAACTTTGAAAGTTACCCTTTAATGTACCACTGGTTTCAATCAAAAAATGTTAACCGCTTCGTCACAAAAAAAAATATAAAAATGTGCCTTTTTTTGCACGAATTAAGGTTACCACCGTTATGCGACCCCTACCCAGCCCTTGCCACAATACCGGGGGCTATGCTGTGGTGGACAGTTTCTCTCTACAGTAGTGGTTATACTTAAAACAAACTCCCCTAAGTCCGGAGTGTTATGCGTACCGTGCTCATCGGATTTTTCGGTTCGCAGTCAGTGGTTACCATAGACTGTGTTTTGCCTTTGTTTATATCTGGATGCCTCAGCAACGACTCAGTCCCTGTCACGTTTTTGGGAGCTATGACGTGATGGACCTACCCTACCACCTACACTCGTGGGACCTACAAGAAACGCTTTAAACCAACAAAAACGGACACACTGCAACAACCAACCGATACGACTACGATGGAGATAGATAGTTACCATAGTACTAAAATTGATCACAGGCTACGGTCCACTCAACAGCATGCCTACAGCAAGGGCAAGTCCATCGAAACCGTCTTTACATGATCTAGTCAGCTTTATTGAGGGATCCCTCTCTGTTAAAGAATATATTTACTATGGTAGCTTCCTTAGATATAGAGGGGGCCTTAGAAACCCCGGGGGTTGACAGCAGTATACGTAGGTTTATTTATAACCTTCTAATTAAGAGACGCATTTTAGCTAGTTTAGGGTCAACTGACCTCCATAGATTTGTCAGCAGGGGAACAACCCAAAGGGTGTTCTGTCTCCTCTGTTATGGAATCTCTCCATGAACAATATTTTGCTTCTCTGGAGATGATGGGTGGCAGAGTTGTTGCTTATGCGGATGACGTGGCAATAGCTGTTAGAGGGAAGTTTCTGGATACTCCCAGAGACATTGTAGCAGTATACATGGTTTATTCATAACCTTCTAATTAAGAGACGTATTTCAGCTAGTTTAGGGTCAACTGACCTCCATAGATGTGTCAGCGGGGGAACAATACTTATATTTAGCTTTCTCTGGAGATGATGGGGTGTCAGAGTTGTTGCCTATGCAGATGATGTGGCAATAGCTGTTAGAGGGAAGTTTCTGGATACTCTCAGAGAAATCCTACAGCAGTCCCTTCATACAACCGCAAGATGGACTTCCGGTAATGGTATTGGTGCTAACCCGACCAAGACGGAACTAGTTCTTTTCACCAGGAGAGGCAAGGTACCACGAGCAACATCTGTCTGCTTGGGGGTATTGTAATTCCCTTCTCTGAAAGCGCAAAATACTTAACATTTTGGAAAGAGCAAATAAGGCTGTGGTAGCGCTATATATCCGCATATAGCTTATTGGTTGTATACGGCAGAAGTCAGACCGATAACTATGTACGGCATTGTCAACTGGTCGACAGCTCTGCAGAAATCCACCTTCTGTGCTATACCAAACAAGGTTCAGCGAATGGCTGCTTTATGTATCGCTGGTGCGCTGAGAACGACACCAACTGCAGCTATCTAAATGTTATACTACATTAAATGCCGTTGGATATTATAGGAGTGCAACTCAGAGAACTGTCACTATGGTCAGGAAATGACTACGGACATAGTGCCATTCTAGACAGAATGTCTGACCTTTCGGGCACTGTTGATTACACTATGACTGAACCACTCTTTGACAAGAAGTATCTCACTCTTATAACTGATAGATCAGAATGGAATGGTATCCCAGGACAGAGGAGATTCACTAACTTCTACTCAGACGCTTCCAAACTCGATAACTAAGTGGTCTTTGGTGTCTTTTCTGTGGAACTTCAGAAATCACTTGTAAAAATACCTCCTGATCACTGTAGTCTTTACCAGGCAGAAATCTCAGCTGTTGAGGAGGTAGCGGAATGGCTGAAGAGATGGAAGGTCTTGCATTATGACTTTATCAGAAGCTGTGTAGACGAAGAGGAGGAATCAATAGAACACCTTCTGCGTCTGTGCCTTGCTTTCGCTAGAAGGCGGCGTACAACCTTGTACTCTTATTTCTTTAAGGAGTAAGCAAACTTTGGCTGATGTTGGAAACCGTCAACATTTGAGCTTTTTAAAGCAATAAAATTGGTTCAACGGGAACTTTATCACAAAAATATTGTGTTTTCATTCCATAAAATATACAAAATAAAGTCTATACAAGAAAAGTTATTAGGTCTAGGACACAACAAAAATGTTATTCCATAGTGTAATTGGTTTGTAATGGATAGTTTATTAGTTGCCGTCCACCACACCGCAATGCCGTACAACAGTAATGGGCGAGCTACTGTTATATATATTCAATGGATGATTTTAGTAGCTTCTTTTGCTATTTGTCCATCTAGCCAATTTGTTCAGTGTAGGATGTCTCTGAGAACGTTTTCCAATTTGCTGGATTTGCGATTGCCACGAATTTGCAGCCACAGCGTTCTAGATCTAACAGGATTCCATTCTCCGCTAGGTTCCAAATTGGTGGATACAGTCCTCCTTCTTTTTGAGGGTCCCTTTGTTTACAAACCTTGTTAGAGTTGTGGATCCAAAACTTTCGGTTATACTTCTTCTATTGAACAGGCTTTCTCCCTTCACCCTGCGGCGCAGATACTGCATCTGAGTGAATGTTGTTAATTGCACCTTCAGTATCAAGAAAGTCCACCATAGTGTATTCTTTGAAATGTAGGGATGACTTGAAAGTGCCCACCAGTTCATGCCGGGCCGATTCTGCTGACTTGCCTTGTTGCTTTCCCGACAAAAGTTTTATATCTAGGTTTTCTCTAATGAAAGAGTCTAATGGCGATTTCGTTTCTCGAACAAGTGCCGCATTTCCTTTCCCCTTTTCCCGAAAGCATCACTTTTCTAGCAAATTTTTGAAGTTTCAACATTGGAGTAAAGTTAAATTCGAGGTACTACATTATTTCGACTTAAAAGGTGCAACTGTTTTCTAGTATTACACCTCAAGGGGGTGACATTTTTTCCAGAATCAAAATCGCCTTAAGAGTATTTCTAGACCTTTTAATAGGTGCGAGGATAGCCAAATTGGCCTAAAGTTCGTTGGCCTAGTGTCTGATATTCTTCTTGGTTTGGGTATGAATAGCACTTTGGTGTCCCTCAATCGATTGGGAATATACGAGTGCTTAATGCTACCCTTCATACATCTTCTGCAACCCGGGACTGATTTTTCATTCTGCATTTTTTTTGGAGAAATAGTTTAACATTATCTGAATTTCTTTTGGAGAAATGTCATATGGTTCATGTGATTTGAACAGCTCAAAGCTGTTAATCGCCCAGCTTAGTCTGAATTTATCGG